>WAAB01014903.1:229839-364214 GCA_013389865.1 Piaya cayana | reverse complement strand
GGTCCAGCCTGTTCAGATCCCTTTGCAGAGCCTCCCTACCCTCCAGCAGATGAACACTTCCACCCAGCTTAGTGTCATCTTCAAACTTGCTAAGGGTGCACTTGATGCCTTCATCCATGTCATTGATAAAGACATTGAACAGGGCTGGACCCAGCACTGAGCCCTGGGGAGCCCCACTTGTAACTGGTCTCCAGCTGTAGTTAACTCCATTTACCACCACTCTCTGGGCCCGGCCATCCAACCAGTTTTCCACATAGGAGAACGTTTTGCAGATGAGTTTCGAGCTAGGCTGTTCTGTTGTGTTTTAGTGAGGCAATTAAAGGGAAAGTACAGGTTACATGCTGCTTTCAGAGTGGTAGCATGTGGTGAGCAGGTAGGACACGCACTGGGCAGCACTGCTGCTTTGTGTCCACTCTGGTGAATTTTCTCGAGCACAATTTTCCAAATGACAATTTTGCAGCCCTCCAGGATCCTTAATACAAGTATTTTCTTTCCCTGTTCTGTTGTCCAACTGCAAAGGCAGTTTTAGAAAGGCCCTAGTATTTCCAACACCTCCCACCCCTCCACCCCTCACCCCCACCTCTGAAGAAAGGGCAAGGTATCAGGTAAAAATTTTGAGTTTGGGTTCTACAGTGTGTGAATCTGAGACTTACTCGAAGCAACTAGCTGAGTATCTATTCAGCTTAAACTGTTTTCCTTCTCTGTTTCCAGGCCATGACTAACATTCACTGTGCTACACCCAGTCATTTCCAGTATTCACAACTGATACACTGAGTGTACGCGTGACCTGCCTTTTATTAAGAGCAATCATATATTTCATTTCTGGGCTCTTTGCTCAATTGCTGCCTTTCTAAAAGTCATATTTACAAAAGAAGCAGCACACAGCCAGTTGGGCTGGTGCTTTTCAGGTACCAGTTTTTCCTTCACACTTTGCCCATTTATGTTCACATTCAAATATTTCTCCCCAGTCCTTATACTGCTCAGCTTTGTTATGTGAATATGAACTGCTCATGACCAAGTCCTAGCTAGATTTTTTTTTAAAGCAAACCCTTCTAGAATTATTTAATAAAATAATTTGCAAACCGGACATTATATAACACAGAAAGTAAACAGGAGAGGGGGGCACATGAGATTTGAAAACACATACAGATTTACTGGGCTATAAGACATATTAACAAGCTTGCTAGAAATTGAGGAAAGGCTCACCTCAGGCTGGTAGCACAAAAGCCACAGTTTTCTGAACCCTTGGCCTCAGCAACTCCCCAGCATTCAGTTCCACCTTTTATGTCCTGGTGCTATACTGAACCACCCTTCAGTCTTCCCACCTCCAGCTCTTTGCAAGGCCCTACTGTGAACCATATCAGGGGACCTGTTCTGTTGAAACATAATGAAAAAGAGCAGCAGGAAATAAAAATGTTTTCCTGATCTAATTCCCAGCACACCTCTTGCGTCCCAGAGAGGTGGTGTGTCACCATGAAGGAGTGCTGGCTGAATTCCTTCTATCTGCATTGCCTCTGAAATCAGCCTGGCATCAAACCACAGTCGAGTCTGGCCAAAGAAACAGAGATGATGACTATAGCGAATGATCTGAGGTATAAGGAAAGAGAGGAAAGGGCTTGCTTTAGTTAGAAGAAGGCTTTGAAGAATCCTGGCAAAGAAGGTGATTTTCAGTTGGATCACGTGGACCCAAACCAGCATATGTCTGTAGGACCAGAGCGCAGGCAAGTTCTGGTTGTTTGGACAAGAGGAATGTAAGCAGTGGCATGAGCCTTAACATTGAAAGCCTTCTGAGCCTGGAGAACTGGGGAAGCACGTAATTTCAGTGATACAAAAGCATCAGCTACTAACACTGTATTTATTCTAACCATAAAGAAAAATTTCAAATAAGAAGAGTTTTCAAAGCTGTGTTTAGCTGGAAGATCTGTGTGGGAGAGGTGTGTATACCTTTGGACTTTGTTAATAATTAAGTGGAGGAGTGTGTTAAAGCCTATGGAATGGATAGCACAGTAGTAAAAATAGCATGACTCACTGAAGTTGGAGCTTAGCAAACAGGCAGAAGTAAACAAAAGTCACACATGACAGATCCTTGTGCCGCTGGACCTAGCTCTCTCTAGTGAAACTGTGCCTCAAATGTTCCATTCGCTTCTGGAAGCCTCATGGAAATAATTTGATACTGAACCTGCAAGAAATAAATATTGTTGCGTTCCGAGCTAGGTGCAAACCCAGCATGCTTTCCAAAGCTTTCCTATAATATTTGCAGTATTCAGTCTATTTTTCAAACAAGATTTGGGGGTTTTTTTCATAGTAATCTCTGTGCTAATGCCTTGCCAGTTAAAAAAAGTTCACACACAAAGAAACCTTTTCTCAGACTATTTTATTCACTTCAAATACAGCGAGAGCCAGAATAACATTCTGGATATGCGGTTTAAAAAAGGCAACAAGGACTTCCATAAGCAGCAGGCCTTTGAGGTCTGCTTTTCTGCATTCTAGTGTTGGCAAATGTTTAGTTTTTAACTGAGTTATTTAAAGGGTTTCCCCCATTTTTTAACTGTTATTAACTTTTGCATATATTAATATAATTCTCTTCCATTCTCCCTTTTTACCTCCTGTTCATGGTTTGAGGTACATTTGGCTCTAGAAACTGGCAGACAAAATTCATTATGTTGGAAAAATAAAGCAACAAATACTCAAAAGCTGGTCTCCTGCCAGCTGCCTACATCTCAGGGTTCACATACACTTGTTGTCTGGGCTCCCTTTTTCAATAGCCATAGCTGGAGACCCCCAAAGTTTCCAAGCCATTAGATAATACCATTGATAGGACAGGAGACTGCACCTAGGGGATCACCAGTGCTGGTCCAGAAGAAGCTAAGTGCAAGAGGCATCATACAAAAGTGTTTAATTGGAGCTATGTCTTGAAGTTTTGTATCCATTTTGAGTCACGCTGCCAGATTCCAGTTTCTTTGATTACCTAATTCATCTGTGTGTAACTGCAAATATTTGTTAAAGAACACAAAATATTTGCTGTTTATCATGGGGTTCAGCATTACAAATGTTTGTTTAATGTCCAGACTGCAATTTTCAAATGTATCTGACAGCTTAGTGCACCTCCACCTCATTTCTAGTTGACCTGAAGAGAAAAAAAATCCATCTGTATACCTATCCTGTATGTTGCATCTTGAAATGTTTACATTCTGGGAGTTTACTTGTTGAAGTTCTGTAAAAGATTAAGTGCTTCTGCATGTCAGCAGGTTTGTCATCACGTACACAGAGACACACACACACTTAATGCCTTTAATGCAATATACATAAAGCAAGCTACCTGTTCCACTGAAAAAATGGGGTGAAGGCAAGGCACTGTTATGTCATTATAGGGTAAATGCAGCTGGATTAACCAAGGGTGTGAGTGTGCTGACATCACCTAATTACTTGGTGGTAGAATTACAAGTGCTGTCTCTCCACTTCAGATTTTACAGTTAGATTAACTATTACATATTACTGTGCCGTAAGACGAGTACTTCAGTGTAAGTAAAAACAAACCCAAGCCTTTTTTTCTGACCGATTAAAGCTCTAATTACAACATGAAGTCAAAATGTGTCTTTTTTCTTACTAAGGGTAGTGCCAGTGGCTAATTTTTAGGACTGGAAACTGTATCAGGAAGTAATCCTCAAATCGAAGTGTCTCAGGCTACAGAACTGCATTTCATAGTGTTCTGGCAGGAGAGTAATCTTTTGTGATAATATCAATGTAGCTGTTTGGCATCCCTGAAAATGGAAGATCCCACTCCCTCTTCCTACCCCTTCCTGTAGGCATGGGCTCCATTATTAACCAACTCTGGGCTTTGGTATTTTTCAAACCTCTTGGTGAGTAAAAATTTGACTCAATAACCTGCCCAAAAGACTGGATAGTGTTCGATAGGTTAGTGAGGCGAGCCAAGTTGACTCAGCCAGGAGCCACTGAACACCAGAGCAGGAACAAGGGCAAGGAGAGGACCTCAGAAGAGGTTTGGAGGAAGTGAGATATTCTCCCTTGCAGAAGAAAGGTATTACATCAGTGTAGTTTTTTTTGTTAAACCACACCTGGGAAGAAGGTGGTAAAGGCTGCTTGCTGTGGCTGTTTGGAAGTACATCAAGGAGTGGTTGAAATCACTATTGGGTTATTTGTTTTCCCATAGCACCAATGTTAATATTATTCCTCTTTTCTTCCCTCCCCTTCAAACACGTTGACTGGGGCAATGTCCCCCCACTGTACTTCCCTGTCATCTGTATGCCAGTCCTTAAAGCCCTATTTATATTTCAAAAATTTTTTTAAATTAATCGACTCTTCCACTGACTGCAATAAACATAATTATACTAGAATTCTTGCTCCTGATGCCCAAGTATTCTGTTCTCTGGGGCAAAGTCTTGTCATTACATTTTATTTTGTAGAGTGCTCTTTTCCCATTCATACCTAAAGAGCCTAAGACAGTTAAACAACTTTCATTTGCTCATAAAGGCAAAGGCTCAAATCAGTCATTATTCCACAATCAATACCATGAACTAAATATAGGAAAATACATATTATTAAGTAAATAAGGGTGAGCTATACATTCAAGGAAATGAGAGTATAATATTGGAATCAAAATGTATTTAACACAAACCCAATTAATCTCTGATTAAAAATAAATTATCACTATGATGATGGTTTTTTTAAAACACTGTAATTCCTGGAAAGGCTCAACAACTAATAATTAATGCTTTTTCATTGTTTTTTTCTTTTTGTTTCCAGCTCTTACATTTTTTTTTTCCACTCCAGACACAGAAACTTTACAGCTGGTGTATGTATTACAGTAATGGTGCTCTGATTTAGAAATACACCTACAGATGTTAAATTAATCTAGTCAGATTTTAGTTACCTTTGGGACCTAGGTACAGAGTTTCCTTCAGGAACATATTCACATTTTATTTGTCCCTGTGGTTCAAGAAAGTCCTGCTGTCTTTGGAAGTATTATAGCTGATCTCATGCTTTTTTCTAATATCCACTCATGTCCATGAACTTAAAAGTTATGTATTGCACTACTGGAGAATGTACTTTGAAATCAATTTCAGATTTGCTTGCTAATCTGACACCCTGCTTTTCTCTTCTGTAAACAATGTTAAATAATAGTGTTAAACAACCCAGTGAGGTTGTTCAGTAGATATCCTCCTCCTCTATGGAGAACAGAAAAACCCTACATTAAATGAGAAGTTTGAGAATGCAAACATATGAAAATCTATACTGAATAGTTCTTGCAATAGACACCTGTCTGCAGCTTTCTGGATTTGGAGAGCTGAACTGGATATAGTTCCAGCGAAAAAATGACAGGCTGTACCCAGAGCAGCCCGTACCTGATGCAAGGTTTCTGATAAGCTCCTGGATACCAAAAAAGATTATTGAGCAAATATATTTGCTGCAGTAGTCCACTATTTTATATGAATTTTTCCATTTATGATCGCAAATCATCATAGTAAGGCCTAGTAATTAAACTCAAAGGTAATTAAATTCTAAGGCTTTGTTGCTCCAGCAGAATTAAAACTTACTTTTAAAAAAATATTCATGTGCCTTAGGAAAAAACCACCATCTTTATTTGCTGGGTTAATCACTTAGAGCAATGTGCTAAATACACTGAGCTGTTCTTTTTGTGGAACACAAGGATCAAGCCTTCATTCTTGGCAGCCACAACCTTCATGCCGTGCATACTGTAACCCACTGTTGTTATTTTTTATTCATCACGGGAGAGCACAGTGCTTTACAGCAAATAAAGAGATAGCTCCTTTCCGGAGGAGCTTATGCTACATCAGGAGATAGCACCCAGGAAGAGCCAGGGGATCACAGGGGTCACAATAAATGCCCTAATGAAAGTTTGATGTGGAGAGACCTCATTGCTCTCTACAACTGCCTAAAAGGAAGTTGTGGAGAGGAGGGTGCTGGTCTCTTCTCCCAAGTGACAGGGGAAAGGACAAGAGGGAATGGCCTCAAGCTCCACAAGGGGACGTTCAGGCTGAACATTAGGAAAATAATTTCACAGAAAGGGTCATTGGGCATTGGAACAGGCTGCCCAGGAAGGTGGTTGATTCACCTTCCCTGGAGGTGTTTAAGGCACGGGTGGACGAGGTGCTGAGAGGCATGGTTTAGTGTTTGATAGGAATGGTTGGACTCGATGATCCGGTGGGTCTCTTCCAACCTGGTGATTCTATGATTCTAGATTTATATTTTGTTAATGCCACTGTTTAGATGTACCAAATGCAGAGACATCATGGCGGAAAGAAATTAAGACCTTCAAATTGTACTTTGTTAGCAGTGAAGAACTATCAGTGGAGCCTACGGGCAGGACATCTATCAATACATCTGCCCTTTAGTCTCTGTTAGCACCATGCAACCCGTCCATCCTGTACTCTGTGAGCACTTAAACAAAAGGACTAAGTTTTATCTCTTTCTTTGGGGGTTTTGTGAGAGAAAAGTGTGGTGATTATTTTTGCCCTGCCAGATTCACCAGTGCAGAAAAGAGACAAAACCAGAAAGCTATTTAGAAATACCCAACAAATGGCGAAATTACATTCTTGTCTTCTTATCATATCATTACCAAAAAAAAGTATCAGTGGCCAACACAGCAAAATTACAGCCTGTAAGATAGCTGATGGGAGGTCATTGTCATGCAGAGTGCATAACAAAGGCAAAATCATAATTCCTCTCTCAGGGGTAGTGTGTATGGATGCATATATCTCTTGTATATATTCACCTCCAGAAAACTGTGCCAGAACTTATAGAGAGATACAGGCAGAAGCAGAGAACATGTTGCTTTATACTAACCGTGCTAGCATTAAATATATTTAAAAAGCATTGTTTTCAGATGCACAAAAGAGTAAGAACTACTGGCCGTGGCTCACTGATACAAAGTGCAATCATCCAGTGTTAACAAAGTCATTCTTCCTGTTTGCCAGTACATACAGAAATGTTGCACTACTTACACTCAGAAGTGTATTGTCTGTGTAGTCATCATCATAAAATCACTTTAAGAACTCAGTGCTACAGGAAACAGCAGAGTTTGCTGAGGCCAATGGGTCATACTTATGAATTCTGTAAGCCATCCCTCTAAATATTAGTCAAAATGAATTTACCTACTGCGGTTTTTACAAGGACTGCATGTAGTTAAAAAGCCTAAGAAAAAAAAATGTGTTTACCTCAAGCAAAACACATTTTTAGACCCCACATGAGATGGCACACACTGAAGCACAAATGGCTCTGTAAGAACGTCTTTTTTGGTTGTACAGCGTGGATGGAAATTACACCTATACCGCACCAAAAGAAACAGTATCATAACGTACTGCTGTAAGCAGTACTCTGTACTCTCCACAGCTGTACTCTCCACAGCATCTAGCAGCTGCGCAAAACAGGAGCTACGAATGCTGAATTAATCAGGGTATATAACTTCTATTTAACCAATATTCACAAGGATTTATAGTTTCTGTTGTTTTCAGAAACACAGCTTTGCCTCTTTCCAGCTGAATTTGTTGTGCTGTCTATCTATCTAGACATCTATAATGATGTTTCATGGGCTGGATTTAACTGTGTTGTAACAACAGCAATTCTTTCATATTCATCTCCGTATTGCCACTATTTTCCTTGTCCTGGTAGCATAAATAAGGCAGCTATTTGTTAAGCTCATAATACAGAAAGAAAAGTGACTTTCTTGTCCTCACTGCCCTTCTGCTTGGATACAGAGATGATGTTGGTACTATAAAGAAACAAGTGGAAAAATTGTCCATGTAGATAAACATTTCTTGTTATAACAATTCAGGATACACCAAGGTGCTAGGAAAATTTTCTATTTAATGAAATCAGTAAAGCCCATGCACAGTATATATTACAGAGGTGTCAGGCCTGATGAGAAATTAGTGGGAGCTTGATAGAACAGGTGATATTTTAGGATGACCTTTTAACATTCAACATGTTTACATGGCTTTTCCACAAGCACCACCTGCACAAAATGAAGGTGTGTGCCTGTCTACCAAAATTAGATTCAGATTTGCTGGAAAACACACCATGATTTTTAGATTTAATAAAACCCATTTTACTTCTTTTAAAAGTATTTCTCCTTGCATTTGTCTTACAGCACAAATACGTGATTTCCCATAAACTATTTTTTCTTTTTTAAAATTAAAAAAACCCTTTTTTCTCTGCAAATAACAAAGAACACCTCCCTGGAAATTATTTAGATCTAAAAATGAAATTTTTTTTTTAAATTACTCTCTGGTTGGAACAAACTTTGCAGTCTCTCTTCTGAAGGCATTCTCAGAAGCAGATAAAGATTTATAGCAGAATCTGAGCAACTTAGTCATCAAAACCACTAAAGTAAACCCTAAATCCAGTTTTAGCTAACCATAAAATAGTATTCTACAGTACACTGTGAATAGTTTTGTGTTACCAGCAGCTGGTTTAAAATAGTAACAGGATAATTGTGCCATCTTCTAAAATAATGGTTTTATCATCACAAAAATATTTGCATGAAGTAAATGGACATTGAGTAATGTGGACTTTGGTACCGGTGGTTAAATTGCATCAAGCCATGTTAAAACAAGATGGAGGCACTAAAAAAAAAAAGGGTGTAAAATGACTTGCAGCCTTTTTCTGTTCTGCTCCTTATAAGAATATCCATTTGTGCTTTGAATAAAGGCAAAAAGACTTGTTTCTACTACCAACCTCCCCTCCCCAATATCCAACTCCTCAAACCCCCAATAAACACAGTTGTTCTTTATTCCTAATCCATCTGACCTGTCCTTAAAGCTTTGCAATTTTTATTCTTTCTTCTGAAATCACCTAAGATACTTTCATTGCAGAAAAAAGCAACAATCCATCTCTGATATTGTTTGCATTTTTTTTTCTATAGGGCTAGATTCTGAAAGATATCTGAACCTATGATAAATTTTCCTGAATCATAATCCTTGGAAACAAAATTGAGCATATCTTTTTCTTGAAGACAGAGTAGAATAAAACGCTCCAGCACAAAAAACAGTAGGATACTGTCCTCCCATGTCTAGACCTTGAAGTTGGAGTCATATGAATTTGATGTCTTGTTTTAGTTTTCGCAATTTAAAAATTATTCTTTTCTGGGTTTGTAACTCCAGGAAATGACCATCTTCGTGTGTCTTTTCTGTTTATAAATTATTTTTAAAGTGAAAAAGTCTTCAACTGTCTAACAAAACTCATCATTCACCTGTGAACATGGTTGAGCTTATAGCTGTTTCATTTGGCGAATATAAAATTTCACTAAATATTTACCACGTTCTTTCTTTAAAGAGTGAAGTTTCATATAAAGGTCAAAAAGAAAAGCCAGATTTTCTCATAGATGCAGTACTGAATCAAATAATCACAGAGGACCTTATGTTTTTGCAGAGTCATGTTTTTAGAACACTTTTTTCCTTGCTGTGAAACATTAGTGAAGTAACAGGAGTCCTTTTACAGAGTGAAAAGCAAGTTTTAAAATATAAACAGGTAAATTAGAAGAGACTTAAGCTATCAAAGGAAACAGACTTCTGCTTCTCTATGTTCCCTTATGTCATGATGTCTACCAACACAATTACAAGTGTAGCTTTTAACTACTGTTTTACCTGAACAATGTATTGCAGACCTCCCATGAGCTCTCAAGCAGCACTGAAGTTAGTCAGGTACTGTGATTAAAAAAAAATATATATATAATGGCTTTACAGATATATTATGAAGTGGCCTGCATTTCTGAGAAGAAAAGTGCAATTTTTTGAACAATGGTCTTGAAAATGAGAAAAGTTTGGTTTAATTTCTGTCCTGTGGCTCTCCACAGTAATTTCAATACATCTTTCATTGTTCTGGAGCTTGATTCTCTACTGATAAAAATGAACATCAATCAGGAGAAAGAGAAGAAGGCAACTGCCTCAAGAAGAGTGTAAAGCCCTTTAGAAGTTGACTGTTTAAGTCATTATTGTGTCTATCTAATTGATAATAATGTTGAATCTCTCAACAATTCCGAATCAGTGTGCCTTGAATTTTTCGGTGATGACAACCCTCAGATTGGCAGGATTCTAAAACATTGCACTGAAGGCCCCCAGCAATTTTGCATGGAGGTACGAGATTGAATTACAAATTCAAATAATGTATTTCAAACACACCTGGAGAACATTTAAAATACACAGTGATGACACTAAATAAAAGGCTGTGCTCTGGGACATGTCTAATAGTTGCTGTTCCTGTCACAGGAATCTTTGTAGGAGAATTTACTGCATTCTGAAAGAGGCAGTGAAGGGAAAAGTAAGCTTTGAAGATAATTTCTGAGCAGTTTACATGAGATGTTCTGCATATCCAGTGGAAAACATTTCAAAGAGAAGCTGGATTCTCTCCAGATATTCCTGGGGAAGAGTTCCTCCAATGAAAAGCTAGCAAAACCATAAGTTTAAAATGCTGTAATGGTAGCATTGCTTGGGGCAGATTACAAGCATCTAAAAGGCTGCATTAAGAAGGCCTAGAGCTCTGTTTTTGCTACTGAATGCTTTCTGACTAAATGTTGAACCCGACCATTTTATTTAACAAGGGAAGGTTAACAAAGATGGTTTTTGTATCTCTACTGTAAAAAGCAAAAAGACACGTTCTTGCTTAGAGCTGTGGAACAGCAGCGTGCCACACAGAATAGTTTCATGAAACAGGCTAGGTTAGGAGTTTCTTTCTTTTTGCTGAGTTGTTATGGTCCTTTAAGAAACACCATTAATCAGTTGGGTATAGTTTGCACGTGTTTTCAAGTGACTGTCAAGCCGCCTACTAAATACCTGTTGCACAGGCTGTTGCATGTCATTGGCCTATAGATGGCATCGCTATATGATCATTTAATGAGTATTCCTATGGAGACCTGGTGTTGGGAGTGCAATAACATAGGTGGAGTGCTGCAGTTAGATACAATTGCAGTGATGTCACCTACTTGTGCTGTTTTAATTAATTGATTTAAGTACGATCTTAATTTAACAAATTAATTTATTTTTCTTAGGCACTTCTGAGCCATGCTCAGCAAATCATTATGTTATGATCCTGTATGAAAATATGATCTGTTAAAAGATTATAGATTTGAACCTGAAATGATTGTTCTGTTTGCTTTAGTTTGCATTCATTGAGAAACGCCAGAGACAATAAACTTCCTACATTCTTTGTATTTTTACACAAGGTATTACAAATTGTCTAATAAAGTGCTCAAGACCAAGCTGGAAAGATTGAGGACTTACTTCAGTAGAATTATTTCTATACATACAAATATTACATGTGAGCTGGAAAACAAACAAAGCCTGATTTCTCATGCATTTTGAGTGATGAAAACATGAGCTAGGCACCTCTTCTCTAGTTCTGTTGGCGGTGTGTCTTATGTATTCAGTCCTATACTGAATGGTACTTCTTCAGTATCCCTCATTTTGTGGCAAAGTAGCTGTTTTCTTCCTATGCTTGTGCTGCCTGCCCAGCAGGCTGCTCACTTTTGCAGTGCCAAACACTAACCTGTGTTGCTTTTGACTATTCAATTGCTAATTTGTATGTCATTTGTGAGGATCTGATATCATAGAATCATAGAATCACCAGGTTGGAAGAGACCCACTGGATCATCGAGTCCAACCATTCCTANTGTCAATGGTTAGATTTCATTAAATCTAACATTCCTCTGGCAATTTTGGTTTAAGTCAGACTGTGGGGCCTTCGTTGCTAGGTCTGCGTCATCTCACTGTTCACCTACCAGAACCCAGATTAAATGTAAAGAACAAGAGTATCTGTTACCAAATGTAAATCATATTCATCTGCTTTGGGATGATACAAAGTACTGTTAAAGTGCTGTACACAACTGAAAAGTTACAAATACTGCATCTAACTATTATTTTCATGCCATTACTAATGTGCAAAATATAGCTTTTCTATTATTTTTGGTACAACAATCAATCAAATCAATTATGTTTTTTGTATATTGGGAAATCTTTGTACGTAGCACACTAAAAAACCTATGCATCCTACATGAAATTCAAACTAAATTTTAAGTGTTCTGGTTTCTAAAGAACACATAAGCTCAGTGTAAATTCACAATTCATCTTGACTCTGATCTCCAATTTGTATTTATATGTACATATAAATAAATAAGAAAGAATAATTTTAGGCAGGTTGCAGTGATGCTGATTTCAAACCGTACAGCACTTATGGTTATTAATGACACTAAAGAGAATGATAAACATCTGACCTCTAGTGGCAGCTATCTCACAAATAACTGGAAAGCATTCTTGATGTGGAGGAAGTGAGGGAGTTGGAAAGGAAGAAAAAAGTTGTTATAGAGTATGCTGGAATTGTGAAGGGAAGTCAGAAAATTCATTAGTTAGGTTGTTAAGGTTTTTTTATATGTTCTATCAAGACCCCAGTTCAGAATCCAGGCTATTTTTGCTTCCGAAACTTTTATTCTTGTTTAAGAAACTTGCGTGTAGTCTTCCATAAAGAGGTTTTTTTGAAAAGAAATACAGCAATATTCTAACAGGTTTTATATCTTCATATAGGAAGATTTGGCAAGTGTGTAGATGTAAACATGGTTGTTCAACAAGCACACTGGGATCTGCATTAGACTTTATTCCTTCTCTTCAACTGACATGTAACATTTCCCCAGTGAAATTACATACTTCACTATCAGCACTCTGTGCATCAAGGCTTTCAGTCCTATTGGGCTAAAAATATAGAAGGTATTTCATAAACAAAGGTCATAAACTTTGTAATCAAGTGGATAATCTAAGTGTTAAATCTGCTTCATGAGAAACAACAGTCTTATTTTTAAACACTGTAGGATTAAATTTCAAAGTGCTGGTTTACACATACTTTCTCCTAAACCAAAAACATTATCTGCAAGCTAAGGTTAAACCCACTTTTCATTACCATTTTGTGAAGCCTTCAGACCGCTGAGGCAGTCTTTTTAATATGATGGTGACAAATGTGCAGAAGGCTTGGGCCAATATCACTTTCAAAGGGTTAAGAGTTACAATAATTTATGTTTGTTCCATAAAGCCAGAATGAAAGCTAAATTATATATGACTCAAATAGTTTTGTACATTAAAAATAGTTTGGTACACAGACATTTCTGTAAAAACAGTTGTGATAGTAAATATTTTAGTCTATTTAAATGATCACATTAATTGGGACATAATAGAGGTAAATTTGTGTTTTCCTAATGGTTGTAGAGTACTAATTAGAGAAGGTCATAGAACAAGTGCTATTTTGTTTTATTTTAATGTTCCTTAGTAAAAAGAACATTAAATTATCATAGCTATTTCCAAACATCCTTTTGTGTTTGAGCCATTTATATATTTTCTGTTAATGGAAATGTTTCTGCAATGTTTTTCACCCGTTAACCAGATTTTTCTTCTGTCTACTGAGACGAGTTCAAACTCTCCTTTCTTATCTTCAAGGTGCTTTGGCATCAGCCCAAGATACCTAATGGCTTGTCCTACACAAGATATCAAAGTGAATTAACAAAAAAAAAGATGTGAATTTAAAGTGAATGTAACTCAAGCACATATAATTTCTCCATGGACATTCATTTAGGAGTCAGCTGGCCATAATTACCTTGACTTAATTCACACTCAAAGTGAATTAAACTGAGGTAAACTAATGGTTTATCAACATGGGAGACACACTGTACAATGAGCTCAGTGTAAATTCACAATTCATCAGCTACTTTGCTCTGACTTCACTGGTGGAAATGCAGCATGCCCTCAAGGTGCCTTTGTATGAGGTAACTTAATTTTTTTTAGGGCAAAAAAAGGCTGTATGTGGAAGCATAGGAAGATTGACAGCAGGTGCAGAAGTGATTGTATTTCAATGGTGCTACGTGCAGAAAGAAGGTCAGAGTGTATCAACAGTGCAGTAAAAGTTTCTCTACCATTTTGTGACTGTAATGGCACTTTCTATGCTATAGGGTGTATTTGGAACTGGCCAAAGTCAAATGGCACTTTTGGTGCTTCCATGGCAAAGGAACAGGCAGCAGATTAGTACCGAGTACCTGATCTACCATCAATTATTCACTGTCCAATTACTTCACCATGTAGGAATGTAAAGAAGCCTTAACCATTTCTGAATGAAACCTTCCAAAATCAGCTACATACTTTAAATTTACACTGTTACCTGGCTTGGTTTAAGCCCTTTAACTATATTGGTATCAATTTTCCCCTAAATGATTTCCCAGATTTCTTTATTCACTAGATTTAATGACATTTTCTGTTAGCATAAACAAAGAAATGCAATAAGGAATATGGAGAAATATCCCTACTTGCAGTACTCCCTTTAAATTTAATCAGCATCGTCAGGCAGTCTCTGACATTATTATCCAGTTATGAAAACACCCCCAGCCTTATTCATTCAGCCATTTCTGCTCATTTTTCCAGGCACAGAAAGTTTGTGCCGTAGCCTGCCTTGTCAGATTTGGAGCTCTTCCAGTACCTGATGAGCATATTAACAGTGCTCCCATTCATAGGCGAGAGCCTGCCAGTTCTATCTAATTTTAGTTAAGTTGCTATTTATAGTTAGATCGCTGCATTTTCTCTTGCGAAAGCCTTGCAGTGCCTGGGCATGGAGGGAATATATGTTTGTGCTGTTTTAGTTGGCACAAAAAAGTTCACGGTTGTAATTTGCCTAAGTCCAAAATACTCTGCAGTCCTCCCAAAGTAACAGGGATGCTCCACGTAACGATTCACACTAAAAATATGTTGACACCATTGGCTATTTGTTTCTCAGCCCACCAAGATGCTCACTGTGTCAACAGTATAGGTGACCCAGAAGTCAGATGATAGCACAAAATCGTAGTCTTTGCTAAATATTGCCGTATGCAGAAAGGCTTCAAGGTCCAAAGGATAGGGGAGAAGGGTAGAAATTTAGGCTAGCACTCTCTGTGCTATAACACCTGTAATATAGGTTCAGTTGGACTGATTTTTTTTTCTGTCTTGGTTCACTGTATAAGCAAAACCATATTAATAACAGTAGTAATAATACCTACATTTTCAGCACAGTATTTTGGGACACTGTATTCACTAGATTTGCAAGCAGTGTTAAATGCTAAGTACTGTTATGAGGAAGAGATTCTCTGCTGTTGTCTCGGTGGTCAAACTTACACATATAGGTTGTTACAAGTTAAGCATTTCATTAACGCATAAAGAATTTATGCTCCATTATGTATATATGTATATACATGTATACATACATCAGAAACTGAGATGGCTGAGAGGAAATCAACATTACAGTTAATTTTGGCTTGAAGCAAAACATGGATATGAAAAGCAAGCACTTTGAAACTATTTAGAAATATAGCGTTCAAATCATATACAGTGTAGTACTGCAAATTTGTATAATGATCCTTCAGCAAGCACGAGTTGGTCTCTTCCAGTTAAGAAGACACTCCTTTATATGTTTTAATAATCATTAATTTGTTCCCAGTTTTGTTGACATGACAGGATGGTGATTGAAATTTTTTTTTTTTGTAAGCTGAAATTGGGGTTCATCTCATCTTGGAATTTCAAAATGCATCCTGACCTCAGTAGAGGGAGGTTCGACTCACAGAGTTTCAGTCCAGATCGGAGCATTTTGACTTCAAAACATCCAAATTGATAGTCTACTCCTGTTTTTCTCTATATAAGCCTCTGATATTGCTCCCATATTTGTAAGCAGTACTTGCAGGGGTTGTTTAGTGTCTTTCTGATGTTCTATCTTGCTTATGTAGAACTCACTCTGATCTTCCCTCATTCTTGCTCCAACAGCCATGAAGACTTAGAGGTTGGAAGAGATACAACTACGACAGACACAAAAAAAGTCAGAAAACAATCTCCCTACTCATCAGTCTTCACTGTGCTCTGATTCCTAGACAATGTGTGTACCACAAAAAGAAAGGAGCATTGAGCCAACAGAGATTTTGGTTCAGCTGAAATTCATGTGCAGCCTGGCTGGGGTTATGTCAATGCAGAGTTGAACTGGAACTGAACCAGAAAAGTAGTTGAAGAAAGAAATAATGGTGCAATTCTGTGGCTAACATGGTTCACAAGACAAAAAAAAAATTTTTTTAATCTAATAATTTGTAGCCAACTTTTCCACGTGATAAAGTCCATACACACCAATTCAGAGGTCAAGGCTGGCAGAGGGCTGTCATTTCTCTAACTTTTTGACTCAGAACATGTTTTAGCTGCACGGTTATGCCAGTAAGACTGTACGCCTCCCTCCTCCTCCAGCTGAACACAGATGTTGCAGAAAAACAACTGGTTTAGATGTTACTGCAGGTACAAGCTCCAGTGTTGCCTAATGAGAATTACAAGTAAAGCTGTAACACAGTTTTAAAAGGGCCCTAGATTAACAAATATTTATATTAGATTGAGCATGATTTATGGTGGATGAGGATGCCTCGTGTGTGTTACTGGTAGGGTAATGTTGAGAAACCCTTGCAGCTGCAGGCGTATTTGGTTCTTTTTTTTTTTTTGGGGGGGGATGTGGAGAGGCAACACAGCAGGCAGAGGTTACGGCATCAGCTGAGGTCTGGGAGTCCAGAGGGTGTTGAGCACTTGTGTCACTGGCAGACCAAATGTCTGCATGGTGGGTGAAGCAGATTCCTGTGTGCTTGGCCAGCCTGTGGTTGGCATCATACGTATGTCTCGCTGAAGACCTCAAAATCTTAAATGGGACCAATAGGTAGGCAGCCCTTCTGTCAGCTGCCCACACCACAAGTTTCCCCTTGTGCAGTCTGGCAGAAGAGCCATCCCCTCACACCTCAGAGTGTAGCTATGGCTCCTCCAGCAGAAATGCACTCCTTGCAGCCCACACACTCTTCTGAAGGCTGCTTTCTGGGCACATGCTTTACTTTGTCTCCTCTGCCTCATTGCAACAGATTACTAGCCCTGTTCTATAATCATAAATCAAGGGGGTTTTAATGGACTTATTTCCTAATGCTTTCATTTATTCACTTCTGAGAACCTCCTTCAAGCATAACTTGACCAAGGAAGTGATTCTGCCACTGTATTCAGCATTGGTGAGGCTGCACCTCAAATACTGTGCTCAGTTTTGGGCCCCTCACTACAAAGACAGACATTGAGGTCCTGGAGTGAGTCCAGAGAAGAGCAGCGAAGCTGGTGAAGGGGCTGGAGAACAAATGAGGAGCAGCTGAGGGAACCAGAGTTGTTTGGCCTGGAGAAGAGGAGGCTGAGGGGAGACCTCATTGCTGAGGTCTGAAACTGACTGAAAGGAGGTTGTAGAGAGGTGGGTGGCCGTCTCTTTTACCAAGTGATAGGATGAGAAGGAATGGCCTCAAGTTTCACCAGGGGAGGCTCAGTCTGGACATCAGGAAAAAAATTGTTCACTGAAAGGGTTCTCAGGCACAGGCAGATGCTGCCCAGGGAGGTGGTTGTGTCACCATCCCAGGAGGTATTTAAAAGATGGGTAGATGAAGTGCTTAGGGATATGATTTAGTAGTGGACAAGTATGGTTGGACTTGATGATCTCAAAGGTCTTTTCCAGCCCAATGAGTCTGATTTTCACAAGAATAAACCATCACAATTTGAAAGATTAATTCTTACTTCTCAGGCTGTCAAATCTCCCTCCTTGCACCACATCACGCTATCTGGTTTGCTTATCTTGTATTGCTTTCTGGTGTCTAATCATAGAATCATTACAGTTTCAAGGGACCTTAAAGATCACCCAGTTCCAACCTCCCTGCCATGGGCAGGGACACCCCACTAGATCAGGCTGCCCAAGGCCCCATCCAACCTGGCCTTAAGCACCTGCAGGGATGGGGCAATTCGCTGTTAAGCAAATTAATTGTAATGTCTTTGTTTGCATTGCTGTATTTTATATGTCTCTGCAGCCTTCCCAGAAGAAGGTGACTCATTATTGCTGCTCCCAAAATTTTTTTCTTTCTTCCTTGTTTTCTTGTGACCCACATAGACAGTATGCAAATTTTCATTGTTAGTTAAAGGTCTAATGTAATTTCTCTTCATATGTGCCTCTAAGGAACCCAATACCTGTTGCTCTACACCCTATAAGAGAGTAAAAAAAAATTGTGTTTAGTGACCAGCCACAGAAGTGTCTCCTGCCACCACCTGCTGGGTTGGGGCTGGGTTTTGCAAGCACAGAAATGCAATGTCTCCATCCTTCGTGTTGGGTTTTATCTGACGTTGGTACTCCTAATCATCCCAGGTATGCAGAGCATCGATGAGCTTAATTACAGTGACTTTATAGGACAATTTTGAAATAATCACCCAATATGTAATTGGTGACATTTTTTCATACACCTGCAGCACTTGAACTGCTGGTGATTTTTCCTTTACGGAGAAGATCAGGCTGATAGAGAGACAGGGATTGTAACTTCAGGGAAGGTTTCTACCTATGTGCTGAAATAAAATATTTTCCTCCACAGCTAATATTTCCCTTTTCCAGTTATTTTAAGGTAAAGTGGTCACTTCCATCCTTCCTATCCCCACCCCAACTCTTTATATTTTAAGTTTATTCAAGTTTATTGTTCCCAAGCCAAGAGTAGCAGAATTGTTCTACACAGTCTTAAGTGATGCTGCGTTCCTAGAAAATTTAGACTTTGATAGTAGTGACCTTCCACTCTCTCTTATGGCACGCACTTTTGGGTCTACAAACATTAGCATCTCTATCCAAAGTAAAAGAAAATTTGAAACACTGGAAAGACTCGTGGCTCCATGTGAAGGAATCCTGACAACTTTTAATTTCTTGACAATCTTTTAATTTCCTTTTGCAAGTTTCTTGCAGCTGCAGTTTCTCTCTACCAATATGAGCCAAAGCAGCCAAGCTTTTCTGTTCTGTCATATGTCGTAGGACATCTTCTGATCAGTGGCAGACAGCTGGTTGGTGGCTTGCTCTATCTATCTGTCTGTCTATCTATCTATCCATGCATCCATCTTGGCTTTCTGAACTGGCAGCTCTGCAGCTGAGCTTCCTAATTTGCCCAGACACTCTGTAGCTGCCCCAAAGGTTTTATCTCCTCAATTCTACGTCACTCATAAGCTCATCTTGGGAAGCCACCTGATGACACTTCAAATATTTTTAGAAGACATCTAGCTCTTATTTAAGATTATTTTGTTCTTTTTTTCATTTTTGTAAGACTGTCTTTAGGCTGGGCTGTTAATCACTTTCCAAAATCTTGCATGGTATTTCCATTGGCTCCCACATTTGCTTTCAGAGTCAGGAGGTCTATTTTTGAGTCTTCAGCTCAGTATTGCCACGATGATTTGCAACTGCCATGGTAGCATCTACTATTTCAGCTTTCAATAAAAAGAAATGGATGAAAGCAGCTGTGATGTCTACAGGTTTCAGTAAGGTTTGTGGCTGCCTAAGGATCCAAGACAGTGCTTGTAGGAGCTACCCAGCCTCAAGCATAACAATTTATTACCACTTTAAAATACAACGCACACTTTTTGTACTGAACAAATGCCCACAGACAGTTAAAAGATACAACAAAAATTAACTGTAAAGCTTACAGGGTACTCAGTATCATGCTGCCATGCAGGGTATTGCTAAGTGTCCCAAAAGCAAGGTGGCCAGTCCAGCTTACCAGGTTCTGTACGTGTTATTTAGAAATCGTGATTATTTTTTTTTTTCTCCCTGTGCAGCATTTCTCATTCCAGCCTGCACATGTAGTTCACCCACCAGGCACATCAAATGTCACCCTGCAGCCCCTTCCTTGTCAGTGTTGAAGCCTGTCTGCTCCATCTTGCCCTTTCTCTCTTCAAGAAAGCACATTGTCTTTTTAGATGAGGAAAATGTCAGTTCTGTAACATTTTTTTCCCAGCCAAACTTGTTATACATTTTTATCATGAGCATCTAACTGCAGCTTTTAAGATTTCATGCTGTGTAATTCGTTTCTGAATAAGCTCTTCCACAGAAAAGTTAAAATTAAACCAAGCAGCTCACTGCTCACATCAAAGCCAATACAAATGGGCCTCCACCAGGGACTGAAGGAAGCAGCTCTGCAACTCAGATCTTGTGGGGATAGGAGCACAAAGTTGAAACAGAAATATTTAGAAGTGCCAAAAGGGAAAGTAACTCATCTTTCAAAGAGCAGCTTTATATTAAGTCAGTAACACTTGCTGCAAAAGGGTTGAAACTTTGTATAAAGGCACTATTGTAAGTAGAAAACACTTTAAATAAATAAAAAGTGAGGAAGGAAGATGTTAAGACAGTTTCATATTGGGGGTTTGTAAGCCATAACTGAAATTTAAATGCTTTTCTTCATAATTTCTACTGCTTCTTTATGGATTTTCCTAAATAAAATTTCCTCATATTTTAGGTGTTTTGCCAGAGAACTACACGTGGATTTTCCAGAATCTCAGAGGAGCCTAGCAGCTGAAGCTGTACCCAAATTCCCAATGTTTGGAAGCTCAAGTCCTCATTTTATACAACTGATGGATCTCTAGATATAATACTTCTACAGCTCCACTTGTGAATACTGATGCCCCAGTCTGATCTTTCTCCAGCCTCTCTTCAGATCCTTTTTATTTCAGCTTGATGTGTTATGTTAATCCAGTATTTAATTTTTCATCCTTGCCATCTTTAATACGCATATTGACAATTTTGACATTATTGTTCTCAGCAGCTTTCATGTTTCTCTCCAATTCTGCTCCGCCAGTTCCCCTCTACTCCAGTCTTCAGGACATTTATACCTGCAAGTCAAAACCAGGGATTCTAAAATCTCTTTTCCCCTGACTATTTTTTCCATGACTCCCTCTTGCACACTAGGAACTTAAAAGCTTCAACAGCTGCTGAATATTGAATTGCAGGAGATTCTCCCTCTCTCTCTTGGCTTGCAGAATTTCACACACACAAGAGTTCAGATATTGTTTGAGACGCACTGTCAGTTTGAAGACCAATTCAAATGGATTTATTTTAATCTAATGTACACTCTGTTCACGAGATGATGTCCTGTTGAGCAGGAGGAATTTTCATTTTGAAAAGCTCAAATCAGATTGGTCAGGATCAGCTTCAGATTCTCTCCAGCATCAGATTTCTATCTCCTGACTAAGCCAACTTCTTCCACTACAGGTTCGTTTTGCCATTTTCCCATCTCAATTATTTTTCCAATCTGATCATGTTGCACATATGCAATCTCACTTGCGTTTTTGTCACTTTTTGAGTCACTCCCCATGTCCTCCCCTGCTCCTGCTTGTAATTTTCCATTTTCAGGATTCCTTCCTCCTTTAAGAGAAAACGGACAAGTATCATCATATTGGCTTTCAACCTTTTCTTGGCTTTTAGCACTTTTAGCCCATTAAACATTTGATTTGGCATCAAGACATTAACAACAAATGTCAATCCAATAGTGCATATCCAAACTTCATTCTGCTTTTCAGGAACAACTGTTGCATAGGTAGTCTACATTAGATTATGCAAATTTTAAAAAATAAAAGATTGAATAAAAGACTTTAGTATATTGACTCCATTGTTGAATCAGAAGGCATGTCAGAAGAAACAGGCAGAACTTCCTCCCAAAAATTTCATTAAATTTTGTATTTTACAGCATATTACAGCTCTGAATACAAGGATTTCTTATTATATGATTTGAACTCATTTCCTCCTGCTTCACTCTCCATGCCACTCTGTTTGTGGAAGGACAACTGCCATGAATAGATGAAACAGACAAAATAAGTAAGATGAAAAAAGCAAAATTTGCTTTAAGGTCTATGTTTTGATCAAATAACTGCTATTTGTAGTTTTTTTCTGTTTTGTTTTTGGTCTGGTTTTTTTCTGAGGTCTCATCTTTGTATTAATATCTTGCAGCAGGTGTGAGTTAATCTGTGGTTCTGAACTTGGTTTGGTACAGAAAGAAATTAATTCTGTATTTCTAAGCTGAGTTTTAGAAGTTTTAGATTTAATCCTCTGTTCTCTTAGGCTACACATTTGGAATTTTGCTGTTCCATATGAAAACAAACTTGAAGCACATGTCAAGTTAAATCTTTTAACTGTAGGCTGTATCCCTGGTTGCTTTGATTTGTGTGATCACTACTGCAGTAAACAGAGCTTCAGTTAATGAACAGATATCCTAGTGGTTTTGTTTTGTGGTGGTTTTTTTGTTTGTGTGTTTTAAAACCCTCCATGTAATACAAAACACAGTTGTCTCATTTAAGAATAGCTGATTACGATAACCCTTATTCAATAATCTTCTGAAAGTCTTCTAATACATCTTTGAATGAAAGATTTTTCTTTATTAATCTAGCTGCATATACACGGGTTACAGATACATTAATCTATTTCTTGTTTCAGATACATTACTTGTATATTCTTGTTTCCTCAAGAATGCAATAAATGATTTGGCTATGAAGACTCCATAGTTCACTATCATTTAGTGACACATTAATATAGTGCATAACAACCAAAGCACCATGTGGATGTAGATCAACAAAGACGACTAAATGAGATGAATAGATTAAATTTTTCCTCAAAGATATAAGGCATTGTGATTTGGTCTCCAGTGTATATGACCTCTAACTTTTGAGAGCTAGTTAAAACCGATTACTTCATATTGTGCCAGAAGCTGTTTTTGCCTCTCAAATATTGCTTCAATATATTTTATGTCAGAACTCATTAGCACGATGCATACTTTTAACATATTTTTATTTTCTCAGAAAAAAAGTATTTTTATTTTCTGAGAAAGCAAAATCAACAAAGCCTGTATTATTCCCAAGTCCCATAACACTTGTGCTCTTCCTTTTCCATGTTTAGAAAAATCAGCATCAAAATATTGTCAGCCCAAAGCCACACAAACTGCCAGCATCTGCCTGGACAGACTAATTGGAGCAGCCAATGAACATGTAACTCTACTCAGGACTTGTTAGGCTACATCTGGAATTCACTGTCCAATTTTGGCCTCCCAGCTTAAGACACTGAAAGACTGGAGAGGGTCCATTTGAGGGCCACCAAGATGATTAGAGGCTTGGAGAACCTGGCATATAAAGAAAGGGTAAAAGAAGACGATTTTTGTTCAACCTAGATAAGAAAAGGCTCAGGGTGGATCTACTCAGTGTCTCTAACACCCTAAGAAGGCAACTCAAGAGAAGATGGAGATACTCTTTCTTCAAAAGGATTCCTGGTGGCAGGACAATAGGCCATGGGCACAAGTTGTTTTAAGAGAATTTCCTTCTGAGTAAAAGAAAAAAAGTTATTCTTCAGCCAAAGAACAACTGAGCATTGCAATAGGCTTCCCAGAGAAGTAGTGACACCTTTCTTGATGGAAATAGTAAACACTGTGCTTGATGATATCCTGGATGTTCTAATTAAAAGTGCTGCTTTCAACAGCAGTTTGGACCACATGATCTCCAGAGGTACCAACCTAACCCTAAGACTTCGCTGTGATTCATCTACAGGGCTTACAGCACTGTGCCCAGCAAACAGCTACAGCGCATGGGGGTACGGAGGGACAAGAGGTGAGTTCAATCTCAAGTGCGTAGTGCTAGGATAGACTCAGGACACAAATCAACAAGAAAATGGATTTCATTAAATGTTTATAGAACAGCTTGTCAAATGTTGCTAACATGAACAGAGCTTGTCTGGTGCTAAAGCATCAGTGAGACATCTCCGCAAAGTTTCAAAGCTTACTTGAAGCCAAAATGTAATTTATTGTGTTGTCATATCCACTAACTGTCAAGTGTAGTTTCTCCTAGAAGTTCAGAGACGCCTGGCTGTTGAGAGCACAAGAAAATGTTTCCCAGACTCTTAAATTAGGCAAATAACTCATCAGCTGATATGCCAGGCATGTAAAGCAATGGGGGATCAATACATTTAGTTAACAGGCAGTCTTCTTGTAGTACATGCACAGACACTTGCTAGATGGTATTAGTTGAGAAGCTTCTTAAGGGAAATTGAGGTCTAAATCATCCCGTGTCTCCAGGAAGAGGCCTATATATATCTCAGATGCAAGAGTGAGAGATTGTGTCAGCAGATTTATACATATCATTTTGCTTTTAATTAAACTTTTTGCTTGGCTATAGAGTCTGCAGCATTTATTGCAGCTAGGGAATTGTGGTATACTACAGCCCCTGGTTGAGATTAAATATGCTATAGAGCCAGGAGAGTGTTTACAGGCCTTCATTATTGATTCATGGGCGTTTTCTGCTTGTAGCTATGAAGTAGAAAACTAAAGCTGTATTTAGGACTTTCTGTTTCTTCCACATACAGAAGCTGGATCTAGGTTTGCCACCAAAAGCAAAAAGAGCATTTTCAAAGTTTAGAATTGATTGGTAATTACTGTAATTAGTTTATCAGCAGTAGGTTCTATATTTGAATCTTTGGTTGCATAAGAAATGAGAGGCTGTGTTCACCTGAAACTGTTAAGGGTAAAGCAAGAGCAAGTGTGAAAGGTTCAGTCCCCCCAGCTCCCGTTTGACAGTTAACCAGCATCTGGCAGCTTTTGCAAAATATCCTACCCGAGATAAATAAAAACTTCAGGTTTTGTGCCCTTAAACTTACAGTAAATCTTGGTGTATAAGCATACAGTATTATCCCTGTTCTACAGATAAAGACATCATGTGCCCCGTTCTGTGGTGGTACAGTATTTTCATTTTCCTTTGTTGAGACACACACTACAGTTTAAGCTATGACTTTATACTGTCCTCCTGTCACAGAATCTGAGTTATGTGTCCCACTGAAAAGGTTATAATTGAGCAAGCAAATCAAGTGCAAGGGTAAGAGGGTCCTGACAGTAAGAACAGAATCTGAGGAACATCTTTGTGACACTTACATAGGCCGAGTACTTTATATTATAAAGGTAATAAAGCATAACTCAAAAAATTACTAACTTTCACTCCTAGGAAAGTCTGCTATCAACTCAAGACTGCATTCAGCTGGAAGTCTACCCCTGGCCGAAGTGGGGAAGCCCACATAAATACAACAGCTTTGTGATTTATCTTCACCACATTTATCTCTGCCATGTTCTTTGAAGCCAAGTTACTACAGCAAGGCAAATGTATCAAAGAGAAAGCCATCAACACAAAAGCAAGTTTAATACTGTGGCAGCTTCTTGCTGAAACTCTTTTGAGCTGATGCTCCCACCATAAGAAAAGCCTTTCACAATTTTGAAACTCAAGTGAGAAAGTCCCATCATAAAATTAGGTTCTGTCCTTCCAAGGATCCGTGCTTAGCTGAGACAGGAGTGCTACATCTGCTGTGATCATCCACACATCCACATACACCTCTCACTCCCACTGCTCTGTGAGCTGCCAAGGGCACCACGATATACTCAACAGAAAAGAACTCCACTGGTTAACCATAACAGCTTGGGGAAAAACATCTCTTTTTTATCCATTTGAATTTGCCATTCCCTAGGTATCTTACTGCACGAGGCAGGATGCAGTTGTTCCCTGCTCACCTTCTCCATATCATTAATAATCAAAGACTAAGCTGAGGAAAACCACTTAGCAAATACACAGGACCTTCTGATGAGGTAGATCATCAAAACAAGATTGGAAAAATAAAGGAAGTACCATGTTCATATTGCACAAGTCTTACCATGTGTCAGTGATACACCATATCTAAAATACAAAAAAACTGATCTAGATATTACACTTGCACATGCACTGAAGTGTTAATGTTTCAAAAAGAGATTCGTTTTGATGTCATCACAAGCAACACATACTGTGAGGAAACAAGCATGAGAAATTCAGTAATCACTTGGAAAATAGAGAGCTGTGGAACATAAGGATCCCAGGCTTAGTAGGAAGACAAAGATCTCCCCTTCTGGCAAATTTGCATTATTTTCCCTTCTTTGGATGCCATTTCGGAGGAGACCATGCATCTAAGAAGAAGACCCACAGCTGCTAACTTCTAGGGCAAAGACTGGGCTTTGAGGGACTACACCTGGGGAAGGAATGGCAGCGGTGGTGGGTAACTGAGTAGCGTAACAAGCCTCTAGCAGTGTAACAACTGTATTATTTCCAATGAATGGTTTGATTGTCTTTAATTATATTCTGTGTGGAAAAACTAAAGACATGCTGCTAACTTCATAAACTTGAATCACTTCTGGACTCAGGTAAACTAGTGTCAGCTGAAGACCGCAGGGTGGTATTTTTGTGTTGACTATAAGTTCTGATGACTATCTTAAATCTCGTAAGAGTCCAAACTTCCAAAGAAAACATGCCCCAGATGTGGACTAGGGGCTAGTGTAATTACCAAAGGGTAATCCAAGGCACAACCTGTTTTAACTTTCCTTGCTTTAGAAAGGGTTTACAGCTTTACCAGCATTAAGCAGCTGGAGAATCGGAGAGTATGTTCATCTGGAAGCTTAGAGGAGCAAGTGGACTATTAAATGGACAGTTGGATACCTCTCAAAAAAAATCAAACAAAAAAACCCCATAAAAACCCACATGCCATGGGAGCTGTGCTATGGCCCTAGGCTGTAACAAGAAGGCAGACAAATTTCTTTCCTCAGATAGAGAAATAACAATAATAAATCTGAGTGAAAAGGAGCAGGTCATTGCTTGTCTTATTAATGAAGGGAATGACACTGTGGCTGGAGGGGATTGTGGCACTCACCTAGGAGCATAAAAGCTCCTATTTCTTGTTTCTGTTTCAAGACCTGGGCATCAACAGTAGGTGTTGGCTCAGGAGTCATTTATTGGCTATAATTACAGTTTTTCTCCTTCTTGCCAGCTTTTTCACTTTGCATCTTGTCACAGAGTGTTTAATGCAGGCCATAGCCCCTCAGGTGACTCTCTAGCTCTGCTCTGCCCTTGTTTTTGTGTTATCCTGTGAGTGCTGCAAGGTCTCGCTCTTCTTCCTACACATGACCATTTTCAATAATTGATGAACACGTGTAAATAATGCTATAAAATAGAACTACTTACAGCATTATTTTTCTTGTCACACCATCATATTGATGAAATCGGGCACAGCTTTTGCTCCACTCCTCTATGAGAGACAATAATAAATTATTCTGCTTCAGCATCAAAAGCAGAGGGGCTCTGCGGGACATCATTAACCTAGACAAGCATAAGTCAGTGCAACAGTAAGAGATGGCACAAGATAGAAAGCCTTTTTGGATGAATGTGAGACTTCTACCTGCCCTGATACTAAGCGTCTTTCTGCCACACTGTGTCTAAAATTCATTTAATTCACCAATGGTATTTTGGGATTTCCTGTGTGTGCTGAATCATAATAAATAACATCCGCTGATGGAGGAGTGTCTCAGCTCACTGGATTACAGACTCCACCCCAGCTGTTGGTTAAGAGTCGCCCAAGACAGCCGAAATCCACTTGAGATTGAAAAGGTGCGAGCAGTAAATAAAAGGAAATCCTGGATCACTGTGTAGTGTTCAGTTCCCACACTTTGACCTCCTTTGGTTCCTTCTATATTTTGTTAAGATCATATTTCTTCACGTGCTGCCTGGCTTAAAAGCCGTCATAAATCTGTAGTGTGCAGTAAGAATAACAGAGAAGGCACCGTGTAATACAAGGGGCTATAACTCCATCCCAGGCACTTGGATGGGGTCATAAATCAGTGTGGCAAAGTTTTAGCTACGAGAAGCAGGGGCTGAGGCTGGGAAGGTGTCAGCAGCCTGGCCTCTGCCAGCTGCAGATCCTAGCCTCCCCCAGGCTGAGGTAAGCCCACCTGTCGTGGCATTTCCTTTCCATGGTGAGGAAACAGCCTTTCTCCTCCAATACTGCTGTGGAGAGGCTTCCCCCTGCCCTCTTCCCTATTAGTAGAGACCTGTGTCAAAAAGTCTGCATCCACTGCCAGCAGGTACCCCCGTAGGTTGCCCCGGCCCCTTCTGCACTCCCAGTTTTCTCCCTCCCTCAGCCACCAGGCTATCTAAATTAAGGCAGAAACTAACAAGTAACACATCCTCTGTATTTCTGATGATTAAAAGCATGGTCTGCAATCAACCCAGAGCACAATAAAAAGATCCTTGCATTCTCCAGGCTTGGCTAGTGATAGAAATGCTTTAAACACTTCTTGGGAAAAAGCCCGCCTTACTACCTGTGGGCAAAATATCCTGCTGAATGCCACATACAGACACATATCAATGGGTTGAAGCAAACTCAGATGCTAGTAATGTCGTGTGTGTTTACCTCCACTCTCTTTCATCCATAAAAACCAAGTCACCACATGTTTTGCCTCACATATGGTCAAACCACATCTTGGCTTCCAGCTGCAGATGCTGAGTGCGATTCAAGTAGCAGAAATATGCCATCATCGGCTGAGGGAGGTTTCCCTTTGTAGCTGTTTTAGTTTTATGTGAGCGACAACCGTTTCTTATTGTGTGTTCACTTACCCAAACCAATGTAGATGTAGCTCCTCCGTTAGAAACCTGGAATAAGCTCGAGCTATGGATACACTCCCATACACTAGGTAATACAATCTCTTTTCTTTTTACTCCAGTGTGAAAAATCTTTCAAGTGTGAGAACTTGCTGAGGGAGATTTTCCTAGTTCTCATTTTGTCTAAATTTTAGTAAAATTTGGGAATGTTCACTCTTTCTTTTTTCCGTCAGCTAGCACAATAGGATGAATGTCTCAACTGCAATGTACTTTGTAAGGGTTATTTTGCTACTGTTGCAACTTCTTAAACTCTGGAAAATGTGCTGAATTGCAAAGGAGAATGAAATAGAAACTAATTTGTCCATTTGAAGTTCCAAAGCAAATCGGATGGGGAGATAAACGGTAAATCATTAAATCCTAGGCCATCAAACATTTTATTTTACCCACGGTAAACAGCAAACAAGGGAGGGAACAATAAAATACAATGAAAGTTTTGGACATCTTTAGATTTTAGAAGGGGGGGAGAAGGAGTTTTTATATTGTAACCATGCCTAACCTCAGTGGAGGTCACTGAAATGAGCCAGCAAGCCAAGCCTAAATAAAAATAGGATTCCCCAACTGATTTTCAAACAGGCACTGCTGCAGCACCATTTGTCAAGTTGCAAAGTAGCTTTTTAGCAGATGTAAGAGAGACAGTACCAAATTCAGGTTAAATCTAGAAAGAGCGTGTATGTGCCTGAATGGGAATAATCTACTCAGGAAGGATTGCAAAGACTGAGATTAGGTTGAAAACTCCTAGACTCCTGAGTGCCGCATGCTGTATTTTACTCTTCAGTTTCACAGAAAGGGTGATGTTTTCATCACCAAAAGTGAGATGTTAAAAAACCCCTATCTTGCTGTGTAAAGGGACAAGGATTAAGCTGCCATCTTTCACAAGTGGTAAATGTCTATTTACTTTATCAGGAATTATTTTATTTTCAGTTTACATGTTTATATTGAGAAACATGTAAGAAAGGTACTTCTATTTGTCTTAGTTTTAAGTGCATCAAGTGTTTCTTGCCCTCTTCCAAGTGTTAATTAAACCCAAATACTAATACGTAAACTGCTGCACTTTTTCAGCTGATTGAGAGACCTTTTTAACACACTAATGCCTTTGTCTGCATTATAGAAGCTCACTTGGGCTCCTTGAGAATGGAAATATTATTGTTTATATTTGCATATGCAAGCTGGACAGGGAAAATCTTGGGTAAGAGCCTCAGGCCCTGGCTGGAATACAAACATAAGCCACATCAGGGAACTTCGCTGTGTCTTAACCTGGTTACTCATATGGTTTTGATTTGTGTTGGAGACTCAGCAAGAATTGTATTCCACAACCAGACAAAAGCCTTTGTACCATCAAATGCTTAGCATGACTGGTAATCATTACTGTTAATTGTGAAACAATTAGTGCCAAAGTGACTTAGGAACACAGATTTATTTGAAAATCAGTGGGTATTTTGGCCTAGGATTTTTGATGTCTTTGTCTTGCTCTGTTAAGCAGTGCTGGCGCTGTGATTTTTGGTGACATCTCAGCATCCAAGTCACTGAATCCCAAATCCTCACAGACGTCTTCGAAGGCACCCATCTCACATGGTTTTTGTAATGGAAGTTAATACCTAGAAACCTTCATCGATGGTTTTGAATCACATGGATCAGAGCTACGCCAACACGGCTTTAAAAGGTTTTGTTTTACTCATGTCATTCTTGGTGTGCTGCTCTTGGGACTGGGATAAATTTTAGTTCTTTACACCAATTCCACTTCTCGCATTTGCATTGCAGTAACAAGGGTATCAACAGCTCAGTGGCTCACAGATCTACCAGTTCTGCAAAGCCCATGACCCTGGAGACCATTTAGCAGGGCAGATTTGCTTCCTTGACGTTGGCTCAGTAGAACTCCAGCAAGACACTAGGAGAATAAGCCAAGCAGACATGACTTCAGACTTCAAGCTTCAGCATTGCTGCAAGCAGATGTACCTATGAGCCCAGAATAAAGGAGCTGAACTGTGCTACTGCCCAAAGCTGAGCACAATATTAGATTCAAGCTCTGTGGAAGACAGCTGAGGATGTATTTAATTGTGGCTAGAAGCTGTGATTGAAGGCCCTGAAGCATTTCCTGGGTAGTCCTAGGGAAAGTGCCTCTGACAAGAACAGGCACTACCATCCTGAAGTCAGTGCAACTGTTACAAACGGCTGTTGGGCTGAGGGTTCTAAGAGAGGGCATATGAGCAGACACACTCCCTAAGCTGATATTACACATAGCTAAACAGCCTTTGTCAGTGTAGGCTGCATCTCCCCCCGCCCCTGCCTCAGTTGCACCTGTGTAAAATCAACAGCATCAGCAGGTCTTTCTTGGGGCAAACAGATAGGTCACTGCCATTTTAGAGTTAACAGCCTTGTGAAGTCTCTGAAGCTCAAGAGCATATTTGGGATTTCTTCCTAGTAAAATTTTGTGAAGTTGGTGCCATTNTTAGTGATTGATAGGAATGGTTCGGTAGTTCTCCTCCAACCTGGTTATTCTATGATTCTATGAAAAATCTTTTAAACCTTGCCCATGAGGATGGGGAAATTTCGTGCATCCTGTTATTGACTGACCCTCGTAAGCACCTCGATGGGCTTCAGCTCTTGCACTTCCATTAAGTGTATTAATTCACAGAGTAATTCAGATCAATGTAGAGAGCAACAGGGGAAAAGTCCAGTAGAGCAAACACATCTCACACAGAGACTTGAAGACAGAAACACTTCTTGGTGTTGGTAACTCCTTCAGTGCTTTGATGTTGCTCTGCTCCATGGGCAGTGATGCAGCATGTGTGGGAAGCTCCTTCCCACACTCCTGCCAAGCCATACAACCGGGCTTCTTCCATCTGTTTGCTTGGTGGGAAGAGTATAAGAGGTGGCATCTTCCTGCTTGGATGGTCATTTGTTGGCATTCCTGGTTGCTTTCTTCCCCTAAGCATAAGTAGCTTAACCATGGAGTCTTGGACAATTTCCAGTTTGTATAACGACCATTTACCAGTCCCTTTTGCGTTTTAATACCATTCTGTCCCCTCCCTCCCTTTCCATCTTCAATTTGCTGCTGTATTTCATGACAGAAATTACTTTCTTTCATCAGTAATCCCGATAACCATTTCTGCCATAACTGATATGCATTCATATTGTGGGAACTGCATAGCATTAGTTACAAAATTCCCCTCCAAGCCAGACCAGGTTTTAGCTACATCATCTCTAGGTAACTACTGTGCACAATCACATTCATGGCAACTAGCAATATGCTCAGACCTCTCATTCTCTGAATGGTGCATGCTGTTTTACCACAGAAGACTTCTGCTAATGTTTTATTTTGTTCTCATTTAATATTTGTCTCCCATTATGAGCACAATCCTGGGAACCTCTCTGAGCACTAGGAAAAGCAGGCGGTTTTTCTTTCCTGATGCACACCAGCAACTTCTCTGCAACCACAAGTGTGACTCTTATTTAGCAATATGCAGTGTGTCATGCTCAATCTGTACCAGCAGGGATTGGCATGCCAGCTACAGTCTGACTGCATTTTTGGATTCTCTCCCAGTATAAATCCCCCTTTGTAATTTGCCCTTTCAGCAGAGTGCCCAAGAACTACTTCTGTGTTCAACGCCTTTGCCCTCTCAAGAGCAGCCATGGAGGAACAGCCCCAGCAGCTGGCACTTCACGGTACCTAAGCACAGTTGAAAAACCAGATTTTTCACAAGTGGGACTGGTAGCACAGCCTTTAGTTAGGATTGGCTAAAAGCATTTACCTTTGCTTCAGTATTTTGAATTAAGTCAAACTTTTCATGCTGGGCATCTGGCTTGTGAGGATATGGAGGTTTGCTCACTCTAAAAAAACCCCATCAAAAACATTAACAGCCTTGAATAGGCTCATGGAAGAAGAGGTAGAAAGCTCCACAAATCCATGCAGCAGAGATCTAAAACTGAACAACAATGGCTTTAATGTTAGGGATCTACTTGACGTCTTTTTCATACCTTGTGTCAAAACACCAGGCACTTTCTCCAGGGCAAAAAAGGGAAATTAACAACTGAAATCTAGAGCTCACAGAAACCTCCCTCTCTCCTTTCCCCCCATTTCTTCTGGTCTGTTATAAGCAAATGCACAGGCTTTGTTCCAGCAAGATGTATTAAGCTTCCGCTCACTGGTTAATATTGTTGTTACACTAAAAAAAATTAAAAAGGTGTTTAAGGAGACACAGATTATGTTATGATATCCAGTTATCATATGCTATATTATGCATACTCATGTTTATGCTTTTTCCTTACACCTAATGTGTGCTACACAACAGCATGTGACCTCAAGAAGTAACGCTGACTTGAGTTTTAAAAAACAACTTGTTTTTCATCATGATTCCAGCAGCCCAAGCTACTTACTTACAATTCAACACAAACATTTTCAGTATACAGTTCTGGAAAGTATTTGGTACCACCGAGTCGTGCTTTAAAGTTTCTATTGGAGTTCCTATTAGCTGTAATGACACCTACTGCTAAGGACAGACCTGATTAACTGCAGGCTTGCACGCTGCTAAATATAGGCACATGTTTTTGCATTTACTGTAGATCCTAGTGATGAGAACACTATGGATTTTTTTGGCCCTTTGTTTTAATGGGATTGCCAGAATGACTAGAATCTGAAAACTCACAGCTCATTACCAGGAACAAAACGCTGACCCAGGCAGAGCCAAAAGATTTTAAAACAACTTCAGAGACAAGGTCTAACAGGCTGTTGTAGAACGTGGAGAGCATTTTTCCTCTTGTCACCCCTTTATTCCATACAGAACATTTGCTATGTGTTTACTGAATGCAAGACTAAGCTAGATATTTCCAGCCAATTCTGTATCCTGGAGAGGAGAAGGAGGTTTTAAGCTACACACAATGCAATCACTACTCACACTAATCTAAGATATTTACACTGCAGCTGTGAGTCTGCATTTTCAGCAGAAGAGTGTACAATCTTCAATGCATGTCTCGCAGCCCTTGAACATGGCCAGAATGGTAAGTATCCTTACAGCAGTTTCAAATTAAGAGATCCTCTTTAAACAGCAAGAAGAGAAGATTAAAACCAGCCACAGTATTGCCCGTGCTCCTATGTCTTTAAGACACGCAGCAATTTCTCCTCTTCTACCAATAGCCATGATCCCTTCTTTATGAACATGAATCAAATAATGTTCCTAAACTTTCATTAAAGGTATTAACAAAAGGCCCTGTTTTTAGGTTTTTGAATGACCTGAAATACCATCCAAACCCAGATATGAGATATTTTTAGACCACAGAAGCCATAGAATACCCAGTTGTGCTGTCAAACATAACATCAGTTTTTTTCATTTGCTCTCACTGTGGATATCTCAGCATGCTCACATAAAAAGCATGTGAGATAGGGATAGAGGAGTCTGACAAAAATTTTCACTCCAATCTACAGTAAGGAGATGCAGTAAAATTAAATGGTTGTATGTAACCAGTTCGAAACTGCTGGTCTTGAAGATAACCTTAAGTCTTACATGACTCCTATTTCCTGATGTATTTTGTTTGTGAGAGAATGATTTCTAGGTACACAAACAACACCAGCACCTTGTTGTTATCTTCCCTTTTTCCCCCACAGTTTTTTAGCATAAAACTCTACTCTCAAAATGTCTTCAATGGACTTAGTGTTTTCTGTCTACGGTTTTCTTAGACTGCAGATAATTCTCTTTTGGGGACATTCAAAGTCATGAAATAAGCCTATTTATGAGAAACTGGGGGTACAAAATAAATACCTAGTTTTGTGTGGGGGGAGGGTTGTTTGTTTTGTTTTTTAAATCTACGCCTCAATTTTCACTGCTACAGCTTTTTATTTGTAATATAAAGTTGACTTGCTGAAGATTATTGTGTGACATGATCTAGTATTACCTGTAAAACACTAGAAGATTCCTGAGGGAGAGGTAAGGTAGAACAAAAACCAGCACATTGCTAGTAAAATCCGTGGCACTCAAACTTAGATGTCAAATGAAAGTTCACAGCATTTTGGAATAATTTCCCATGGTGACGTAATTCCACTGAAATGAACCAGAAATGAAATAGATCAAGAGCAGACAAACTCAGAAATAAGCAAAACTTCTTTAATTAAATTTTTCAAGATAAAGAATTTTAAAAGACAATTATTTGTAGGATGTTATTAAAAATAATAGAAGACACCTAACTTAGAGCTATTAGGGATGGGGTTACAACAACAATGTAGACTTACTTTGCTGGTCACAGAAGTATATTCTAGCCCCTGTTTTCTGTGAATTAAAACACTGATGTTGTTATACTGCTTATCAGGGAAGGCAGTAGGTTGTATAGTTATCTCCTGATTGGGGCAAAATCACTACCCTGAAACCACACAACCTACTACCTCATCCTGTTAGAGCATCAAGTGTATCTTCTGAAGAAAACTAAGGTTTCACCATCTACTAGTAGGATTCTCTGAACATTTCCTAGCTATACATTTTTTAGCTTTAAAAGGCCCATAATGACTATAATTATTTCCTGCTGGCTCTCCTTCAGAGTTCTTCCTGGAAGTCAGTCTGAATTGATGGGGTGACTCCAGAGACCACAGCAGCAAGCACCGTCCCTTCCAGACAATCATTATGTAATAAAAAGACAAGTTTAATCAGTTTTTATACAATGACTTAAGAAACCTCCTCACCTAGGGCTCAAGCATTTAACAGTTCCAGGGCAGAACAACGAGCAACTGGAAGACATCATCTTTGCTATTTCTCCAACTCATCATTTGATAGTTTCTCAAACAGTCTATGCAAAATAGATTTCAACAGTTGCTGAATCAAAAGTGATTTGTCCAGTGAATATAAACACAAGTGCCACAAGTGATGGGGAAATGGGTCAGCTGTTTCTAAATAGTCACTCTCATGGCAGTCTGAGAAAACTGAGTGAGCAAGCCCATTGCAGACTGGGTTGTACCTCTGTGCCCTGTAACTTGCATCCCACCTTCTCTGACAAAATGGCTGAAAGGATATTGGTTTTGAACCTGAGGGAGAAACACAGGAATCTAAATACTACAAGGAGATCTGTGTTTTATCACAACAATGCTATAAGAACCAAATCCAATGTGTAGACAGAGCCAGAGAATGTTACAGTTGAAAAACATTTGCTTTGTCTTTTGAAGACTCATCCAGCGATGATATCACAGCCACTTCAGGAAAGACAGTAGATTGTATAGTTATCTGACAGGCAGGGCATAACCCTAAAACTATACAACCTACTACCTCACCCCAAAGGACAGTCAGACTCTGATCAGATGAAACACAAGCTGTGCTCCCAGACAACTGGATTGCTTGGTGACAACCTAGAAGACAAAAAACTCTGGGGACAAATATTAACAGTCTTGAGTCTGAAACAGTTTGCTATGTACCATTCGACATTTTGCTTAATGAGCTCTAGCTTCATGTTTGAAACATTTAATAGATTTGCAGCTTGTGAAGTCATGTCAGTGACAAGTTACATGAGGGGAAAGAGGATACAGCATTCATTTTTAATAAACGCACTTTTGTACTTCCAGTTCTGACATGACTGCATCTTATCAAACCAGTTTTGTCACTTCAAGAAAGGCATCACTATGACTTAAGAGAGCGGATACTGACTTAAGAGAGATTGTTTAACATGCTTCTAGACATTCCTCTATTATCCTAATGGGGAAGAGCTGGGTTTCTCTAACTGCACTTCCCAAGTTCTGCATGGGTAAATCCATGAGACTGAACAAAGAATTCGTCAAGATTGTGAGGAAAAGTTATGGACTACTCAGACAATATTCTATTCCTCAATAAACAGTAATCCTGCTCTGAATCAATGGCCAAACCAGATCCTTCTGTACTACACAGACTTTGATAGACATGACTAGCAAAATTATATAGAGTATAACCTACTCTTACCTCACACTTAGGCTAGAGTTTGAAGGGGTAGTTTTGCCCCACCGCCCGGTTTAAAGGACCACTACACTTCTCATTCAGGGCAGATCTAAAAAGTGGAAATAACTGAGATACCAGTCCATAGTGTAATATAAATACTGCTTTAATTAATAAGCAAACTTTTAGAGCAAAAACCCTAGCTTAATCAACTAATGTAATTTTTGTTAACAGTTAGCTAAAGAAAACAATAAATGATACATACATCAGCCACACAAACTAAAGTGATGTTTCATTATAAAGCAGATCTCACCCCAAAGGTGGTAGGTCACATTTCAGGGTAACTGAAGTGATCTGCTACTGCTTTCAGCATAACGGGGAACTAAAAAGAGAAGAGCAAGAGAAAACACAAATATCAAATTAATTTCACTGAACACTGAAACAATTATAAGGTCAGTGAGACCATGTGCAAAAGCAAAGATCAGCTTCTCTCTATAATTTCTCAAAGAGAACCATGAACAGCATCAGCTTTCTCACTCAGTTGTAACTACCATGATTAAACCACAGGAAGAAACAAAGTATAGTGATAAAAAAAATAGAAAAGGTATTTTTTTAGATTGACTTAAATGTGAAGTGCATTGCAGAGACTGGCAGAGAGAGGTATCAGCTACTTCATCTTCAAGGAACAAATACATTATTAAATGAAGCAGAAAAAGAAGGAGAACGCAGATATCTAACCAAATTAGATAGCAATGTGTTAATGCATAAAAGGCAATGTTATATTCTGTCAACTTCAAAGATCATTTAACTGTAGTGGACTCAGACCACGTGCAGAAAGAGGTTACTGGTTGTGGTGAGCTGTATATGGTTCATCTTCATTGAACAAAACAGTAATGGTAAAATTCCTTCTACTCTGAGACCACTGTACTGGAGGGAATACTGTACAATCCTGGATTTCGCTTCTTGTAACATCAATGCCCTTGCAGGCCAAAAAGGATATAAAATATACTCTATATATTATACACAGAGTAGCATGAAAGATTGCAATATCTCATTAATGTAAATAGTAAAAATTGGTAGCAGAAATTGCTCTCTAGCCACTGTCAAAGAAGCACATTTGGATAGTTCTGCACCATAATGAATGATATTTTTCTCTATGTACTTAAGGGTTTTAAATGTCTGTGTTTTCTGAGGGTCAGCTTTTCTGCGAAGTCAAGTAGTCTCTGAATAATTCCCTGGGAAAAACCCTGTGTTTCTTAGATATAAGTATTTAAAAACAAATATCATCTTCATATGCATGGTCAGACATCTTGGTATTTTTCTTAAGAGCCAAAAATTTGTATTGGAGCTTTGGCTAAGAATCTGTGCAGAAGGCAATGAATTTTAGCAGTGCTGGGTGGGTACCTGTGAATTTTGCAGTCACAGAAAATGCTTTCAGTATAAAACAAGCCCTATCGTTATATAAATATAACAGTGTTACAAAACATAATTGGAGGAAAATCGTGTATTGTCTTATTTACTTCAAAGTGAGACTTCTGTACAAGCACTTGCTTTAGAGTGGATGAATAAAACAACGTAAGTTTTCTTTGTAGCAGTTCTTTATGCTGGATGGTCCAGTGAAAACAGTTCAAAGGATCAATCTAGCATTGAAAGGATGTGACCACAGTATTGAGAAGCCCAAAATACCCCACAGACTCAAATACCTCCCCTTACTGGAAATTTCAGATTGAAATCATACACTCATGGCTGATACCAATGAGTAAGAAAGTTCACTTTCAGATGCAATGCTAGGTAAGAAAATGGAACCATGTTGAAAAAAATAGGTGAGCTTTTATTAATTATTTCAAAAGGTTCTCTTATTTTCGATTATCATAAAACGTTAAAGACTCTTTATGTGCAGTTGTGATGTAACATTGCCTTAATGTGTATATTCCTACAAAACCAAGAGTAGTTTGTTAATTCACAAAGATATTGAGATAATTATTTGTACAGTATCATAAACTTTGTGTAATACTGTTTTATATATGATCTGTTATTATCAGTATTATCAGTACTCATTAGCAGACAAAAATGGAAGAGAATGTGCCTTACCCAAAACCTAAAAATAATTAGTCTTCTGCTCTCACAAGCTCCTCACAAACTTATTTTAATTGACTAGATCACCAAACAAGCATGAACTTTAAAATACTTAATTAAAGAAAAATGCATGTTCATTTTCCTTCTACAAAGAAGACATGCATACAAAATAACTATCTGGCAAGAGTGATGTTTCTAGTTTAACAACTGTTTAATACTAGGAAAAATATGACATTTCCATATTCCAACTCTCACTGCTCACTGAAAAATGTCTTGGAACTGATGGTAATAAATACCTCGGCAGTCACTTTTAAAAAGGCACAGGGCCAAACTTGCTATTTCTATGATGTAATAGGAAAGAGCACCGTGTTAAAGTAAGGTTGTGATACAATTAAAAGCCTCACTAATTAACAGGCTCTGGGACAACACAGACCAAGCGCTTGAGTACCTTCTATCCAAAACTCAGAATGATTTACAGAGGCAAGACCTCACTGGCCTCCCAGGAGAAAGGTTTCCAACATGTCTCCATATAATTATTATCTTATAGCTTCCAAAGAGATGCACAGTCACTGCTCTGCTCTTACAGACTATTCATTATTAAAATGTCACAAACATTTTCTGGCAAGAGCAGTTGTGGGGTAAATGGCTGAGGTTCTGCTATAGTGGATGCTGTACCCAACGGAGGTTTTCTGACTGAATTCAAGAGGCCCTGGATCAGAGCCTGGACAGGAATATGAACTGCTACAACATCCTTCCAGGACAGGGTTATGACAGAGCAGTACTACGGCAAGTAAGTTTTTCTGCAGATATCAGACAGAAATTATTCAGCGGACAGAAGGATACAGTTTCCTGAGGCCTACATATGGCAAATTGACAGACAATATTTTCAAATATATTTTTAAATAACTACAACAAAAATGACACTCTGCCTTCATACAGCTTGTATCCTTCAAGAAGTATTCTACAAACACAGGTTCTCTGACTCCTGTGAAGTACGATGCATACTGTGATCTTACCCACTACTGAAATACAGCTGCTTCTAAAATGGTAAATGACAGCTCTACTCCCAGTTGTGAAATTTTACTGCAGTTTAATAATACATGACAGGTTCTGCTGGAACTTCGGGCAGGCACAACGTGAAATACTCACAGGACCAACCCTCCACAGCCTCTTCCTGCATTTAGTGGACAGGCACAGGTTTTTTTATAAAATTTGATTCAGTTTGGCTCCTGCTTCAGACAGTTCTCTATGTAAGTGTTTGTCTTTCTCAGCTGGCTACAGAAGAACATTAGCCTGCCTGCATTAACTTTATACTATGTTTAACTAGGCATTAGTATAGCCAGACTGCAACAAGGAGATCAAATTAATCATTCTTTATCTTTGTGATAACATCCAAATGGATGATCACCTTTGGCTGTGATATTTGCTCATCAATGAGGCTACCCGGTTCTACTGTACAACATTCAAGTGCGCTGTTCTGGTTTCTATAAACCCTTTTCAGAGTTCTGCACAGGAAATTTTTCCTCAAAGTCATCAGGAGACATCTTTTAAGAAGGAGAGCAATGCACACACTATTGAAATCGATGGTATACCTTCACTTGGCCTCAGTGGCTTTGAAGAAAGCGCTGATGATCCAGTACAGCACAAACTCTTGGGCACAGAAGTTAAAGTCAACACTTCTGGATCCTTAGAAATCTTGCACATCAGAAAAGAATTTAGGAGCCAATGATTACTTGCACTGAGCAGTTAATTCTATTAAAAATCTGTTATATAATTTTTGTTCACTTTTGTCTACTGTTTTATTTCATCATAAATACTGTAACATGGTTCTATTTAATAAGTAATTTTACATATTCACTGAATTAATTGTCTGTATCTATCTGTTTGCAAATATTTGGGGGAAGGGAGCAGCTGTGAAATGAGTCAGAACTCTGGCTAGATGACTCTGAGCTCTGTAGCAGTTTATGGGTGCTCCTAAAATCCTCAACATTTTATGTATGAGGAAACAAAAAGGCAACAGAACACAAAAACATGCATGTACATTAGCTTATATAATTGCATCTTACATACTGTAGCCTGACTACCAGCCCAGACCTACACAGGAGCTTCCTTACTCTCCTGTAGATCCATGAAACACTGAACAAAATTCCTTCATAGAAATGGTCATTCACGTAGCACGTTTCAGAAAAAGTTTACAGTGGCATCAAAAACCACGATGTGCTGTTTTAACCTACTGAATGAGTGTAGACAGAACTGATTAGCAGTAAAGAAAAGGAGCCAGGGCTGGGTATGCATCGAAGGCATTCTGCACCTTCACAGACATGTCCTGTATATCTGTGTTAGTCATGTCACGGCATTGCCTTGAATGTTAACCAGATGCTTCAAAACAGAATGTATTAGGAAAAAAGGCAGTTTTCCATCAGAACATCACCTCATTTTTTTTGGATGTGGGATCATGTTTTCATGCACACTGCAGTACCTACACTGACAAAATTTTTATTTTTCAATCGCATTTATTTCTGCATTTTGTTTAGGTAATATCTGAATGCAAGAAAACCACAAAGGCTACTGTTAGAGAGAATGATGAAAACACACAGAATCTCTCAAAGCTTCCACAAGAAAGAGAAAATAAACCAGGGCTAATCACTGGCTGTTCTGTATGTTACACTTGTATTTTTCAGCAAATAAATATTTAAGGAGATAGATTTAAAAAAAAATAAATTCCAGAAGGAACGAAGAACTGTTCAGTGTACTATGAGCTATTTGTTTTGTAAGGCTTAAAATATTCATCTTCCGTATTTTCCTAGCATAATCTCTCCGTCTACTAACTTCCCAGTCGCGTTGTTGTGTTTGCCCCGATGGGCTTTCTGCCCAGGTCTAAGATGGTTGCCAGGCACGACATGGACGGCTGTGAAAGCAGCAGCAAAGGAACTCATGCTGGGCTGCACTTCTGAGCTCTCCATGGCAGAAATGACGTTTATCAGACCCTCATGCCCAGAAATCAGGGTGAGGCCAGCACCCAGGGGAGATGAAACCTGTGTGGAGATGACAAATCCACCAGGGGCAAGTGAGGTGTGTCTTATGAAAAAAAAATGTTACAAGTACTCTTGGTATCTTACCAAGTCTATAAACACAAAAGCAAGGGCTGGATTATCTAGGAGACTAATGTCTGCAGCAAGAGAAGATGAAGCTGTGACAGACTGAGGATTGTTTCTTGTTAAGAAAAGAGCTAAGAAAATGTGTTAGTTTTATTTTATCCTATCAGAGACAGAATGAAAGGGGCACATAACACCTTTCTTACAGTAAGCATTTCCTAAACATTCATAATTTATCTCTACTCTCAAATGCAGATGACACAAAAATGAAATATTAATGTTACCCCCTCCAAATATTCGCTTATTTTAGGATGCTGGACATTGGACCTTATTTCTGGAAGAGCTGAACACACATAACTCAGCTGACATTACCTGTATTTGCTTAACATTTTGGAACAGAAAATTGCATGCTTAAATCTAGCACCCTTATCTTTCACTAGGTATGTGATGTCCATCTCTTCAAAACCACAGCTTTTCCACTTCCCCTCAAGCCCTATGAAAATAAAAAATGCAACTCAGCACACCCACTGACGCAGAGAACAGTCAGGATCACAGCCATCCAATCTCTCTAGTTAAATAATCAGTAACCCCCAAGCAACTACTTGAGCCATGTTTTTAAGCATTTTTGGATAGCAACCCCCCCACTACACAGAGGATCCTAAACGAGGCATTTAACTTTCAAGTCAACTAGATTTGGCATTTGAGTATCTGTGATTCATGGGGTATTGCAGCTAACCTATGTAATACTGCTGTCAGGAACCCTAATGTCATTTATTTCAGATCCTTATGTAGGAAAATAACACTAACCAGAGTCACAAGACTGTGAAAACAATATTCGTCTGACATCTTCTTAAAAAAAAATGCCACCTTCAATCTCAACCAACAAAACCCTTCTTTGGAAAACTGAATTTTCATTCTGAGATGGATTTAAATCTTGGAAATGAACAGGATCAAGTTACTGGAGTGTAAACAATGAATAAGTTTTACACCACAGCAGACAAGTAAAATCCATCCTTTACAAATTTACATTTGTCATTATCCTTTTAGACCCATAGCATTCACAATCATTCATGGTATTATTTGAAAAGCTGGCATAAAATCACCATCTATGTAGGATGTTTGGTTTAAAATATTTTTAACAGTTTAAAACTAATTTCCATTTTACAAGAATTTTCTAAGGTCTGGACTGTATTTTGGGTCAGGCTACTGGGCTTGGTTCAACCTGACAGTAAAGCAGCAGAAGACTGGAAGTTAACGTACATTAACACAAGGAAAATACCTGTACAGACCTTGCAAACCAAAACTGCAGCAGGCTGTTTTTTTCCGGTTACATTTTTGGTTTGCAGGGAAGGCTACAGACCTGTTCAAAAAAGCCCTTTTGCAACAGCAAGTATTTTTATAGACCCTGTTAGACGTTTTCATGTCCCTGTTAGGACACAGCCTTACGTGGCCACGGGACACCAGCTCACAGTGACAGGGCTCTACCAGCCAAGATGCATGCTGCAGCAAAGGCCTCTGCTGAATGCAGCTGGGGTGGTGTCCCTGCCTCTTGAAGTTGAAATGCCTGCCCAGTTCCTTGCATCCCATTCCTGTGCTGTTCTTCTGGAGCCTGAGATGAGCCCTGTCTCTTGCATGCTTGCACCTTCCAGGGATCTTCACGAATTTGCCACTAAACCCACTGCTAATTATTGAGATCCCTTTTTCCTTTTGGCTATTGTTTTTCTTTGGCTACCAGCAGATGATCTCTGTGCACAGTAACAGCTTTGTTACCATCCTTTGATATTGTCTCAAGTTGTGTTATGATTTAAAAAATATACACGTGCTTTTGTCATGATCCCTTTGCCTCTGCTTTGATCAGTAGTTTTCCACTCAGAGTACTCCACGCTGCCGGCGCAACAAAGTCACAAAAAGAAGTCTTATGCATACACTCACTGCATGTGTTAATAAGATTACCAGCCTCATTAGCCCAATCCAAGACCCACAAGTCTTAAAAAAGTGAGGGCAGCAACTACTGAAAAATGCTGCTTCCACTGCGACAGACCAATGTGGCCATCTGCACTGAGAGGGGAAAGGCTTCTGGAGTGCCAGGAGTGACTGCAGCAGTGACACCGATATGGCACTTGCTGGCACCGATACGGTGCTCCTCATGAAGTACAGGTGAGGGGCTTGGGTGGCCAGATGCGCAGTGCTGCCTTTTTTGGTTCCCTCTGTGACACCTTGTGTTTTCTCAGGTGATTGGTGCTCTCCATGGATTTACTCTTGTGTCTTTTTACCCAAGACTAAAGCTTTCACTGGTTAAACATTTATTAATGGACTTTCAGCAGGGCTTCAGGTGGTGAAGAGTAAGCATATCTTTGCCAGAGCTCAACGGTGTTAGACTCTGTGTGTCCATTATTCATGATGCTGTTGCTACAGGCCCTAATTTTACATAAATGAAAGTCACAAGAGAACTGTTACGATAAGCAACTAGTAAGAGCACAGGAAAAGAACACCTCTTAAGTCGGTATTAAAGACACAGTTTAGTATGACGTTTTCTGATTTTGAAGCCTCTTGGGAGTAGAAATATGAAATATGTTTTCTCTGAAGAATGACAAGCTAAAACCTAAAATCTCGAAGATGGTCTTAAAAATCAATTTCTTCATGTACTCTGCACAACTCCATTCCAATTCCCCACATATGAAAAATACATAGCCTTATATGTCTAAATTCATGCACCTAGCAGATCCTTTGGGCTTCTATTTAAAAAATTCTAAAATCTAATCTTAGCTATCGTGTAAGCTATTGTTCTGGGATGCCAGAAGATTTCAGAATTTAAAATCCAGTGAGCAAGGATCGTTTTGTACTTTGTCTGAAGACAGAACCATGCAGACTAATAGTATCAACCCAGCAATACAGCAAGTAGACTTGCTGGGGCAAGTAAATTAATTAATTCCCCCTCCCTTATCAACATAAAAAAATAGCGTCATATCAAAATACCTACTTTCCATCTCACAGCATTTATAGCAAACATACTGGACAGTATTTCAACTTTCAGTATTTTCCTGTAGGAGAAATGACTTTGAAATAAGCTTCAGGCACAGAATCCATGACATGTAAATTAAGATATACTTCACAAGATATATCTTAGTTATGAAAGTAGGTCATGTATTTAAGGCATTTCTCAACTGTTTCTTGATGTAAATATTCTGGAAACATTCTTGTGTGTATAGAATAATATTTTAATTATTTATCAGATTACATTCTCTAAGAACAGTAAGGAAACGAGTATTTCTAAGAGTCCTCACAGCTTAATAAGTATTTCTTTGTAACCTTTTATAACTTTATGCCTAAGGAAACTGCCTATCTGAAGCACACTATAGAAAAGCTGGTATAGTAGAAAAATTTGACATGTGAAGATCACACACTGTACATGTAGGCATCTTGACTAAACAATATCATGAAAATTTCAAATGCTTACTACCTTGTATTATTTTGGGACTCTTGGAATTTACACAAGACTGGTGTTGAGTATTTGTTTATCCTGGTTATGAACAAGATATTCCATGAGCAAAGTTGAGAGACAGAAAAAAAAAAGGAAAAGAGAGAAAGTAAGAAAGCAAAAGAGTCTATGTACCTTGAGTTTCCAGGCCAGAAAGTCTATCAAGAGAATCTTGAAAAAAACAAAGGGAGCTCAAATTGGTACTTCTATCAATTTATCCACTAGGTGTCACAAAATAATCGTACAACCAGATGAAAAGCAATCACACATAAAATGCGTCAGTGTACTACATCAATGAAGTGCTGCTTTGAAATGAAATCTGTTACAAGAGCAGATGCAGGAAAATGTCATGAATCTCATGAATATACATACTTTCATGAATGTATGGGAACCTGAGCTATGATACACAAAAGCTATTGCTAACCACGGTGTATGTCATGTAATGGATTCATATGCAAGTGTGTAAATGTTCCATTAAAAAAAAATGTTCCTAAATCATAAACGCAGTATTACCAGTTCTCAGAACTTCAAGTCTTAATGTTCTTCCTTTTTAATGCTCCAGCTACTGGACTAATGTGTTATGTTAATTCTCTACAAGTATGTAAAAATCCCTCATGACTACAGGGAAAGACTGCAAAGAAAACAAGTTCTGAAGGATAAAATCTATGAGGAAAAGAAAGAAAAATATGTTATTAATATTATTATAAAATCACAACAAATGTCAAATATTGGAATTAGTAATAGCAGAATGACAGACGCTCCTTAGATCCAGGCTGTTCTTATGGAAGTGTATATATTATGAAGGCCAGGGTAGAAAATGACTAAATTGTTCTGTAGCCGTTATTCACAATGAATTAACCCCTAAATTGGAGGTACTTTTGTTCTTAAATATTCCTGGACCATTCTAAATTAAGAATTACATGCACACCTGCAAAACCCAAAACACTGACTGCATTAAAGGATAAAGGCTGGGGTGCTGAAACAGGTACTTTCATTTCCAAAATAGTTCCTTAGTAACAGTAACTGTTTCTCAGAGTTGCTTGCATACAATTTTTATGGGCCAAATAGACTCCAGTGTGAATTTATCGCTATCTATATTTTACTCATAATCCACACAATTAAAGATATTGTAATCAACAGTATATACAACAACATAATGCAGAAGAGGTTGGTTAGATAAGAGGAGAAAACACACTCTTGACATTTTTTTATCATATAAACATAGCAGTAACAGTGCTATACACTCACTTCTGGAAAGTGTCATTTCATAAAGCCAGACTTAGCAACGTTAAAAACTCTTCCCCCTTCAGAAATGTAATGAATGAACGTACGTCCTAATACTGCATTACATGTTAAGACTGTGTTGTATGTGTTCTATCGCAGCTAGTTGCAAAAGAGCAAGCATTGTCACGGTGTAATTAAGTTTGTGTGATAGGGTTTGGACTTCTTATAGAGTCTTTCTTTATAAGATGTATTTTGTAAATGCCAGAGCTGGCCAGCAGTTTTTAAACCTTTAAAGTATTGTCTAACCTGGGGACTACGGGAAGGATGCTTTTCCTCCATCCAATTTTTCCTCCTTTTTCAGAGCAACTCAATTAAATACTCGTGCTTACAGGAACACAAGTATAAAGCTTAGAGAGAAATAACATATTTTTGCTTCTAACACTAGTGTAACTTTAGCCATAAGGATAAAGGAATCTGGTGGTTGTGAAATGTAGTTTCAGAAAAACTGAACAATATTGTCTAAAGTTCTCCCTATCTTAAAATTGTTATTATTTGACTTTAAAAAAAAATTCCTATGGTCTCCATTTAGCCTGACAGAATTCAGATTCTCATGAAGCCAATGAGAATTTCATTGTCTGACTTGAATAAAACTGTGATTTCACTTCAGGCAGAACCACACAGAAGAAATGCTGAGGTAACAATTCATTAAGTAAACCCCTGACTCTTTTGATGTCAGAAGGTGAAGTGACCAGATGTACAATATTATTAACTCCACTCTGATTTTCAACAAGATGTTGGTCCAAGTCTGCAATATTGTTCTTGTTTCAGTCCTCATTATGAAAGAATCATAAAACCACAGAATAATTCTGTTTGGAAGGGACCTCTGGAAGCATCTAGTCCAACCTTCTGCTCAAAGGAGAAGGTTCTAATTAGATCAGGTTGTTCAGGCACGTATCCTATCAACCCTTGTCCTGCACCAAAGACAGAGAACTCACAATCTCTCTGGACACCTGTTCCAACATTCAACCACTCTGTGGTAAAATTATTTTCCTTGTATCTGACTGGAACTTCTCATGTTCCAACATGGGGCCATTGGACCTTGTTTTATTGCTCTGCACATATGAGAAGAGTTGAGCTCCATTTTCTCCTTACCCTGTGATCAGGTAATTGCAGACAGCAATAAGGTCTCCTCTTTGTCCTTTTACATGAACAGAATTCAGTTCTTTCACCTAATCCTTGCTTACCATGCGCTCGAGGCCCAGCTGGATTGGTGGACTTGCACCAGGCTCACGCCACTATGGTTCCATCTTTCTTGTACTAGTGTGCCCAAACCTGGACACAATACTCTGAACGCAATCTCACAAATGCTATAAAGAGAGGAGGATCACTTCTCTAGAGCTGCTGGCTACTGTTTTGCTAATGCAGCCCTGGATGCAGTTGGCTCTTTGCTGGATGGGCACACGACTGGCTGCCATCATTTTGTGCACCAGGATCCACAGATCCTTTTCTACAGAGCTACTTCCTACACAGTTGGCTCCCAGCCTGTTTCAGTATCTTCTTACTGATGGTGATTTTTACACCTTTTCACAAATTATCAATATCAAAACCTTAATTTTTTTAATTTGAAAGCCCATCTATCCTAGGCCTCACTTGGCCTTGAAGTGCCATGAGTAAAACAGCTTAGGAATGTGAATGTAGAGCAAATGTGCTTCCCATTAGCTCTTAATGCCATAAATCTAAAATCCTTCATACTACTGCTAAAGCAGTGCTTCCACTCAAACCTTAAAGAAGCTTTAGAAACGACAGTAATTCTCAACAGCAGCATTCAAGACACTTTTGCGTAGGACAGGCTTGTAAATGCATGTGGTTCAGAGGTCCTGCCCTTATACATCAGTATTTCACTTACAATGGAATAATTTGAAATTACATTAAGAACTAGAGTAATATTCTATAATTTCTTTTTCATATCCCCTGCCATCAGAAATAAGCTTGAAGAAAGACATCCAGCCCCAACCACACTATTCTGGGAAAGTTTAGATTTAGATGAGACTATTTATGCTCATAATTACATGACTTTTTAAAGTTTAATTAAATAGGAATAACTGGTTCAACTTGGTTTCTGTTCATTAATGAGCAGTTGGAAGGAACTGGTTAATCATTTTTTGCCATCTGCTTTGGAGAATCAACACTGTACGGAACCTTTTCTGCAGCCGATCTAAAACCACAGTGCACAAAGAGCCCTAAAGGAAAATCCTGTTTTCAGCTATGTGTTTTTTTTAAGTGCAGACTAAGACATTAAATATTTTGTGGTTAACCCCCTCTCACTCTTTGACAGCACTCTGCTCTGGACAGTGGTCTCTGTGGTACATACCACATCATTTAGCAGTCCCTATAAAGGTACAGCAATAGTGCTGTGGAGAAGCATTAGTGGTCTGCTCAATAACAACTTACTCACGGAGAGCCAACCTATCAAACCACAAGGTCGCCTTTCAGAAGGAGGTCAGAAGGCTGCAGGCCACACACAAGATGCCACCACTGGACTTTGCTGTAATTTACATTGTTAGAACAGAAGCCTAGAGAAATATTAGCAACATAATTTGTTTCAGCTTCCCTGCCACCCTGCCCCCACCCAAAGCAACGTATTTCTTCACATATGAACAGTAAACTGCTCCTGTGGACTCCCCATCTGATTTCCTGGCCAAAACCGAAAGCAGCCCCTTTCATATATTTGCAGTTCTTTCAGGAGGGCTGCAAACTCTCAAAACCTATCCAAGCTGTTTTATTAAAACCAGCTCTAAGTTCTTCTAAACACACAGGCTAGCACTTAAAATGCCATTATTGATTAAAAAAAATATTCGCCTCATCACAGAAAAAAGTGAAAATGAAAGAATAAAATTGGTTGACTATCCATGCTATTTTCTAGCTTATCTTCCCCGTCCAGTGGGACTGACAAGACCTATGTTTTAATTGAGAGAGGGAAGTACGTCAGCATTTTTAGACTAGTTTTGGAATCCAGACTATTCCTCAAAAACGTTTTTGCTTTAAAATGAGTAAAAATATATGGTAATGATGGGAAAACGTTCTACTTAAACACAGAAAGATTGCTAGGAAAAGGCACTTCATAAACAGAGATTTTATTAAAATATACATTGCTAACAAGTGGCAAAATATCAGAAGAACTGCTGAGTATGAGAAAATCAATACTGCTAGGCTCACTCTCCTATCAAAGATCTAGCACTGGGGGACATAATTCAGGTCACGAAAGTCTTTTTTCAAGATTGATTAAAGTTCATTTTAGTAACATCAGCAGGGAACCCTGGCTTCAATGATCTTAATATTGAGAGTGCTAAAGACTGCAGTCTTCCAGCAGAAAAAAATAGCTAGTTTCTCTAGGCCTTCTTGCAAACACATAACTCAGAGTGTATTCAATCACTAGAAAGGCTTGTCAGTGACAAATACGTTTCCTTTAAAAAAACTCATAATAAGAACACTGGGAAATGTTCCCTCTGACTTCTTGCTCAAGCCATAAACTTTAACCACCTTCCTTTTCTTTGCTGATATCCTGGGATACATAACAACTGGGGAGACCTACTCTTGCAGATTCTGAGTCCTGCAATGGTTTGTAATTTGAGATAACTGGTATCAACAGGGGTCTTAAAAAGAGATCATCCAGTAAGCCTTTGGAGACTTTGATGTTCAGCGCCTAGTACAGTCTAATGCACACTTTGGGACTTTCTGAGAGTACTGTTGGGAGTCTGACTCTATTACAGCTTGCAGCACAAGAAAGAAGGATTTAACGAGAGCAATCCATAGAAAAGCTGCATTGTCTTCTAAAAACTCAGCAAAAGAAATCTTTGGGACAGGGAAGAGAGTAAGGTGGGAGGGAGAAAGGTCCTTTGGGTATGCAGAAATTTGAGAGAGCTGGATTCTTTTCACAACTGCGCCACATACTTCCTTTGTGATCTTGAACAAATATTCAGGTCAGGTTTTCAGAAAAATAAGTTCAGTTCTCCTGGCTTCTTTAGATGCTAAAATAACTATCCAGACTTATAGAGGCAAACTGCAACCTAGCTGTTGGTCTCCCTGAAAATGTTACAAAATGAGCTGACCCATGCTGAATGCTCTTAAATATCTGGCCACAACTGTTGAGGACATACACCTTAAAGCATCACATCTGTGCTTCACTTCCACATCTGTAAAATATTATTATGTTCCTATTGCTATGAGCTGAGAACAAATTTGTAATGTCCATGAAACAGCTCAAAGGGTCTTCAGTGATAAGATCATTTAAGTATGTAAACTGATACAGGGAACGTATCTCCTGGGGACCCATGTCCTACTTCTAGCTTTGACAAGAAGGGAATTGTGATTGTACAAAACCCAAACTCATTGTCATGAGACACCACAGATGCCAGGGTATGTTGGTTTAACTGCTGTAGGGAGACTGGTGAGTCACAAGAATGGGGAGGGCACTTTTCAGTCCTTCCTCTCACTGTGACGAGTGTCCCCTCTAACATGTGTCTGTGTTGAGTTCAGTTGTTAGTTGTGTAAGTTATTATTATACAGTATCTTGTTATAAAGTAGGGATATCAACATCAAGATTTGACTTCCCTTCCTAAACTCAGCAATGTTCTTTAACAACAACAGGATACTTAAACAATTTAGATCCTGGTTCTGAGAAATTAAGACTGTCAATACAGACATCTTAATCTATCTTCAGACTTCTAGAGTTATCCCAAAATACCCTGCATCTACTGTAAATGTCTCTAGTTTGATTAAAATTTAACTAAAACATTTGGACTTGGATGCACTAGGATTAATAGAGCCACTCTCAAGACCAAACTCCTGACATTCTGTATCACCCTTGTCGCACTCTGTCAGAGGCAACACAGTGTTTCTTGAACTTATTTTTCTAGAACAATTTGGAAACACTTCAATTCACTGCTCATTAGGGTGAGACTGGCATAGGTAATGACCTGAAATGCCTGCAAAAGTTCTCTCATTCATCCCTCAGCTTGGTCCAGCAAAAGCTGCAAGTTAAAGGCCTTGCCAACAGGAATTTCACCCATTCTTTAGCCACTTTTCCTAAGAAACTGTACCATTTGAAAAGCTTGATTAAAAGACCCATCAAGAAGATGTATCGATGATTTTATGCAGATATGTAAGAGTGGAGGGAAAGTAGACTATTAACACTAGAGTATCATCCTTAAGCTAGGCAGGAATCGGATGCAATAAACCATAAGGTGCAGAAAGTATTTCCAGTCTTTATCTATGCTAAAACACAGCTATATAGGGCTGCATAACCCAAGACAGCCATAAGTTGTCTGATTTATTCCTATGGATATATCCACATGAACATCTTTGGGTGAGGATCATGTATTTTTTATACATATTTTCCATAAAAATGAACAGCCTTTCTCTAGCATTCAACTCATTATCCACACTCCCTACATCACCACATCAACATTTTATTTGAAGTATCAGTGATAACATCCCATCAAAATTTAATAGCCACCTTCTCTAACTGAAGTGTATTAACTCTTGGTTTCACCTATGGTTTATCTTTCTCCTTCTTTAAACATCTTAATTGTATTAAAAATAAAATACCTTTCTACTGCAGGAGTCAGAAATGCATAATATTCCTTTCTTGAACTCATAGTAAAGGGAAGAGATACAAGCAAATGCAAAAGAACTCTCTATTCCAGTCTATAGCTTTATACTGAATCTCGAGTGTCAAATGAACAGGGCTTCTAAGAAGAATGTCAACAACTGTAAGAGTTATATAAGATATAGTTAGAAAAATATTTTGCAAGGAAAAATGACAGTTTCTGTCACTTGAGAAGATGATTTATACTTCAGTTTTAGAATTCAAGCAGCCAACATGTGACCTGACATTTACTAAAGGAAATTGAAGAGATATTCAGCAAGATTACAAAAGGAAAAGCATTAATCATCCTATACCAACAATTCAATTCCTCTCTGCATTACAGAACGATCTGCATAGTCTTCCTCTCAAGATCATAGGAAAAAAATAGAAAAGAGAGGTCACAATAACAGATCTCCCTTTTGGCATTTTTTGCTAACTTGCTCAATTTAGGAAGGCCATCTGGTGCTGTCTATGCTGGCCTTTTTGTATTGTGTCTCATGTTTTTCTTTATGGATGAGCATGATTCACAGTTCACATAAACTGTGTGTTTTAAGTTACTTCGCAAGAGAATTTGATGGTTAAAACTGCGCATAAAGGATGCATAGCTGTTGATGTACATGTTGCACATGTGACAGAACATAGGGAGAAGGATATAAAACTCAGCAAAGTCCAAACAGGAGAGATGGCAGGTCAGGTGAGCTGGCTTTCATTACTGGCTCTATTATATACTTCCTCTATGACTTGAAATGATTAGACGAGCCCTTTGGGGCTCAGTTTTATCACTTGTTAAATGGAGATCATAATTCCCTATCTAACAGTGATACTGTGAGGCTTATTCATTAATGGGTTCAGTTTAACGCTGGGCAGATGGTCAATACAAATTTTATGCATCACTGAAGTAACATTTAACATCAGAACTTAAGTGGCCTATAGTCTTGTGTCAGTCTCCTAGCAGCCATTGCATGAATATTATACATTCACATTACTGAAAATATTCAAGAGACATGAGTTGTTAGTAGTGCTGATTTTGCATTCCTCACATTGCAAACCTACAGGATGACAAACGTAAAAGAACAAATTCTTTAAACGCAGTGCAAAACAAGTACTAGCACATCTCCTTGTAAAGGTTATAAATGACAAAGAAAAGAGAAAATAGTATAACTCCTGCACTCTGTGTACAGTGATTTAAATGAATCCATGAAAGGATTATTTTAAAGCCTCAGGAATGACTATTGACAAGTGTCTGGAGAGATTTAAGTTTGGTGTGGAGAGAATGGTTGTTTTTGCTGGTCTCTGCCAAAAAACGACTTCATGACTGCAACTGCCGTTGGAGTTTAAAGGTGTAGTTATTTATAAAGATAAAAATACTTACTTTGCCTACTCCCCAATCAAACACAAGAAAAAAAAGTTCTTTTCAAAATACCTTTTTCAAGGTTTCTGAGGACTATTTTTAAACTTTATTGCCAGAAGTAATCTACCATGAAAACCTAAGTACCAGCAAGAAATTAATCTCTAGTGTGACTGCTATGCATACCTTGTTATTTCCTCTGCATAGATGACCAATCTTTACTTCTTTCATCTTCTAACTTGGCTCCCCAGAAAGTCATTCTTTCTGTTTCAAAAAAGAAAGAAGAAAAAGAATAAAATTTATACGTTAACATTATGAAGGAAAAAATGAGAAAAAGACATAGAGATATTAAATGTAGCCCTTCCAAAGTCTTTTCTGCAGGTGACAAATGAACTTCAGTAGAAGGGCAATATCCCACTTCAAACTTATTTTTAAAGCCTTAATTGAGAGTAAGTGGGACAGGAATGGCACTTTGTAGAGGGATGATTTTACGCTCAGGGAAGTAATATGACTTAAGATTTCTAAGACTACTCAATTTAGCTGCCAGAAACCTTGAAAGTTTCAAGTAATACAGTCTCCTCTACTATTATAGCCAAGCAATTTTAAAGAAAAGTTATCAGATAAAAAGATTTCAACTTTTACTCCTGAACAGCAGCTTTGCTTTCAGTCCTTTAAAATTATTACACTGATTAGTAGCAGAAAGATCAACTGTGCTCAGACTAATGAACCAAGCATGGACATCAATACATCAGGTATAAATTAATAATAAAATTTAGTATTCAGCAGCTTAGTCTCAAGTAGCCAGTGATGCTAAGATTTTTTGATAATGCATTTGTGTCAGTAATACATTTGCATATGCTGTGTAATCATAGTCAAATATAGAAAAAACACATATAAAACTTTATACAACATGGTGAAATAATTTTTGTTTTCTTGTACTGTGATAATAATAGAACTATGCAGAACATGAAACAACTCTAGATAAATTATTTTGGATCATTCCAAAGAAGTGATGCTATGACTGTTCACTGCCTGTTATCAGACTGCATGCTGAATCTTTTCACTTCTTATGCTTCTTGTTTTCTTCAGCTAATTCTGCTGCTGTTTTTTGAATAAAGGTTATTTTTGCCCACAATGTCCTCAAAATTTGTATACATTAAACAGCCCATTCAAAGCTCCTTGGAATGCTCTTTTCCTCCAGCAAAAACCACCTTCCATTTTGGCATTTCTCAATGTGTGACCACCGCATTATGCAAGCACTTCACAACTTCTACTGAATGCTGTTGAACCTCACAGCAGAAAAATTATTGTTTCTGTTTACAGAACAGGAAGATAAAGAGACAGAGAGAGAATATAGCTCACATTAACTGTCTGAATTAAGATGACACAATCATATAAAGTATCAGTAGATAAGGGGTCCTTCATAGAGAAATCTGCAGTACACATCTAATACAGGTACCCTGATCCAATCCTTTTATCTTTTCTCTATAGCAGCAGTTTAGGAATAATAATTACCTATACATGTGCCTAAATTAGATCTAAACATAAGTGAACAGTCTCTTCATTGTGAAGTCTAAGAGCAAAGTCCTATAAAGAATCCTAAAATTTAGGTTACCCACTGTGAGATACCTGGCCTTGGAATGAAATACAGTAAGGCATTAGAGTTCCACACAAAATCTGCAAGAAGCTAAAGACTTCAGACTGTTGCTCCTGTGCTTGGATATCAAACAGGTCTTCATACCAACACCTATTCACTCTTCATTCCAACCCCATCTTTCTGGGAAGATATTAACCATGTTAATGTTACAGCTTTTATTAGCTTCTTTTTTCCCCTTTTTTGCTTTATGCTCCAAACAGATTTTCTACTTTGTTCCCACCTGTTTCAGTATTGCTCTTTCACTCCACAGCACACCTTTATACTTTTCTCACATTCTTCCTATTGTAAGATTTTTCTCTTTTGTTACTGTTTCCATAGTTCATCCCAATACTAGAATAGTCTGGTTTTCCCCCCCCCTCAAAGCCATCATCTTAGCACCGCTTTATTTTGCTTTAGTGGTCAGAGACCAGCTCCTCTTCTCCTGCTTCACTGGTGACACAATACTTTGTTCTCTATTTAACTTACTTTGAAACGTGCCAGTACATCTGTGTACCATTCTGAACAGCTGAAAGAAATTATTTTAAATTGTCACTCAGTTTATTAATAAAGAAGAAAAATGCATGTGTACATTTTTCCTTAAAACAGAACATAGGTACTGCACAAAAATGCACTCAAAAATAAACTTTAGCCTCAGTCAGATATTTGGCCAATGGGAACTCACAGGCAGAAGAAAGTCCAAACAGAAGATGGGATAGAAATGCTACAGATACTCTTCAAAGTTGACTGCTGTATATAGAATATCTGTTGATACAGTGCAATATTGAGCTTTTATAGACATAGTTTTCAGACTATTCCATTATTACAGTGGGCTACAATCCTGCAGATGTTTAGACAAAAAGAACTTTACTCAGCCATGCATCATGACTGGGTCTTGAATTTCATCTCCAAAGAGGTAATAAGAAAACCCCTTACTCTTAGATTTATCATAGAAGTGCAGCAGTTGCCAGATATATTCCCATTAAAACATAAGAAAATACAAGAAGAAACGTATATTAAACTTGTGTCTGTTTTCTGAAATGTACTATGACTACGCTTCAAGGATTTACTTAAATATAGAATTCAAATCAAAGATGTGTTTATGTATTGTTCTGAACTGGGATGCTACTGAACATCAGATATATTGTTCCCCGAGCAACAAATACGACCTTCTTTAGAAAGAGCTGTTATTTTGACATTGTGAGTAAAAGCAAAAAATGAAGGCTAACAGCAGGAGTGTGTTAATTGCAGCATTTGAGACAGCTAAGTGATAGAGCCAATGAGCTAACGATAACGCACCTCTAGAACAGAGAGTAAAATTGTCCTTTGCACTTAGTATCTACACACAGAGACAGTTAAGTGAGTCTATGTTGAGTTTCAGCCAAAGTCACAGAGCTGGTGGCTCCTCACTAATCCAGTGCATCCAAAAAGGGTGCTAAAAGGGTGCTCAAGGATTAGTATGTGACAGTGGAAACCACTGTATCTGTTTTAGATTAACCTGAGTATATATTTCTGAAGGCCAGTGGGATAAGCCACCCTTTTACCGTGGAAGGTTTTAATACAATAGGATCATCGTTTCAACATGTGACTTAAAAAATGTAATTATTATGCATAAGGACAGGAATGCAGTGCAAAATGTGAAGTATTGTATAACTGACATAAGGTCCACTAAAATGGAAAAGCCACAGTTCACTGTATAGCCAATGCAACATGCTTATAGGGAAAGAAAGGAGAAATTTTCCTTCTAATTGATTATATACCCTCCAAAACAACCTGACTGACTGGAACCTCATTGCAGAGCCTTTTTTGACCACTTGAACAATAGCATTCAAGTCTTTTTTTGAGGACTTGCCACCAAGAGCAGTAGGTTTGAATCTATATTAACCCTTAGCTGACTTCCAGAAAGTGGAACTTAATTGCCCCACTTCTACATAGATTATTTCCTCCATGCGGTAAAACACTAGTCAGCTGTAATTTACAGTGAGCCCTAACCAGACTACTGTGCTAATTTTCACAACTATGCCAATTTTAGAGGATCTCCTTCCCTCCTCTTCCTCCTTGTACCAGGTCAGACTACTGACTAATCTTTTTCATGGAGCTTTAACATTTTTTCCCTCTCCTCAAAGATTCCTGTGTATGCCATCTGATTCATGGACTGAAAATATTTGCTTTTCTTAACTGGAAAATGTGAGACCTGAAATTAGCAGTGAATTCCTACAAAGAATTAGAAGCAATTGCTCTGAGTGGTTCTCTTTAGGGAAACGTTTCCTTTCAGAAACATACGATACTAGCATAACTTACAGCAACTAGGTTTCAATAATCTAATGTATTACATGAAACTTTCAAAGGTCACTTCCTTGTTGACTGGCTTCCCATTGAAAAAGTGTTGTTACAACTAATTACTACTAAGAATATTAAAAAAAAATAATCCTGAACTTACCCAACTAATAGCACTTACATAAGAGAATCAAGTGCTCATTTCTGTTTTACGTGAATTAAAGCATTGGTTCACTGAGACACACTGTTAAGCAGCAACCTAATCACAACTTGAAGTACTGGTCTATGCTGTCTATTACAGAAATATCACTTCTACCATCATGACCCGAGTTTTATTCCCCTAAAATGGTTAACTAATACCTGCTGCCTCGAAGTAGGCATCTGACTGAACAAAAACTGATTTAAGCTCTAAATGGTCCTCAAACAATCTAGAGTCCTCAGTGTTAGTTTGCTGGGTCTGATATTTTTAATTTTTAATTTTACAAAACTTTAACTTTTGAGAAAAGAAGTGAGTATCTCCTAAATACATCTTGTAACATTGTAAATTATTTCTGTTTCACTTGTTCAAAATAATCTTGGTGGAACTACAACATATGAAAAGCATAAAACAGCATTTACAATCAAATGCAGTTACAGGACCAACGCTTCAGAGGAGAACCCTACTAAAACACCATGGGTAAGGCTGAAGTAGCATCTCCATGAAGTGGCACTGCTACTCCCATTTCAGGAAAGTGTTGGCTATGAATCTGTTTTGGAATCATTCATATTTGTCAGAGGACATCTAAGATGCAGTAACTACAGCTGCTTCCTATGCCTATGAACTCTACAGCCTGACCACAACTTTACTTCCAGCAAATTTTTGTGACATGATGCCACTGCAACCAAAAATAGAAAATTGCTTCTACAAAGTCCTCGAGATACCTGCAAAGACTAAAGAGTGGCGATTATGTTTACGTAATATGGAAACAATCAAGGCAATTCAAATTCATTATGTAAAGAAGTACATTACTAAATTAAGAGTAAGTTAGTTATTGATTGTATTTGAACAGTCTTGTATTTACTGTCATAGAAGATGAATGCTGATACAATTAGATCATTTGCAAATGGTTGTAATACGTGGACTTAACCCCAGACTTTTCTGGCACTTGACAAGATGCACTGTGCAGTCCTGTATACTAAAACACGTTATTGTGATTTCAGTCATACAAATGGCAGGTTTTAAGAACGCTCTGGCTTATGGCAACCATAGCCCAGGGTGATTTTCTATATGCAATATAACTAACTTGGATAACGATAGCACTCCTGCCTATTTATTTCACATACATACCACCTGTATACTCGTATTTTAAAACTACAGTCTCCAGATCACAGTAATCCAGAGAGATCCTTGGTGTGGTCCATACTGTCAATTCTTAAATTTTTAAGAACTTTTATCAAGTAGACTGTGTTTCTCAAACTTTTGTTTAATATACATGGAAAGTGAAATTGCCACATACACTCAGGCTATAATAATTCATAACTGAATGATGCAACACAGTATGAGCAGGGGGAACATGACTGCAGATGGAGAACTGCTGAAACTGAAGTACAGCTAATTCGGTTCCTCCAGTGTCTCTCTGATTCACAGCAGGACAGTGCAGTACTAGGACTGCTGGCTACTGCTAGCCATCAATATCTAGTGCCAGAACTCATACCTTACTGAAAATTTCCAAGGAAAAAGCTTTGGAAACAAAAACAAAACACAGACATTGTCAATGATGCACTGTGAAAACAATTATGAAAACTGTGAATGCAATAGCAGATGTGCCTGCTTACAGAAATCTTGCTCCATGAGCAACGTAACAGGAGCCACACAACTAACAGAAGGGTGTCCCCTGGGACCAAGCTGTGTGCAGCTTAGAGCATGCTGCTGGCTGCTGGGCGAAAGCCTCAGAATATCACCATTTTGCAGCATCTTTGGATCTGCTTAGGGGTTCAGGATACTTTTCTTGAGACCTATGTGAAGCAACCTTACTGCAAAGTAAGGCAGGGGCCCAGAAGAAGTACTGACACACATGACTCCTGAGCATTGGTCAGGAAAATCAAGATAGGTAGCCAGAAAGTACACAGCTTAGTAGGTAGGCTAAGGTTTTGTTCCTGTGCTGAATCAGCGTTTGTATCTGCTACTGCTTTTGATCCTTTTTTTGTCTTTAACAAAGAAGACAGGTAACTTCTGAGGTAAACTAATACTCTGGAATGTGCTGAACAAATATTTCATAAAAGGGGAAAGTTTATCTTAAAAGTCATTTTGCTGTCAAATGATTTATGACAACTCAGAGCTAAAACAGGTAAAAGCCCTAAGGAAGTGCTGTATCTCCCAAATAATTCAACTCTAAGAAGAATTAAGCTCTATACACGAACAGGAGGGTTGAATTTTGTAAGGAAGGTGAGGAGTGGAGTTTTCTTTCAATTAAACAAAGATTTCCTACATGTATGTCACTGCAATTCTCTGCACCAATACCTGAAAAAGGAGCAGGCATTAAAGACATGCACACTTAAAAGAGGCTACTAATGAGGTTGCTTCTGTATCATGAAGTCTGGATTAGCAAATGAATCTTTCAAACTATCTAACTTGCAAAATAGCATTTGGCAAAGTCCGCTGACATCTGCCACAACTTTATTTAGCCTTCTACATTCCCTGGAGGTACTACATACGAGTTGCTCTGCAGTACCACACTACAGCAACTGCAGACAGAAGGGAATGTAGACAGACATGTAAAGTGTTTAAAATAGGAAACACAGGCTCTGTGCTGGGGGCTAGTATAACAGGTGTATATATATTGGGAACTTATATTAATGAGGCTTCTGTTACACATGTACAAGGCTGCCAGCAACCTTTTCAGAAGTAGATGAGTATTTTGGTTAAAGTCAGACAGAATAACCTCATAGTAACCTCTAGTCTGGCTCACAGCCACCAGGGAGGACTCTGAAGGACTGTCCCTTGGTGCTGCATTGATTAGATTTCTTCCCATAATACATCCAGTGGTTTTGCTCAGTAAACCTGACTAACAATTGAATGAAGAATAAAGAGTGAGAGGGGAAATAAAAGCTGATCTCCATGTGAAAATGGGCCATAAAATTAACAAGGTTCTCAACATCAAGTAATTCTGCCTGCTCTATTGTGGCCAGAAAATCAGAGCCTGTAAAATACAAAAGCAAGCAGGGAGAGAAAAAAACCCACACCACCAACAAAAAACCCCAAAATTTATACAACATAAAAGTCAAATATTTAAACACACAACACCTAAGAAATCTAAAAGCTTAACCTTCCCTACCAACATTTAAATATTTCCTTGTCCATATATTGTACATACATCTTTTTTAGACACTAGTTATGTTGGCAAATACAGATTTTCCACTATCTTTTATGGTACTGTGGAAATGTTAATCTACAAGTTTCCTAATTTCATTGTCTTGCGGCATCAACAGTGCACAAAAAGCACCTTTGCAAAAACAAACAAAAAGGTCACACATTCTTAAATAAAATGGAGATGGGATGACAGACTGGGACACAAAGAGTCTAGAGTAATCTTTTTTCCTAAGAACATTAGCATCAATGCATTGGGATACTATAATCCCAAAATGCTGATCTAGTTGCTGGACACTGAAAGCACACTGTTGTCAGTTGGACTGTGTGGCTGCTTTATCTCAGTGAAGGCAGAGTGAGCCTATCCAGTAGAAGATGTTTTGAATGTACAGCACTTTAATTATGATTGTAAACACACTTTCACACAAAATGTTCGTGTGAATGAGAATTTGCAAATGCAGACACAGCAGAAAAGTCGAGATCTCAAGACTTGCTGAATTCTTTAATGACATTTCAGCCTTTTTGCCTTTTGCCTTGTGCTAATCTGCCTCCTCCAAAGATATCTGATACTGTCCATATAAAAGATTGGGCTGGTAGAAGACCAGGAATCTGCAAGGTTTGGTGGTGGATTATCAATATTTTTTTCTAGAATGATTCTTAGTTGCTAAAAAAGAAACCAAACCCCAAATCGTCTCCATTGGAAAGACAACTGCAACGCTGAATGTTCCAAATAAACAGCCTATTCATTTAAGAAGAAACACCACTTTCTATCAACAATGAATCATCCAAGCTCTGAATAACAATTGTAACACTCACCTACTTGCTAATTCACGTAAGAAAAGCTATGATCTTTTTCTAATGTAAATGTAACCTACTACCAAATATTACTGAAGAAAGGATGAGTAGGATTGTCATGACTTCAGCTATCCATGCTGCATGATCAATAACAGAGTATGTAAACTAAGTATTTTGCATTATTTAGAGTACGATGGGAACATAATATCTAGGATATCTTTAAAGCAATATGCAATCAGGTGTATGAGAATACACAAATAAATAATTTATATTTTCTGTAGCAACACAAGTGCTCTCAGAATGGTTATCCCAAAATGATCAATCTAGACAGGAAGACTGGTATTGCATGCAATGTCGTAAAGATTTAAAGGTTTTATAGCTCTCTCTGGATACCAGACTATATCTTCAGCATTATCTACTCAAACTACACTTAACTGAGACCTGATAAAGTAGAAGCAAAAAAAGCGTCTTGCTACATGAGAACAGGTGTCTAATAACAAAGGGAAACAAGGGTAATGACCTTTAAATACTGGTCTTCTTCCTCAGCTCTTTGAAATGAATGACTCTGGTGAAGAAATGTCAAGAAGCAATAATCAGACAAGAAATACCCAAGCAAAAAGCCACCACCACGAGAAGCCTAACATAGCTGATCCTGGATGTCAGCAAGCCTTTCCGCTTCTGGAAACACAGGCACTGTGATTTTTACAATTTTGTTTAAAAAAAAAGATCTGATCATTTCTGACCCTTTGACATTAAGTATGGGAAAGGAATGAAAGCTGGCCATTCAGCTGGCACTAGCTTACATTCCCAGCCACTGCTGACCTGTAAAGTCCTTTTGAGTGTCCAAACACTGTGCAAACTAATTGCTTGCGAAGTACTTGTAAAAACCTGCAATCTATGTTCAGAAGAGAAACACCTTTTTACAAAATAAACCCAAGTATCTTTGTTAAAGAAAAAGAGATTTTTCATTACGGTTCTTCATGTGCTTCGGAGTTTAAAACAATTGTGTGGTAAATATTTGTTATATTTTGCAGAAAACGCACTTCAAATACACAAATACAACTTAATTTTTTAGAGTGGCATGCCCTTCCTATATCCAACATCCCCTTTTCAGAAAAGGCTCAGAAAAGCTACACTTGCATGGTACACTCTACCATGAGAGTCTTCCCTCTACGATTTAAAAAAGAAATGCATGGAATTGTAGGATGAATTCCAAAATATACACTAACAACATACCCTACTAAAAGGTCTATTAAGACTTTATGCCAAAGGTAGTTAGGTATCATGAACAAAACCCAAATACACTAGCAAAATGACCTGATTTATACATGTGCAATGAGTTACAAAAGCATGAGTATCAACACCACTAAAATCAAACTGCTTCCTCAAACTTCTGAGAAAGGCAGTTTGACACAGAAACAGAGACTGCAAACTTCTGCAGGAAATCTACAGTTTTTCATCCTGTTCACTGCCCTAGTGTTTAGAGAAACTTCAGGCCTTTCCCTGGCTTTGGACAGAACAGTCAACACTCCTTCACTGAAATACTGGAAAGCTGAGGACCTCAGCTGAGAGATCCCAATTAATCTATTCAGTTGTAGGATGCATTGTTCATATGTGTGCTCTGCTGGTTGAGTACATTGTGTCTGCTATTCTACATTGGAGTATTCTGGCCAGCACTGTCCTCCAAATTTCACTCTATGCTCCCATGCGCCACGAGGATAACAGAAAGGACAGTGCAAATCCCACTTTCTTTTCAGTTTCTTTGGCAACTCTGAATACAGTTTCTGAAATTATACTAATGATATGGAGGCAGGTCATGGAAGGTATGTGCAGATAACTGTACCCCAAGTGTTTTAACTTACCACACAAAGAAGTCTTCCTTTCTTCTCGGAGCATCTGTCTACAAGCCACACTCTTCTGGCTCACACACAGTAATCTGATGGACAAGAGGTCAACTGAAAATAGATGGCAATAATGTTCTGCCAAAAGAGCCGTCTACTCTGGGTGGTTCCACCAGCAAATGGTGTTTCCAAAAACTATGTGCGGAACCCCGCATGGCTGCTTTCCAGATATCAGCAATGCAGACACATCTTAAGGAAGCAGTGGAACGTAGTTGCTGCCTGTTAAAATGAAACATGTAACAGGAAGGGACATAGCAGAACAGAAAAACACACAACATAAGCCCTCATTATTGCTACTTTAAAAATAAATTCTTTAGTATATTGCCAAAGATATAGCTTATCAAGGTGGTAAACATACTAAAGAAGTTTTGGCATGTATGTTTGTATTCTGCTTGCTGAGGCAGCTGTCCCTAGGAAGGATGTATTTATACATAAAAATCACAAAAATACGCTATTACAGTTATGAATGCATAAGGTTAGGAAGTACTGCCATAAGCTGCCTCGCAGTTTCAAGCTGGTTATTTTGAATTACTGGAAAAACACTTATTAATCCCCCAGGGAACCTACATTTCAGACACTGAGCAAAAAATGCTCTTCTGCAAAAGGAAAGTAAAGCTTATTAACTCCTACTTACACCTTCAGAGAATTGACTGGAAATCCAGATGTCTTATGCCTGTAACCTATGATCTGAGTTCAGATCATTTGCACCCTTACCTCCATTTTCACCTCATCTAAACTTACTTTCCACTGAGTTATTTTTTGTTACATGAATACCTATTTGTGGAGGCTGCTGTTTGACTGAAACTAAACATCTCTTCCAGAACATCATGATTTTATTTATTGTTAGGGCAACAAGAATGTCTGAAATCAATTCATAATTCATGTAAGATGATTTGTGTCCTTTTTGGTTCCATGCCATGGTTCTACCAGTTTGGTGATTGAAAACATCACTATTTCTTGCCGATCCTTTAAGGAAAGCAAAGCCTTCTGTGAACACAATGGATAAGGATCAGTCTCAGAAAATGACTGACCTAAGCAGCTCACTCCTGGTAAAATACACATGGACTTGAAAATACAGGTAATATGTTCGTAGAGGTATGTGCTTCACTGTAGTTGGTTATTTGGTGGAACACGGCACTGATACTTTTATATCTGAGTTGTGCTAAAAATCCCCTGAGTTAACACATCGTTAACATGATTGACACATTTTTATCACTAACAACACTGATAGGTACATTTGCAGTATATTAGAGGAACTTCAAAGTAATTTATCAGCACTAACAATAAGGAAACATTAATCCTTATTTTGCAGGTGAAGAATGTATGTACAAGACAGTTCAGTGCACTTGTGTGAATCACTGTGGCAGAGGCAGAAACTAAACTTCAGTTCCCTACAACCTCTATTACGCTTCTACGAACAGCTTTCTAAAAGATTATAGTAGACATAGGAAGCTGTCCTGAGAACAGAGTAAGAAGCACTTGTAAGTGTAACCTTCTGAAAAGAAAATCTAGTATCTATATGCAACTCCTACCTCAAAAGCCAAAACTAAAACCCAACACTAAAACCCAAGAAAAACCAAGAGAGCACATGCTGTATTCCTAGAGAAAACTTTAGTGTCCTGTGGCAGTTTCTCCACCTGTCCTCGTTCAGCAACCCCCCACCTGGTTTAGTTTGGAGGACCTACTCCCTGTTATGTAATTCCAGATTTTTCTTGCAGCTTTGAGATTTTGCTGTACATGTACGGGTGAGAAAGAAAGGAAGAATGACTCTACAGAAGGAGTTTCAGATGCTTTATTTTTACTGCCATACACACCATTTTCTGAGGTGTTTGGCACTAAGGGTGCAATGTATTAAAATGATTGATTGATTGCATTTCAAAAATAGAAGTACTGTTCTGATACCGGGATTAACTATTATCATTAAGATATGGCAGAATTTTAAACAGCTTTGAAGCTGCACCCTACTGTGAATGTAAAGCGTCCTTCCCCATCCCCCCCTTACCCACATTATACACACAAAACAGAGTTTTTCATAAAGGAAGCAAGTTAATGCGACTAGCTTCACTCCTCACGCAGTGAGTACTGTATCCAGAGGACCGCACCAACAACTCCATAGTGTCCTTTCAATTCCCATCATGCATTTTTATTTTGCTTTCAGCAAACTTGCAGTCCCTCCCCCCCCTTTTTTCTGAACAACATCATGTGTTGCTCTGTGTGAGAAGCTTAGTCAGGCTACTCTGAAGGTCCTTTTTTTTTTTTTAATATCCTAGATATTCTAGATCAAATCTTGAAGGGGTCACAATACTCGGTATGAGTGGTATAATTCGGTGGCCCAGTACAGCGTAAGCAGGTTCTTATTCAGAGCTGGGTGAGACACGGCAGCTATAGGGAGACCCTGCCAGCAGCACGTTTGTGCCAATAGAAAAGAACAGTTGATGGCATCTACCCAAGGTCAGCTCCTCAAATTCAGGAGCTGGTTTTCTTCCAGACACTGTAAAGTCGCTTGTTTAAATGCAGCCAGTCGGCAACAATTAAGCATCTAAATAAAACATGCAGATTTTGTAGTCCTTTTGAAATCTCCTCCACGTCACGCTGTTTATTTTCTGTTTCTCACAGTCTTCATTATCCAACAATAAGGCTACAAAATGGCGGTCAGAGAGAGGCAGACATTTTGTAACTGTCTCATTAAAAGCCTAAGAGAACAATGAAAATGCACCAAATGAAAAGAAGCAATCCGAAAAGCCAAAAGGAGCGTGTAGCGTTGTGATGGCTAAGCCTTAAAGCAAATCCTTTATCTTATTTTTGCAGCAAAGTTAAAACAAAGCCGCACTGAGAAGCAACCTGACTGCATTCTACCCCCGTGCAGGGAAAACACAGTCTGGCACAGACCTTTTCAAATACTTTCACCTTGGCGAGTGCTGTTTGCCACCTATCTGAGCAAAGGCTCTTCTATGCCCGTCTACTGTGTGCCATATGGACTCAAGACCACCCATTGACAGTGACTCAGTCGCTATAATATTAACCACATTCTTCCCTTGAAAGTCCAGACAGTAATGTTTCCTATTACAGCTCCAGGAACTTTACAGTCTTCAGCACAGCCTTTAAAGCACTTGCAACACAATTAGCAAACGAGTATTTAAAGAATGAAATCCACCTCCACCCCTGCAGGTAACTTTTAACTCAAATTTAACTAATGTGAAATAAGCTAGGGACAGCAGAAAGAGCAAAGTAACACCATAGATGATAAAAGCAAAAAACCACAAGAATCACTAAGCACATCCCCCCTTTTTTTTAAATTTTGTGACCACCAGATTGCTCTTAGAAGTACTAGCAACTGATACATCCTAAGAAGTAAATACTCAATTTTTTAGACAAAAAACTGCAAAGCACTTCTTACTCAATAAAGATTTAGGTATCTGCCAAATTTCTGGTTTAAAGATTCAAACATTCAGGTTTAAAGATTCAAACACTGTTCCCTGAGGAAATACAAAACAAAATAACGAAGAAAAAATCAAAATATCCAACTCCCAAACATACCATAGCTTTTTAACACAGAAAACATATACTTTTGCTACCCTCTTATAAACAAAAAAAAGGGAATTTTGATTGTAGTTTTTAATGATGCCAAATGACCTAAGAGGCTGGGATGATGTTATTTTTGAAAAGGGGAACATAGGTTTAAAAAAACCCACAAACACCCTGGAATTCAATATTGAAAAATATAGTCCTTATTAATTTTAATGCATCTCTGGTTTTGAGGGATCTGTAATACAGAACTTAAACCACCATAACAGGTAAGGAAGAATTACATAGGCATGCTGAAAACACAGGCATTACAGAGATACATTAAGGTTAGAAGAGCTTAGGCGAAAGCAATGCGTCTCTGTTCCTGCTCCTCTTTTCTAATGAAGACTAGCACTCCAGTGTGATGCTGCTACTCAGTATTCAATAAACCAGCTCATGAAACAGGCAACTGAATAGGAAGAAATGGCTGGCACTCAAAATCCAAAGACAAGTAACCCTTCCCACTGTGCAGGTGGCAAAGTGATCCAGCTACTTGGAAAAGACAGCCTGGAGAAGCTTATTTTGAAACTTTATCTCTTGGTGGTAAATGGAAGAAAGTTAGTGTGCCTGACTGTGTTGAAAGAAAACTACTTGTGAGCCCTCAGAGAGAGCAGGGTAAAATGCTCTCAGAAAAGGGAAGAATTTAGCCTGTAATTTATGTAAGAGGGTGACACATTTGTCAGTAGCACTGTACCTCTCCATGGTTTTACATGTGAGAAAGGTCCAAGCTGTGCACAGACTCTTCCTTTTCAAGCAAGTAAGAGATCCAGCAAGTAAGGTGATTTGTTTGTGCCACCTAGACCTGTAGTATATATAAAAGGACAGGAGCAGAATTATTAGCACAGCCTGCACCCTTAGTGAGGCCAGAGCTGCTCAGGACAGGCACACGTGCAATGCTGTTAACATATGGTGGAGGTCTAACTCCAGACTGTGTTGCAACAAGCGCTGAGAGAGACGTGTCTGTAGAGTCCAGCTGCTAAACGCCCCCCTCCAGCGCTCGCATGAAGGCTGTCTCTTACAACACAATATAGCCCTCTGTGTTGTATAGGAGATGTTATTTCTCTGAGACATACTTTGCAGTGTCCCGTATCTTTGCGGTAAGGTTAGCAATCTGCTGCACTGCTGTGACAACAGGTGGGACAGCTCTTTCAGAACTCGAAAAAAACTTCCCAAATCCAGATGCCTGCCAAACTTACTACACAGACAGTGTGTTCAAAGGTTACAACCCATCTCTAAACCCATTACTTTAAAAGCAGCCTTCTTAGAATGATTTGGTTTGGAACGGACCTTAAATTTCAGCTAGTCACAAATCATCCGTCCCCCCACCCCGGGGTTCATTACAGTTGTCTTTTGCTTTTGTTAGAAACCCCCAAAATCGTGGAAAGAATTCTGAGTTTTGTCACAAACTTGGAAACAGGCCAAAGTTCATGAGGAAGTCCCCCAAGGGTCATGACCTTTCAGAGTTAAGCTAGCTCCAGTCTGAGCTGGGAGAAAAAAGCTCTCAGTTAACAGACAAGGTTTCACACTGGAAGTGTGTGAAACTCGTGGTTTAACAAGGTTTCCTTGCAAAGCCAGGTGAAGTTCAGTGGTTTCTGTGATATTTCACAAAGAATGTCTGGGTGCCTTTGAACTTGAAACTCAAAGCAGAATCCAGCAGCTGCAAACTTAAACACAGCAAGACAAAGATTAAGAAAAAAATGTTTGCCTGCACTCCTGGGAAGAATATACGGGGTTTCACCTGCTGACATTTGAAAAAGCAAAAATCTAGATAGCCTAATGTTCAACTTGAGTTTAAATAAAAACATTTGGGACGTACAGTAGAGGCACAGTTGCATTACACTTTTGACTTACTAAGTGAGGTACCTGTGGGTGGACTACAGAGTCCCTGTTAATATTGCTGCCCACTACTGTTCTTACAACTACTCACATTGATTTCTGTAAGTTATGCACTATCACCACAGGCCGTATCTCAGCTCCTTTTCTAGAACCACCAAAGCTACCAAGGCTGACTTTCAGCAGTCAGGAGGGAATGAAAGAGAAGTTGGTTCTTCCCCTTAAATTGGGAGAACCAGAGTCAAAGACAGAACAATCACATGGATTTAAGTTCTGAAGCAGTACTTTTCTTCAGGTAGCTCTTTTCAGCTATCTCTTCTACAACTGTAAGCTTTCAAGGCTGATGAAACAAATGGCTTGTTGTCACTTCCATGAGGGGTATTATATTAGTTTAGGACAATGTGAATCTGAGCTGTTTGGGATCTGTTAGTTTGTTGATGGAGAATACTTAGAGCAGCTCCAGTCTTCTGGTCACAATAAAGAGCAGCTTGTAAGCAACAGAGGGAAATCAATGTGGAAGAACACCATTCGCTTGGGCACCAGTGGTCCACAGCCATATAATCTACTAGCCTTGGTTTGCTATATGTTAGAACAGGAATAATCATATTCTGCAGGGAATTTATAGTTTATATTTTGAAAGTGTTCTTCTTAAAAGCAGCAACAATGGGAGAATCTGCATGCAGCACATACAGTTGTAAAGGAAATGAATGAAAGTTAATTTAGGCATGCAGGAAAGAAATGAAGAATAAAAGACTGTAAGTGGAAAAAAGAGAAAGGTAAAAGAGGAAAGGAAAAGTGAAATGATTACAGACAGATGAGAATAAAGACTGGCAAAATGAGGAGAAATCATACTGAAAACCAGGTAATGTAGATAAGAAGACTAAACATGTTAATTATGGCTCATTTCTTTGGCACATTTTTCCCTCAAGTGTAGCAAACTTTTTGACCAGTAAACAAATAGCGGTACTGTTTATTTTTTATTCTACTGTTAAATCACTAGAGAAAGAGAAAAAATCCTAAATTCTGTTAATTATGCTGATCCTAGAATAACATCCCCTGTTCCACCCCCCCAGTCTCCAACTATCCTTTAACACAGCAAAGCTGCAAGAAAACTAGCCATTTGTATTAAATGGTTAATTAGATCATCTCATGGGCTCTGCAGCGTTCTCCCTAGTGCTGTAGTTTCTGCCCATCTAATTTAGTGGTTTTGCAAATGAAGAGCAGAAACATATTTTGCAGAGAGTCCCAAAGTACCACATCTGGCTTTTTATTATATAGTTCTAAATCCGTTTTTGACAAATCTGTTTCCAAGTGGAGGAGCTTAATAGTTATATAGACAAGAAAGTATCAAATTGATACAGCTGTGAGCACACAAGTACTGTGGGTTTTGATTGTGAAGCTGGATAATACTAAAGTTGTAAAAATCATCTGGAATAAAACAAACTGCAGCAACAACAAACCCCAGAGTGCTTTGTATTAATTTAAAAAGTACTGGATTTACCGTTATGACATAATGTATCTTTTCATATGTATTCCTCCTTCTCTTTATCATTTACGTAAGACCAGTTGCCATGACAACTAAAAGAATTGTTTTAATAAAGTGAAGTCCCCCTCTATTTCAAATCCTGCAGGGTCCTGATGCAAAGAAATCCACCCCACAACTCCAAAGATACAAGATAATACAACGCAAAAACAAGTCAAGGTAAAAAACGAGAACCCTGCACACAAAATGAATTTTGCATTTTTTTTCTGGTCCACAAGTCCAAGCACAAGTTTACAGCTTATTACAAGCTTTATTACTGTTATCTCCTACATTTGTAACTTCTTTCTGTGTCCCCATGGCAAACTGATCAAAACCTGTGTCTCTTAATTGGACTCCAATAAAATAAGCATAACACAACGCACAATACAAGTATTGTGAAGATACAGTCTCAAATGCTAAGAGCTCTGTACCTACTGAGACCAAGGCATCAGTTAAAATCTGACATGAAGTAGTGATGAAAGGCTCATGAAGCACCAAGGGAGAGCAGATCTTGTACATCTGAGCAAACAGTCTTCAAACAAGGCTACACAGATGGCCCAAAGGACATATGTCTTTGCAGGATCAGGTCCTTGAAGTGCAAGTAGCAATCCTAAAGTTTACTCTTAATTACAGAGACGTGGAAGCATATTGGTCAGTACAAATAATCAAAGCCTGTTGGGAAAATTCTGGGAAGGAAAATGTGAACATCTTAGTTCACTGGACTGAAATGCTAACTCTCTAAATTCTCCCTGCATGCTGCGCAATCCTCAGAAAGGGACTTCCATGTGCTTTTTGCTGGCCTGCAGTGACTTCAACCTACTGCACAAAATTATCCAGACCACTAACAGTTAACAGAAAATGTGCAAAAGAGAACAATCAAACATTGTCAAGAGAGATGAAATTAAATATCCCAACAGACATTCCTGTTCATATGACATTCTGGCCAACAGGCTTCCTCAGATACTGCAGTGATAACAATACTATTAGCTTCATTATTAATGATAATTCAATGGGTACTTAATGGAACAAATAGTTCAAATTAGCGATTTCTTTTAGGAATTCTGGGCTGCCAACAGTAACATCTATCTCTCTAAAAAGCAACAACAGACAGCTTAAACTTCAAGTCTGCTTCCTTTGCGACATCAGGCATCACATTACTAACCCAAAGCTAGGTAATCCTTCTCCTGCCAACTTTAATGAGTTTTCAGCTACCTAAGCAGACTTCAAACTAATGAGCACAGGTAGCATTAGCAGCTGTGCAGCCACTGCAGCGCGAAGCTGATCTCTTGTACAGCCATATCCAGACAGTGCCTGGGACCCAGACCAGCCAGCCAAAAGCTGGTTTGGGTATGCTCTGCTAAGAGGCAGTTCTGGCATGGGCTTCAAGCTAACTCTTATTTGTGTGACAGTGACTACACCAAAATCTAGTGTTTGGACTACAAGGATGATTTGATTAGTGGCACAGCATGATTGGATTAGCAGCTGATGCACTGCATTAACTCAAGTTTGAAGTCTCTCACCACTGCTCTATTGCATTACCAATTTAAACATCAGTAGCGCTTGTTCTTCAAAATAGGCTCCCAGAGGACTAGCTTGTTCAAGTGAAAAGCACCACTCTACAAAACTAGAGATTTTTGTAGGGTGAATGAAGTTAAGGACCCAGTAACACTTGAGTTGGATCTGTAGTTAACACTTCAGTGACGACAGACCCTTATTTTACACATGCACATTCAGAGTTTGTAAGATTTTTATGTTCTTTACTATCCACCTGCACCCCCCGCCATATGTGATACTTTAAGAACTGTGTAATTAATACCATCCTTCTGATTTTAAACGGGAGGCTGCTTTTTAAGAGTATTTTGAAGCATAAATCCTGCAGAAACTATTCCATAAATGATTTTTACCTTTAAAAGCTTCTCTCTGTCACGTTACATATTTCTGAGTAGGAATCACATACAGGTCACCTAGTTTAAAGTAGTTTACAGGAGTTTTATGTTCAAAGTTTCCATCTTTTATTCCTTTGCAACTGTGAGTTAATCTCAGATCTTAATGGGAATTCACCCTTAATAAGAAAGCATTAAAGCAAGACAACAATAATAAGCCAAATGAAGACCGTTCTTTTGCCTTTTGTCAATATTTTCATAGCAACAAATAAATCAAACGCAAGATAATTTTTAAGGCTTTTATTTTTTCCCTCCTTGTAAATCATAAATGCGTTGGTATATTTAATTTCAAAATGCTCCCTGTGGATTAGGCTAATATGAAGAATTAAGCAAAAAACCCTGTTATATCTTAAGATGGAAAAGTACACAAAATATCCTTACTTTATTTCCCTCTGCTCATTTTCTAGCTGTACCTGCTTCCCCTACACCTGAAGACCAAGCTATGTTAATTGAGAAACTTTCCTAGTCCTACTCTAAGACTTAAGAAAAGTACAACTTACATTTGCTTAAATAAATGAAGGATTTTAGACTATATTCAGAGGAAGATACTCAAGCACTTATATATAGCTGGCATATTCATTTGGAAAGAGGTAGAAAATTCCTCCTTGCAATATGAACTCAGCCCCTGAAAAGCAGAGGGAATACCTCTTTGCATTCTGTGCAGGCACTACTGTTTGTGGGAGAGCGGTTTGAAATGTGTTTGAAGACCCAAAGGACTGTTACTTTTGTATCTGTACCAGTTTTAAATCTTCCTAAGCAAGGTCAGAAGACAATTCACCCCAGTGAGAGATATTTGTACGACCAGACTAACTTTTCCATGCAAGGGCATTGACCAGCCTCTGAAAACATTGCTTGGTAATACCTGCTTGTCACGGGCAATTCAATTTGCAGACTTGAATATCCTTTCTCCTGTCCCTCTGTCCTTACTGGTTATATATGACCAAGCGCTCCTCAATAAAGCATAGAGCGTAGCCGTTAACAACTGCTTTAACATATGGACACAAACTTTCTGTTAATGTATTAGGTTGGGGCATGGCTTTTGTGAAAATTGTGAACTCCAGTCCAGTTGCAGAAGGACACGAAGGCAGCAGTGGCAGTGGTGGCAATGAGACCGCCTATGTATGGGGTTATACTGTGGCCTCAACGCAAAGGGGAGGTCCAGGTTGGACTGCTTCTTCCTTCATCCAGCTGAATCAGAGAATGGAGTCTTAAAACTGGAAGGAAAAGTGACAGAAAAAGCTTCCTGTTCAATAAATGGTCAACTCTTCAAGCTGGCCCCAGGCAGCTATGATGTTTACCAGCGCTAAAAGAGCCCATCAGAAGAGTGTCAAGGAAACAGCCTGGGATCATCACTTCCTGAGGTTCCAGAACACTCAAGTTCTGTTTCCTTCCTAGTTAAGTCTGCAGTAAAAAAAAGAACTTTACAGTAAACATTAACTGTTATTTTTTTAAAAAATGAATGTAATTCTGAATTTCAAAGGAATTCTTTTGTAACTTTTCCCCCTCTGGAATCTCCTCTGATGAGTTGCAATACGAAGGGACATTATTCTTTACTGGTTTTGACAACTTCAGAGGCTTCCCACTCTCCTGTCTGTGGTCATTTATGTAACTGAACCTATGTCAAGCCAAGTATTTTGTGCTGTTCTGACTTGAAGATAAGAATGAGGAGGTGAGGGGAAAGTAGCAAATGCTCCAAGACCCTTGGAAAAGCCAACTGAGACAGAAGTTGGCTGCTGCAGAGGGCACATATTAAGCTGAATCCACAGACTTCTTCGCCAGGAACTAGAAGAATCCAGTGAAGGAACGGTGCAGGACAGGAGAGTGAACAGAAAAGCTATGGACAACCAAGGGGATTTGACCATAGGGAAGTACAGCACCTAAACCAATCAACCTGCAGTCTGCTCTGTCCTTGCTCGAGGAGGTCACACAAGATCTTACCACAGTAAAGCTACATTCCATATCTGACAACAGGAATTCACTTCGAAGTCTCAGGTGTTAAATAATGCAAAGAAGGATCAAAGCTAGCAGCTACATGAAAAGAGGCTTCTTTCATAACTTAATTGCTCATCTGCAAAATACGAATGTTATTTATTTAAGCAACCATGACCTTTTTTGACATGCTGGTTATATAAATGTTCAATACCTTAAATCAGGAGTTGCCTGATGTTTTTTTTTGCTGAGACAGCATCCCTGTAGCAATAGAGCTATATTGTACCTCACTAAGACAGGGGTTACAGCTGTTTCCAATTCTGTGCCAGCTCTGCATTTGCAGAAGAGAAATGTGTTTGGATGCATTCTTCAGATGTTTTTTTCTCATGTGCAAACCATGATAAACGCACCAAGATTTTGGGAATCCCTCCTTTCAGCTAGTCTCTGCTCTTCTTGCTGTATCCCAGATTATGGCAGACGTCAGGTGTGTTTCTCTAACTCTAGTGCCAATAAACATAATTTGTGAACAAGGTGCCTTCTACGGTTCTATTTAAACACATAAAGCATGTACAGGCAGGGAACAGCATGTGCACACACCAGACCAGAGGACATATAATATCAACTAGAATTGGTTAGGGAACAGTGTGACTAGAACAGCATCAAGAAGACTAGAATGTGAAGACAGACACTCACATGCCTTAAGAGTGGTACAACACTAGACATAACCTGTTCCTTACTTACAAAGACGTCAACAGCAAGACATAACGATTAAGGGCAAGTCTCCAGTCTCTACTCATTACTTGAGCCCAACTGTGATAAAAAGCACTGAGAAAGTGCAGGAATCAGCAAAACAGCAGATCATACAAAACCCTAAAAAAAAGGAGATGGAGGTGGTGTAGACAGAAAAGTTCTACAAAATGGAAAAAGGAGGAAGAATTTATCCAAATTATACTTAGACAGTGTTATTCTGCCTCAGAAAGGGCGTGCTCTGTCTCATGTCCAGGCATTATAGTAACAAACTATTTTTTGTTTCAATTAGGATTCTCAAATTTGGGACACTAATTAAAATGGGATAGGAACCCATGACAATATAAGATCATTTTCTCTTCAGAAACTGTCCTGTAGCTGTACACGCAATTGACCTTTAGGTGATATCTATGTGCTCAGATGCAGCCTAACCTGAGTAAGTACACCTGTACTACACTTCCTAGTGACACAACAGAGCTACAGGGCTTTTTCATTTAATTACCTGCAGTATCAGTTGTATGTGCTGTAATAGACTTTAGTGCAAGTATTTAAAAATACAGATCAGAATTGATGGCTACTAATGCAACACGAAACGGTGTGGCCTCTCAATCCCATTTAAACACACTATTAGGTTTTAATAAATTCAAGAAATATTGTTAGTTATCTAGCACAGATAAACAGTCCTTGAGTTATAAGAGAATTGTACATACTAGAATAAGAGTAAATATTATTTCTTAAATCAGTAAATTTACAAACTAATAGTATTAAAGCCATATGGTTACCACATTAAAAAACCAAACTTTCAAGAGTTCAGGAAAGATATTAAAAGCCTGTATAGCATATTTAGATACTGAATACATAAGAATTAGGTGTGTGTTTTGGGACTTACTTAAATTCTTCTGTAATCTATACATATTTAGGGAGACAAAGAGAAACTCCACAAGCTGATGTTATTTAATAGAGTTTCAATATGAGAGTATTCTTTCTGACATATTGAGTGAATGCAGGCTTACCAAGAAAAATGTGAAACTGAAATGTGAATAATTAACTCTGAAAGAATGTGGAAGCTGCATAGATAGGAAGAGCACTGTGTTACACTTCACCAAAACTGGAAAGAAATGCTGAAGGGCTGTGAAGTTTTCCAGAAGTTTAGGCTGTGGCAGGATGTTCTAAGTATACCTCGCAAGGAGGTGTTGCTTTTTATTTGAAAGCATGAACACTTTCCAAAACATGGACAGCCTACAGTGCTTTTAAAAAGATATTTTAACTATGAAGAAGCAGAAAAAACATCCCCGTTCAAGTCAAAGATCACTTCATCAACTTCTTAATGCATGTTAGATGACTTACCAAAATACTTCTTTTTAAAGTCACACTACTTCCAAATCTTCCTTGTTGCTTTGACATAGTATTTGGAATGGACAATAGTAAGGAGACTCTGGTTTGCATGTTATTAGTGAATCTGAAAGAAAGTAATTTTGTTTCAGAATTACTTTTATTCTCCATGCCTCAAAGAACACAAGCTTCAGTACTGACATATCCAAAAATCCCACTGAGCTCTCAAAGACAATATCCCAACTCAGCAGACACCAGGTGGATCTAAGTGAAAGCAATTTTGAAATAAGGTCTCATTATAACACTTACTGTTCAGCTGATGTCCAAAAGTCTGAAGTTCACTTAATTTTATCTTACTAGGTCTGTTTTCAGTGGTCCGCTGCTCAAACTATGACCACTGCTTAAACAGACTGGAATTTTTTCTACTTCTGAGTGGATTTTCACTGCAACCATTTCAAAAACTCTCCCTTGTGAAAGAATGCCACTTTTGTATTTATGAAAAGCATGGTTCATGCACTTTCATACTGATTGGAATACGTCAATAAAAGCAAAAACTTTAGCTTTTTGTAACTGAACCTTGTAAGCAAGCAACACAGTAACCCCAAGAATCAATCTAATTATGGTCCATGGCCTTGATTTTCTGCATTAATAATCTGATCTCCATTTTTATTGAAATTAAAAGAGTCCATATGAGTTGCTAATGGAAAAAAAATTAATCTCCATCACTGCACAACAACATCAGACTGTAGCTACAGACTGAAAGAATACAGTATTCCAATGATGTCTGCAATAATTATTTATCTTACAACATCTGTTTTTCAGCATTGACTGTTTCCTCAGTTGCCATAAGATCCAACAAAAGTCAGTGAACCAAAGAAATCCTGTTGCATTGAATGCAAAAAACTAACTTGAAGGAAAAAAAAATCATCTTCATTTACACTATACTTTGTTACCTAAAAAAAATCCCAAACTGTCCCTCTGGACTGTTAAAGGTTGTACCAGGACCATTCAGTGCATTTAGTATTACATCACTGAGCTTCAAAATCCAGTCATGGAGAGAATAGTGGTTACTATGTTTGTAATTTATCCAAGCATCCCAGTATCAAAAGCAAAATTACTCCATCTTCTTGTGTTAGAAAGTTGTTGACAACATAGATTTAGCTTCAGGAATCAAGGACCACTCTTGTTAAGGAGGACACATTATCATCTTGTCTGTCACCATCAGATTTGCAAACTTATTAGGAAAAAAACTCCACAAATCTCGCTTTAAGGAAGACCTGATGCCAAAACCTACACTGAAAAATTCTAACCATCCTCTGTACAGGTTAACTTCTATTCAGGGTATGATACCTTCATTTTTCAGTGGCTAAACTCTCGCTTTATACCTCTTCAGAACTTTATGGAGAAATACATTTCCTCATTCTTCCCCTGTGAGAGCTGTGCAAAGATCTATTGCTGGCACAAGCAGCAGTGTATCCAACAGCGAAAATGCCTGTAAATGTCATTGGCAAAATATCTTTTAATTAAGAAGGGAGGCACAGTCATGAAAGCATCTGATTTGTGTTTTACTGCTTATAGGAGTTCACAACTTACTAATTCCAAGTAGTGATGTGCCTACCATTTTGGTAAGGAAGCACCAGCTTTTTAATGTATCATCAGACAGCAGTAGTTGCTGTTCTGTTCACATATTCTTTTACTGTCCCCAAGGTAAAGGTCATCAAAAAGATGATTACAAAATACAACTTCTCTCATACTTCTGCATTTCCAAAGACGTAAAGCAGTATTACTGAACTACTCTTAATAGCAACTAATTATTCACCAAAACACCAGGAAAAAAATGTTCTGATATATCTTAAAATGTATTAAACCCATTCACAATCAGCTTGGTTATGTCCTTCTAATCAAAGGAAGGAAACTGAGAAGCTGAGCTCTAAGGTATAATTCATGATACAGTTTTCATTAAGCACCTGCTACTGCAGGTACTGAATATCTGTTACCCCTCAAATGCTGCACAGAAAATGCACATATGAATTAAAGAATCATGCAAAGTTGTGCATGTGCCTAACTAGGCTTGCCCCCATGCAGAGACAGATTAGTATATTCCTCTCCTGGACTCTGAAAGTTGCCTATAAACAGTTACGGTTTGGCTACAAAGAACAAAACTCTCTGCAGGGTGCTTTACTGTGATTTTACTTTTAGGGGAGGAGTAGTATTTAGTCTTGCTAATGACATTTTCCAGAAACTGTTTTGGATGCATTCTTTTGCCTTCCCCAAATTATTATCAGTTCAGTACAAATTAGGCTTCCAAGAACAGAATGTTTTCTTATACATACAATGTCAAATCACATAGAGCAAAATCGAATCTATTTTGTTTTCTTCACAGATTTTTTTTACAACGGATATATATTAATTTGTGTAAATCTGTACTGCAAATGTGGCTCAACTATTTAAAATAATAAATAATATTTAAAAATCAAAATGTAGAATAAAATAAAATAAATACCAACTTCCTAAATTATAAATAATAAATTAAAAAGAAAACCAACACTTGGCTTTCACCATCAAACCTATCACTTCAAACTGCTCTGCTTCTACAGGGAAATTAAAGTTTTATGCTGCTAGTACTGAGAATCCAATACGAGCCTGATCCTTTGCACATAAAATGTGTTGCTTTTGCTCCAAACTCTCAAAGCCAGCTATTTTATGGTTATGTCCTCCATGTATGTCCCACAGCGCGTTCGGAACCAGAACATCTTGCCTCCCTGAGAAAAAACAGTGTCACCACTCTTATTATATTTTGTATGCCTACAAACAGCAAGTGCTAATTTAATACATTAAACAGTTTTTCTCTAACTGTAACTACAATCTGTGTATTGCAACGTCACTAGGGACTTTTCTGCCTCACTCTATCCAGAGTAGCACTATCCATTATAACCAATGTACATTTATCTACATGCATATATATACATGAAATAAAATAATATGTTCTACGTTTTTTATCCTCTGAAATATGACTTAAGGAACTGTCTTTGGTGACAGTCAGCTCTTTTGTCTGTGCATTACCAGCAAAAGAATAACAATGCTCAATGAATTTCAATCAAGCATTAACAACAGGAATGAAAAATATTTTACGCAGTTCCCTTTCTTCATATCCACAACCAAATCAGGCGTATCTTCTCAGTATTCAGGGAGATAGACACTGTTTTCATACAGTTAAAATAATCACCGAGATTATCATCATAGAAAGAAGTTAGCATGGAACAAACACATGAAAAGCTTTTCTGTTTTTTTATTTATACACTGTATTTCACAGCACTTTTTCCTATCATAAGTCAACCAGTTAGGCATTGCTGAAAGAAACCCCACCCCACAATGCAGGAAAAGAAGCCTTGGAATTATTTTCTCAATGAAACTAAAAGCAGACCACAACAGGGCACAATTTTCAAATAACATTGTATTAGAAATTATACACCAAATTTTACCAACTAGGGGGAAAACAGCAAGCTAAGCATATCGCTTTAGCAATCCAATTTTGTTAATTCTTCACTAGTGCATGTACCTAGAAAAGACTTCAGCTGAATTCCAGTTTAATCTCTCCCTAGACTATCCTGGAAACATTCTATTTAAATATGCTCTCATTTTCTTCATATGTTTCTTCCCTGGAAGTGCAGTTTGTTGTCCTGAGAGGGTCATACAGGTAACATTTAATATATAATTCTAAAATAATAGCAGCATTTATCAATTCCAAATTCCACTGATGCTATTATTTCTCACAGAATAAACCCACATAACTGAGATCATAAGGTCTGGGACTCCAAAAAGATGCAAACCAGTTCTAGTAGCAGTGAAGGAGGAAAGTAAAGACAAGACAATTTGCGTGAAGACTGGTGACTAAACCAAGTCTCTGTCCTGTTTCGGGGACCCATCCTTAAAACTTTCTCTCATGCTGCCCAAATTACAGTGTGTAATCACAAGGGAGCAAGAAAGCCAAAGCATCCACAAAACATATGTAAGTCTCCCTTCCAATAGAATTGAATTTTTCAGTTGCGCTACTGCACTGAGTATTCATTAATTCAAAGGCAAAATAAGGGAAGAACCATGATGTTTAAGAGGCAGTCTTTAATTTCAGTTTTCTTTTTATAATTGCTGATGAAAATACCCTCAAAGTAAACACTTGACTCTAACAGACTTGTATCTTGCTCGAAGGATGTAGATGACATAAGTAAACTAAAGGATGCACCAACTAATACTTACCACTAACATAGACATAACCTTAAACATGAATTCTGTCTGAAATTCAGGAAAAGCAGTTTAATAACAGATTACGATCTCTGCTTCTTACTAGCCAGTCGTATACACTGCTTTCACTTGAAATATTACTGCATTTTTCAAAATCCTCTATTGAACTAAGTGGTTGCTTTACCACACACACATGAACTGATACCACTTCAGCAAGAGTCACTGGAGTAGTGCAATACAACCAGAACTTGTATTCTCATCTCTGCTTCTAAATTGTACTCCTGCCCTGAAAAAGCAGAATGCACCTAACAAATTAAATGCTCTTTGCACTTTTCACCAGTACAATACAAAAATTACCTGAGAAGATTAGGCGCATGACTAAAATTATGCACGTGAATGGTTCTCCACGCCCTGGAGAAGCCTGTGATGACCAGTCACCCAAAAAAACCCACCACAGCATAGTTAAAACAGCCTTGCAATCAGTCTATCTGTCGCCCAAATCCAGTTTCCACTTCCATCACCCAGCAAAGCTAGCTGTGGTGACCTACATGCTGATCTATACCTAGAGAAACCACATCCCCTTTGCCTCTATTTCTCTCAAAGACTGCAGGCTATAGGCACTCTGCTGAAAAAGATGGGTGGCATGAGATCTGCTTCTCACAACCTGCACTAGGTGGCTCAAAGAGGACACAGGAACGAATTCTAAAGATCTAATGGGTTCTAAATAGCCACTCCTCTTTTGGAATTTGTTCAGCAGTCAGAAACCTATGAAGTCTGAAACCCACTCCTTTACACAAAAGTTAACCCACTGGTACATGCAATATGATGCTCAGGTTTCCTCATTTCATACTCCCAGGCTAAATATCTTACTGGATTCTTGTAACTAAAGACTTAAAAATGCTCCCCTAGAACTGGATGCAAATTATCTTCCAATATTAATACATTATTCCAGAGCAGTGAAAAATGGATTAACATCTAAAAACAGTCTGGCTATGTGAAAATGGTATGCCTGCATTTTACACATTTTTATTTTTATTTTTAATTATCAAAGCAGAAAGCAGTCTAAATACCAAATGCTGTAAGTTTAAATTCATTAAACTTCTAAGTTTATTCATCTAAGCAGAGAAAAATCAGCAAACTGAAAAATATTTTCAGTAATTAAAATGAAGTAACTGACATTAAGTAGGGAAGGGAAATTTGTATTTTGTTTTAACATGCATTTTTAATACAACACCTACTTAGGATGGTATTTGAAAGCTCACATAAATATTTTAACATTCTAAATTGCATCTTTACTGAACTGTACATAATTACATTTATTATTTTTATCATTTTCACTGAAAAAGAAACCTAGTAAACTTACATTTAATTTCAGCACCTTAAAGCAATAACAGAGCTGTACCTTTGCCTGCATTCTATGTCCATCTTCACTCTGTCCAAGACTATTTTCAACTGCAAATGATTCCTTAAGCTATAAATGCACATTAAAATACATAACTGGTCGTATGACTGAAATGGTCTCCGGAAGGAGGATGCAAAGTCTGAACCATCACCTCCAACTCTGTTTCTCAGTGACACGGAGGCAGAGTTCCATAAATAGCTGGGCAGTTGAATTAAGAGGTTGTGTGATGTCCTGCCAGGGTCGTTACTAGGGTTCTAGAGTACAAAGGTCACATATCATTTATTTATAGAGGAGGAGGATACTGTACAAACCATATGAGGTTTTAGGAAGCTTGTGCTTCTAACCAAAATGACTGTGATTCTGTGAAATAGTGCAACATACATCACACTTTGAGAAATGGCATTAAATTACACCTATAACTGAAAGATGTCCTCTTTAATTATTATATAGTCTTAATTCAAGAAGAAATCAAGATGTGCTTAAATCTTGCTCAGTTGGGACAGAGTTTACCTTGTTTTATGGTTTAAAAGACATCTAAAGGAGCCTTTGGTCTCTAATTTTAGACACACTGAGCAGCACTAAGATGAGGATTCCTCTTATTTTGTGTTTGTAGAGTGTTTTGGATAGCTGTATTATTATTTCTACGCATGAAATTACCTTCTCTTCTGCATTTGCATAGCGCACTGTACGAACTGTTTTAAGTACTATCAGTCTGTCCTCAGTCATAACATACATCACCTTACCCTGAAGGGGCTGGTAAGTTTTATTCTCATCCCAGTTCTGCCATCTAGTAACTGCAGTCACTTGGTCAAATCACTCCTGCTTTGCCTCTGCTCTCCTGGGACCAGGTAGTAGAGTGCTAATGTTTGCCAGACAGCTGTTGTGTGGTTTAATTATCTCCACAAAGGAAAACAGAATTACTGCAAATTGTTGTTCAAGGATTTGAAATGAATGCCAGTGCCTGTCAATAATATCAGTAAACCAATCAGTATTTTGAGTAAATACAAATACAGCTTGTTCTCTAAAAAATAAACAACTTTTCCCCCTTTCCAGTTAAAGAAGGGGGATAAAGTAGTCTTCAGTCCTGTGGTGAACTCTGCCTTCCCTCCCACTCTTCTTAACGGCCTGGAAAACTAAATCATATTGTGTCTCTCTGTAACACTGTTTTTATTTTAACATTACTGATTTTCAAACTTGAGAGCACCTTAAATAAGACATAATAGGAAAGCTGAATGTTAGTCAGAAGAGTCAGAAAAACACTTAATTTTAATCTGTCTGAAATGCAGCACACGGCTTCAAGAAAGAAAATGAACAGATAGAATTACTTAAGTACTCTATGCTAAGATACTTCCATTGCATCAGTATGAATCTTAAGTATACATGAGACACGTGCCCTCTGGAAGATGCATAAAATCACTGACTGCAGAAGTTTATATTTGAGATTTTTTTCTTAGGCTATATTTTTATAGATTATAAATAGTACCCAGCCAATTTAGAAATAAACTGATTTCTTACCTCATCCAAAAAAATACAGCTATCTCTGATCTTCCTAATACAACAAAGCTGGTTATTGACAGCTCACACCAATCTCATAAATGGGGTTTCATGGGGTCCTTTTATGATGTCTTGATGAGCAGTACCGTTTTCTGAATGTATTGGTCCTCATAATTTCCTTCTGATTTCTGCTCAACGGGAACACTTATTTCCCATTTTCTTACCTCTTCTGGCATCTTAAGCTACTTTTGACATTTCTTTTGATGGGTTATATCACTGCCAGATATGTACTGTCTGTGGTATTTTCTTACATTATGTCTCCTGTTGTTTTTATTTCTATCATTATAATGGCTTTCTATTCTTTCTGTTTCCTATCCCTTTACTGTCTGCCTCTTTAAAAAACTTATCAATACCCAGAGACTTGTTTAAAACACTGGATTAACCTTGAACTTCCAGGTTTATCTCCTGCACTGACGTATCTTCAAAACAGCTTCTCTATTTTCCAGTGGTTGAAAGTCCACCACTGATGTCCGAGTTTCAAGTAAGCTCAGCATCAATTAATTTCTACTTCAATTCTAATAAATAGATATTTGGAATAGCTCAAGTCCAGCCTTTAGTTATGCTGTCTGAATAGGACTTCACATGACATTCTGGCCCTAATCTTTTAATGTCTCAGAATGCCCATATAAATACATATATAAAAGCTATTTGTCTTCTCCCAAGTTTTATCTTTGCATAAAAGGAATTTAGGATATACACGACCAAATATCATACTATACAGAGCCTGAATTTTAACCTAAAACTCTACTACAAGACTCAATTATAAATACCACTGTTATGAAATGTAAGCTCATACATTGTATTTACCATAATAATTTGCCAAAAAGATTTGACACTAAAGACAGCTTGACTCTATGATCTCAAAGGTCTTTCCCAACCAAATGATTCTGTGTTTCTATATGATTCAGTTTCAGTGGACTAAAACATTCCAAGTCTGTTTCCATTAAGAACCCTTCTCAAAATTAAATCTAGTAAGCAAAAACTCTTACAGGTAGCAAGACTTTATGTTGATTTAGTTAAAACCAGTCTCACAGTATAATGATTTTGTATCTCTGTTTGGCTGGTCATTTGGTTTTGCAGGAGTAACCCTAGCAGTCGGCAAAACTTGGTGAGTAAAAAATAATTTTAATACTTCTTTTTTTTCCGTTGCTTTCTATTTGAAACTCTTAATGTGTTTTATAAACATAGCAAAGACCTCTTTTTATTTAACAGCAGATGCTACAAAAGAGCTACTGTGTCTTGAGGACAAAAGGCAGCTCAGGCAGTTACAGCTTCCTCATTTCCAACTCTGTGCTTTGCCCATTCTGGAGGACAGTTAAATCTGCTCATTCTTTTCATCCCACAGCCCAAGGGTCTGGTGACAGGTAGAAGCTACACAGAACCTGCAGTACACTATATGTGTTTTACTGTTACTCCCCAAAGAGTTTAAGAACAGTCTAAATTTAAGCACACTTTGTGACTTCTGGTAACATCCTAACTCATTAACCATGGGTGTTTTTATAAAACACTGGTTCTACCAGGAAACAAAAGGTACCATCAAGGTCTTCAAAAGCAGAAAATTTAATCATTAAGGTCTTTCCAATCTCTTTTGTCTATTTAAGTATTTATTAGCCCATTCTAAGGAGATCTTGTGTCTCAATACATAACAGACTGAGGATTTATATTCTTCTGCAGAGTTCCTCATGCATCTTTCCTCCCCTCTTCCCACTTCTCTTTACCATTATCACTGGAAAGCTGAAAACCACTGAACAAGTTGGTAACAATGAGATCCCAATCAGTGCTTCACACAAAATGAATGTATCAAATAATAGCACAGTCAAAAGCATAAGTTGTTGATCAAGCAAATATTAAAAAAAACCCCAACCAAACAAGAAAAACACTTTCCAGAAACATTGATTTTAGAAGCAAAGAGATACCCTGAGAATAACACAAAGGCTCAGTAAAATACCCTAGCACATACCTAGTCTGAAACATAGCAGTGGAGTTAAACGTATGTTTAAATGCTTCCTTTAACGGGAACCTATAATGAGTTTTTCTGCTGTTATCAAATATGGCCATGCTTATAATTGATATGGTTGCTAAGACATGACTTCTCTTGAAGTACAGACCTTTTAGATTAGTAGTTATTTAACTCAGAAGGCTACCGTTATGGATTACTTAACTGTGTTCTATCTACCACACTAATCTCACTTCTAAAAATGAATCACATTTAAAAAATACAATCTCAGTAATCCTTTACCAGCTTTGCTGTCAGATTCCATAAAACATACTGCCATCTCAAACTAGCAGGAGGTGGTTTCAAAACAAACAAAAAGGGATCAGCTCTTCGTAACATGCGTGTTAGGCTGTGTGGGACTCCTTGCTACAAAACAATGTGGATGCTTGGAGTTTGCAGAGCTCAGAGGAAGAGCACACACATTTACAGACCAGAAATCCACTGCAGTTATTAAACAAAAAGAAATTACGCCTGACTGTGTACATCTCTGGGATCACCGAACACCAAGGGATTACTTGTTCGAAATATGATATACAATTTCCTTGTTCTTGCACACTTCCTCAGGCATTTGGTTTTGGCCAGTGCTGAGAACAGGTGACAGACAGTATGAGCGGCTGGACAATCCACCCGCTGCTGGACAAGACCCGAGGCTAAGCTTACCTGTTCATTCTTACACTCAGATGTTCCAGCCTTTCCTAAAGGGAACTCCTACTCCTTGCACAATGCTGTTATGTCCACCATCAGCAACAATTAAACAAAATGTAACATCTTGCAGTCTCAGGCTTAACCAATTCCTGCTTCAACCTACTGGTTCAAATTGAGCAGAAGCTTTTTCAGTATTTTTTAATTTTTCTGTTTTAAGAAAAAAAAGATAATTTTTTTAGTTCCACCCAAAACAAAATAGCTGCAGATACACTTTTAGAATAAAAGAGAATTAATGAATTTTTAATGTTATATATTAAAATACTTTTAATGTTTTATGTTAAAAATTAAGTTTCAAGCAGTTAATGACATTCAACAAAATCTAAACTGCTTTATTGATTACCTCAAGTTCTACTCATCATTTACCAAGTTTAATGACTTCTAATTCAATTTGACCAGCAGCACAGATATCCCCTAATATTCTTAGCTAAGAGACAGAGCAAAAATGATTGAACCTGTGAGAAACACTCTTTTTGCCTCTTCCCAGTTCCTATCAGAATAAGATGTAAAAAGGAATTCCCCTGGAAAAGTTTTTTCTCATGAGACTGCCAACTGATTCTGCCAGATTCAGCTAAATAACACACTTCTGTGCACTTACCTGAACAGATCCTCCAAATCACTCTTTATAAGATAACAAAATGAGAAAAGGGGTGGGGAACACAACTAAAGTAAGGCAGAAACTTCACAGATATGTATGTGCCATTCCATACTTTATGAGCAGCCAAGTATTTATTTTCATCTTCTAGGCGGAAATTTTAAGATGCCCAATCTTGAAATGGATTATAATTGTGCCAACTGAAATTTCATTCAAGTACACTTAGCAATCAATTCCACCATTTATAATTCCAAAGAAATGCTTTGGCTGCACTGTAGCACAAAGAATGTAGTTACTTGGAAACATACTTTCAGTTTCAGGAATGAAAGACAAATTTCATCATTTTAAGGAAACTGCTGCATTGTTTAGATCAAAGGTGAGAATTTTGCCTCCTGTCTTTATTCTAAGCAATGCAGCAGTTTCCTTAAAACGCTGAATACTGCCTTGCATTACCAAAATTGAAAGCATTTTTCTGTGATTTCAGCTAGGTGAGATTACCATCAAGGTGCACAGCACAAACTACTGGAGGCCCAGAGTCAGCCTAATTGTCATTTCTTTGGGTTTTTAAGTGTAGTGAGAGAAAAATCAAGCCCCTATGAGGTTTGGGATCTAAGCCATCTTTATATACTTTTTAATACTAATTTTCCTGTGGCTTAAATCAATCCTCCCACTACCCACAAGAGGCTATTAGGATCCGTCCTTTGAGTTCCCTCCTTTTTCCTAGCATACTTCTCTGTGGTGATCTCATTCTCCACTCGTGTATCTTCACATTCCATCTGTTGGCTGATAACTCATGAAACTCTCATGATAACTTCTTTCATGGTTTGTCTCATTTCATCTCATCCTGTCTCAAGCCTCTTCCTGAGTATTTTGTTATCAGTTATGAGTCATTATAACTCAGGCTTAATCCACATATGAAACCTTCCCTCTTCACATTACTGTTAAATATGTGCTACTCGAGTCCAATGAATGCCCTGCCTCCAGAACAAAAAGAAAAAAAAACCCAACCAAGTCACATATTTGAGCATTATCCAACAAACCAAACTTCTAGACCACAAGTTCCAACATGAAGGCTGTCAACTACATCATTGTTACATCTTTATTTTTTAATTTTCTTTCTCTTCATTGTCTTCATTGCGTTTAGATTTTACAGCTGACATTCAACTAACCACTGCTGTCTTGTATTTGCTTTGCAGCAGGAGCTGCTCATGCCTAGGCCACATAATAGGTGCAAACCTGTCATTCTGAAAAAAAGGCATCCAAACATCAGTACCAACTTAACAGCACCAGACATATCTATCACCGCTAAATACAGAACCAATGTTCAAAAACAGTAACCGATATTCCTGCACTTTCTGAAAACATTGCCTTGGTTACAAGATGCAGTAAATAGGAATGAAAAAAATAGTTATCACAATTAACTGGAATAATCCTATACCACAGTCTTTATTAGTATTTTTATACTAATTCTTCCAATAGTTAATGCAGAGTATTTTGGAATAAGAAGGATAAGGGTTTTGTGAAGTTTTCCAGTCAGGAAAAGTTCCCTTTAAAATGCCATCATCTTCTAGAAATTCTGACTGTGATAACATACAGATTTGGAGTTTTTCAGATCCCCAAATTAGAGAAAATTTGTGAAACAGAAGTACTCCTGTGAAAATCAAAATGAATTAAAATCTCAAATACAGTAAGGCTTGTAAGTATCTTTGTTATACTGCAATTGCAATTTACTTAGAAAACAGTATACCATGGTAATGTTACAAACATAAGAGGTTTGCAAATGACTAATTTTTTCCCCAAAGATGGAAAAAGATACGCCTTTCTAAAGTAACCTGTAGCTCAGTTATTCAAATCATATATAGCTTGAAATTTCTAAAAAGAAAATATGACTTTTAGATTTTTCTTATTTTGAGGAAATTATAAGTACTGGAATGATCACAACCTGAAATTTGAAGCTAAGCCTACTCTCCCCATAAATAAGAGTTTTAGAACATTTAAGTAAGACCAGTAATTAATATCTAAAATACTGGATGTCTGATGTGACCTCCATCTTTAGGTACAGAACTAGTGCTTAATTTCAGGTTATAGAATGTTCTCATGAACTATTCTTCCTCGCTATTGTCAATAAAATTTGTCTAAGGCTCATTTCTCCTGTCTTAGAGTGCTAACTCTTCAGGAGGAACTGCATAACAGAGTAGTTAAACACTTTTAATCTCAAGTGTGCTTACTTTCAAAAAGGCTTAAAAGTTAACATGATTTAAATACAATTAATCTTCTTACAGAAAAATAGTATCACTCTTCAAAGTTGAAGAGAAACCTTTTCTAAATCTACATTATGAGATTCTGACAGCAGTTCCTTGCTCTTACAGAGAAAACTGCAGTTCCAAAGAGAGACTGAGGATATTTCTGAAGGCCAATGAACTGATTCTTTCTTCCAAGGTTCAAAAACATTTGGAAGAAAACTTGGAAGTGGAGTTCTCACCACTGACATTATTACATTTCACCATGCTGTTGGTACCAACTACTTGTGTGGGAAGATCAATGTCAGAAAAAGCAGCCAGTGAAGACAAAATAGAGAAATCAGAAGTACTACTAATGCTACACCTTCTTTCACTGGTCCCACATTTTATATTCATGTGTAGCAAAACCCGGTGCTCTGGGATTTAATATCAATTTTGCATATGAGTTACCTGAGGCTCACTCAGTTGAAGCAACCTCCAGAAAGTCAAAAAAGCAGTTTGGTAGAAAAAGCCCCCAAAGTGCACCAATGCTGTCCATGAACACACTGCCAAAACCAGGGGAATGCACACATAATGAAATATGAACTTGAATGAATATATGGAAGCTGATACAGTTCAGGAATTAAAAAAATACTGAGTGACTCCGATGTTTACTCCTGTTTGCTTTTCAGATAGTCACACATGGCACATATGATATAACATTTAACAGGAATGATTTTTCACATGTTAGTGACATAACTATTACATATATATACCCTTAGGAAGTTACTCTGCTTTTCTGGTTTTGTTTAAAATTTTTAACTCTGAACAACAGTTTGTAATGTTAATGATAACATCTTAATGATTGTAACAAGGTAACAGAGGACTGTTAATGACTACACAAGAAAAATGCCTTCTCTAAATGCACTTTGTATTGATGCATTCTGTAAACACAACTCTTAGCTGCTAGCAATCCCATTTGCTTCACTGAATAATCAGCTATAAAGAGATCAAGCTGAATATAGTCAATATCTCTGCACTATTATCATAATACAAAAAATATATGTAATTACTTGTTGCTATTAAGTTATCAGTATGCACATCTACAGCACGTCTGTCATCACCTGCTCCTCACAAGGAGCTCTGAAAAGTAATCACACAATTGTTCTTACTTCACAGATGCATAATAGACTAACTAGACCTGCACTTTCCCCTTAGGTACTTGTAGAAAAAAGATCTACTTACCTATAATCTAGACATTTACAACCTTTCTCTATGCTGTCCTTGCTATCCAACTAGAAGTCCCGTTTCTACACTGGGAAGAACTGCAAATACCTTATTTCCTTTCAGATATATACAGGACATATACACTACTTAAATCTGACAAAACCCCTTAAGGCCTGGCAAGACCCAGGGCTTACACAGTTCCCAGAATCTAATTCCTGAGGTCACTGGGAGTTTTATAACATCTTAGACCATCAGCAGAGGACAGCCCACTCACTTTACTCTAGTGAACATCAGAAAAGCATCAGCTTTCTCCACTGTTCCTCAGATGGTCATCAATGCTCTGGGTAGTAATAGATGGTAAAATCTGACTTAGCTAGAAGATGGGATGGAACATCCAGAAACATCAGCATGTGTTGAACTTTGAGCTGCAACTCTGACACACTACCTTTTAAACCTTACCTCTATCTTTAAATTGCATGGGGGCATTCTGACTGAACAGTTTGAATCCTTCTTGTGACTTTTTCATTTATCTTATGTGGTTTTACCACCACCTTGAGAGAGCGGACAATAAAATTTTCCTTGAAGTGCTTAAACTACAGAGTACCCCAAATCACGTACCAATTACTGGTATACATAACAAAAAGCACAAATACCTGAACACCTTGCAGATTAGTCTCAGATGTCTTCTCTTTGTGTGCCTTGAGTTCATTTTGCCAGATTATTACTTCACCGTTTTAGGAGCAGCCTGAGACAGATGCGCTGCAACAACAGAAGAAAAAGCTATCTGAGCATGAATTTAGTCAGAAAATGCAGAATAAACACAGCAAACACCAAAGCACCATAAAATAAACATTTAAGTAGTGTTACCCCCTGCAGTTTGTTTTATCGATATACGTGACATATCATGTAGAGCAGATAAACAAAAAATAGTAAACAAACCAGGCAAATTCACAAAAAAAGGATGGAAAAATATTTCCGCTGTTCCTTTAAGCAGTGTTTTTTAACTTTCTGAACTGAGCTGTACTCATGACTATTGGCAGTGCTCAACACTTTGCTGGATTTAGTGGCTTCTTTGCCAATCTTTCTCCCTTTTCCCATTCTTCAGTTGAACTAGAAAAACATATTAGCTTGAGTACCTCATCTCCATTATTATATACAGACACCTCAATGGCTTGAGACTACATCCTCAGAGTATACACATTACAGCAAAACTACACTCAAAATCTAATGAAAACTTCACCTCAATTGGTTACTCAGGAATTGGGAGAATGAGAAACAAACCATTTGTTGTACACTGAGGCCAAATTATCTGCCACATAAACTGGTATAAGCTTGCAATGAGTAGAGCGATGCTGTGCCAGTTCATACAAGCAGAGAATTTGGTTGCTGCCTGTGTTGAAACCTCCACGAAGTATCTTTAAATTCACTAGAATAAACACCAGGGAACACTTTTCTCTCCAGGCTAGTAAGAAAATATTTGTTCTATTTTCATGATTCAGCTCACCAACATTAACATGAAGACCAATCAACACACACAAATATTACAGCTACACATAAATCTGGATGAGCACGAAAATGCTACAAAATTTCCGAAGTATACCTCAGCTCTTCTGTATTATCCTCGATTCCCCTCATCTTTCAAAAATCCAAACCAAAACCTGTCCTCCCCCTGACATCCTTAGTCCCCAGGACAATGCGAGCCTTTCCCTGGTTGAAGCAACTTGCATGTGGTCTCCTCAAAACAAAATTCTGAACATCAAATAAAATGCATTCTCCTCCTTACTGCTTCTTCCAAATCCTGCTAGCCTGTGGTACTGTTTCTATCTTCAAAAAACATCAAGATGAAAGTCAGTGGTCATCAAAAGGAAGCAGCCCTATTCATCAGATGCCTGTTAAAGGCACAAGTCTCCACTGCCTTCTGTTTCTTCAGGTCTCTACCCCTCCTTATCATTAGATAGCGATTACAGCATAAGGCAGACTGATGTGTTACGTGATCTAAAGTCACGCAGCAGCATACAGGTCTAATTCAAATCCAGTTCCAGTAGCAGAAGACTGAAATGTTAGTCCCCAGTTTCAAATGCTTATGTTTGCTTAGTTTTACCTTCCTGGTAAAATAAGAATTTACACATGCATTTCTAAAATGCATCTACTGTGCATATAAAATACTTTCGATAAAGGTATTCTTACATTAAATATCACTGAGCTTGGATCTCTCATGAATATTGATGCAAGCCTGAAATTTTCAAAACTTGGGGCAATATGATGTTAGAAGATGCAATCTTCCCTAACGGCAGTTTCTGAAGGTCTTGGGACCCTTTGAAGATTCCTGAAGCTGACCACCCAAAATCACTATTTTTTAATCTTAAGGGAAGGTATATTGTGAAAAGTGATAGAGTGGCCACTACTTGAAAGAGATTGGAAGATTTACACTATCAGTAATATCCCATGGAGTTCAAAACCATGTCCTTTCCTGGCAGTCACATTCTGCCATTAGCAGCAAATGCATAATCTCACTGAAGTAAACTGTAAGGCTAGAGAGCAAAAGGATAGATAAAGACAACTCTGTGCACTGAGTAACTGCAGGGTGTCTAAAGCTGAGGATCTAATAATTAATCTTATCTCTATCAAGGTGAAACAGAATAAGCTGAGAAGTGCAAGAATGCCTGACAAGGTCCTAGGGCTCTTACAGCGGCAGAGTAGTTTCATTGTTCACAGAGAATTTTAAGGATGGTCTCATGTGGAGTGAACATGAAAAATTTCTTTTCCCTTCAAATGGGCCACAGCAATGCTGATGGTTCACTGTTGGGTTCCCCTTTACAAGGCTGCTTAGGCAGTGCGAGCAGTAGGCACACAAAGAACAGCCTATGGTGTGGCCAAGCTTCTGCTGTCTTGTGGTGGAGAAGCCCAAGGGAAAACTCACTTCAAAGAGAGAGACATCTTCCTTGAAGCGCTTACATTTCAACCTCTGCTTTGCACAAGGCTTATTCAGGATACTTTCACTCATTAATGCAAATATTTAGATTCAGAGACTTATTGGTGATTACTACACATTCAAACAGTAGCTGACCTTCCAAACTGATGAAAACATCCAGGAAAAGAAGGTGGTCCTTCCTTCCCTATGCTGTAATACAAGCTCAAACAAAATACTACCATGTAGGAACATAGTAACACACTGTCTTTCTCTAGATGACACAGAAGTGCCGGAATAACAGGTTTATTGGATTCTTCTTCCAAAACCAGAGCAGGTTCTCTCCAAAACATGCAAATGATATGGCACCAAGTTGATAGGGAACATATGTCTGTAAAATCCAGGTTTCATCATCCTCTATTTTAAGACATGGTGGCAACTAGAACAGACATAGGATTGTTTCTTCATAATGTTCACAAATGCTCACTTTTTGCATTCAGGTTTTGCTGAGCAGGTAGGGCAAATGCTTTAACAGAGAGTCCTGATTGCAACATCCTATGCAGCCACTAGGCTGGTTTTCTACAGACAGCAAATGCCTGTTTTACAGGCCACCCCTTCATCTGTCTGGAGGAATTGTTTCAGCAGTCTGTGTTACAGTTATTTTCTGTGACCAACCACTTCCATATTCTCTGCAGAAAATAATCAAAGAATTAGTTATACTAAAACCAAAAGGGAATGTACATGTTTTACATTTGCATGGTACTATGGACTTACAGATGGCTTCTGCTATGACAGAAATGGCACACTGGGTCTTTTGCAAATTCCCACTGAAAGCAATCAGAATTTTGCCAGTGGCTTCAAGGAGAGCTGGAATGGCTTTTGAGTTATTTGAAAGTGCAGCAAACAATATCCTTTTCCTTGGGCAGCACCAAATACTCTACCGGGGATGGAAAAATTTGTTTGACTATGAAAAAGGACCCAAACCTTCTATTTTTAATGCTCCAGCCCTTTCAATGCCTACAGACCTCTAGCCAGAACAGCAGTGGCAGAGAAACTGGATAAAGGCACTGTAACTGCAATATAAGTAAATGACACATTCTACAACACAGATCTATAGCAAGCCTGATTTTACTACCAGTGAGGTCCAAGACAAGTTTCATCCTCAAAGAAAGAAGCAGAAAAAAATCTTTACTCAGTATAATACAGTATGAGTAGTTTGCAATTTCAGACAGTTAAAATATATTGGGTCAAGTGAGTAGTTATGCCACAGGACTTTTTTCAGGTTTCCCAATGCTGTCACAGAGTTCAGAGCTTGCTTTCTGCATTTTCTGGGAGAGACAAAAAAGAAACAATGACAGAGGGGAAGTAAATGCCAGGTTTGGGTTACCCTTCATCACCCCAACATCAACTGACAAAGCAAAATCAGACTTCAATTTACATAGCCTGCAAAAAAGTATTAGCAGGCACACAGATAAAAGTGAATACCTTTGTTTATTTCTTAATTTGTACAAGCATATATTTTGCAGCTTCCAGAGCATACCTAATAACTCTGAAAATCCACCAGCTGCATGGTACCACTAATATTTACACTAGACTAGGTGATGAAACCCACAAGGAATAACATTTAAATAGAAATTCTGACCCATAAAGTGATTTCCATACTCCATAGATCTCTGCCAAACGTAGCTAGTCCAAGTCTGCCATCATGCATCCCATCTGCCTTTCCAACGATCCTGTACAGGCAACCTCATGCAGATAAATCACCTGAGGAGCTTGTTCCAGGAAGAGCCTCTAACACTGCATGCAGAGAGGGCAGATGGGATTTGCAGTGAGCCACAGCTTGATCACCATGAGGAAACGCCACTCCTTAGCCAGCCCTGTGCCTGTAACAACTCATACAAGGGACCTCACTGTAGCCATTTGTCTCCAGTCCATAAAACAGCATAAGAGTACTGCTCTATCCCACAGGATACTTTCAATTGTTGAAATGAGTAAGGCTTTAGACTATGAAAAACTCAGATGCTACACAAATAACATCCAAGAGCCACAGGCACAGTCTTTATTAGTACTGAACACAATTACGACGATGATTTGAAAAAGCCAAATTTAACATTTAGAATCTGACTGAAGGGATTTGGACCTGACTGGAGAGTACAAGTTAGCAGAGGTCTCTTATAATAACAATATCTAGTTCAATGAGACAGTCTATATCAAAATAATACTGTTATTTTTATTTCCACAGTGGAACTGTGCTACCAAAAATACTGGCCACAAAGAAAATTTGCAGCAAAAATTACTCAGAAATAATTCTAGCCACGTAAAATGCCTATGCTGCTTTGTCATGTTCCATCAAGAAACATTTCACAAGATTTTGCAGTGGAGGTTACACTTATCACCCATACGTACAGAAAACAGGACTTGAGACAAATTGTCTCTATTTTAAGTACAGAGAACTGAGGCATGGAGGAATACTGTTCATCCTCTCATAAGAAATACTGCAAAAGCCAATCCAAAGTAAATAATTAATTTGCGAACTGTTATGCATAGGTTTGGGATTTTTTTTCAGTAAAACATTTCTTTCCTAATCCTTTTAGGACTAGAATATCATTAGTCTAATTCAAGACTGTGTGCTTATATCCTCCTTCTCCCCTACAACAAGGCCATACCAATCAGTGTGCGTTAATCTTGCAAATCAGTTTCTCTGAACAGCTTTGCTTTTCTCAGCAGCTGTATGCTGGTTTCATCATGAAGCTGGAGTCAGCTGCTCTGGTACTTGCCATGAAAATGCAGAATGTCAATCACACTACTCCCAAGGATTAGCACAACACAACTTTAATTAGAAACTAAACACTGTGTTATCTGCAATGATTTGTAGATGGAGTAAGTTGATGCATGTTTTAGGAACCTTTCTTGCTGCACAGTAGTTCATGATAACATCCACCTCACAGCTCATTAGTGAATCAAAATATTATACTGTATAAATACTACTTTGCTCTTTTACATTTTATAGAAGCCCCAGGTCTCAGAAGCCTCCATTACAGAGTATATGTGATTTAGTTATATTGGAACATTGTAGGAAATGGAAAGCAGCCCTGACTGTCCAAAACCAGCAAACTGGAAGCCAATATACTGTATACTTTGGTCCTCTCTCTCTACAGAAATAGTCCCAACCAGCCTCAAGACATTTCAAACTGAAATACATATTGGCAGAACACAAAGAAATGATATATTGTATGATGCTGTACATGAATTCTCAGTACTTCTGCACTGGATTTCTTTCTTTCTTTTGCTCTTTTCTGTAGAAAACAATGTAACCCACTATAAATCTAGAAGGCACTACTGCAAGCTTCAGCTAGAAATCCAAATGCAAGGAAGGGGGAAACCTGGCAAAGAACTGAAATCAAAGATGTAAATGTTTAACAGCAAAAGAAGGACATGAAAGGATATGCAGCTGTTTTGCTCCATGGTTTTTCAAAATGGGAACTGGAGAGCACAAACGTAGACCACGTTTTCCCTTCTAGTTGAGATAAACATTTACAAGCTATTAATTTTAAACAGGAAGACATAACATTAGGACACGACCTTTAATTTCACCGAGTCTGTGAAGGCAAACCACCACAGCTCTACTGCAATGCAGTTAAACATCCAGGAAGAGATGCATACTATTCCACTGCTTTGTTATTACAGGTGTACTTGATTTTAAATTCAACAGGGAAGGCGCAATTTTATGGCTGTGTGGAAAAATCTTTAAAATGCTTGAGGGTGGATGTCTAATGACGCCAGACTGGTGTTGCAAAACATAATACAAAGATAAAGTATTGAAGAAATTGTCTATGTGCCAATGAATAAGCATTTAGGTAAATAATACTACTCCATACATGTAACTGATTTAGGGTCATTATACTATTAGTACAGATGCGTAACTCTGCTTTTGTTCTTTTAAAGGGTGCAATTCTGATGAATTATCATTAGCTTTCTATCTGGAAGCTGACAGAATTTGAGAGACACCAACAAAAGATACCCGAAGATTAATTTACAGAGAAAATCTGCAGACTTTACAAAGCTACAATCTACTTGTGGTTTGAAAGATGAAACACGTTTCTTGTTTTTTATAATATTCCCTTCATTTTCCATATAGAAATACGTGCAGGTAATTTTTTTACTGTGGGAAACTGTTTAATATAGAAGATATCACTTTGTATTAATGGACAAGTATATAGAATATAGTATTTTCTTATTTTTTTTTTAAAAAAAGGCAGGCCAAAGACTTAAATGCAACAAGTTTGGACTTCTGTATCCCAACCCGAGATACATCATAGGTAAATCACCTGCGCAGAGCTGAATGCTGCAAAATCTTTGGAAAGGGTATCAGGAAGGTCTCCAGTTTGGTTTTCCAACACTGACAGTTCCAGGGTTACTACTGTTTTTTTAAACCCTGCCTCACAGTCTTTAAAAACAGGCCTTAAAATAATCATAAAATCCATGATAGAACCTGGTAATTCTGTGGAGAGAAAAAAAATATATTAAGGGAAAAATTCTTCACTACTGTATAACTGGCTTTAAAGGCCTTAAACAGACCCTCTGCTTTAGCTTATTATTACTTTCCATCAGGAGAAGATCGAGGATCCCTTCAAGAGGTTTATTTCAGGCTAAGAAAACTGTTAGTGCCAACACAGGCTGCAACAGAGGACCAAAGCTCTGGAAAATGTTATTCTCAAAGCTTGAGAGATTTTTTCTTTTTGAATAAGCACTAAACACAACCAAGACTTGGAAATACAAACTAACTGTACTGAACTAAAAAGTCTTCTGCATTATTTAATAACATGGCAAAATACTAATGTTCTTATTTATTTTTAAAAATTATAGATACTATTTATTGAAAGGCAAGTATATTATTTCCTAGGAGACAAGTATGTGGTGCTTTGTGAGGTTCTATAATTTTCATATAGGTTGCTTGTATAAACACAATTTTTTTAGAAAGGTTTTTCCTTCATTCTAGAATACTCTTATTGCCTTTTAGTTTTCCTCAATAATAGCAAGTGGAAAACAAATATTGCTTGTGACTCTAGGAAATGGTTTGGACATTGAGACCAGTATGGCAATCCAAATCCATACCACACTGGACTGAAATCTCAGATCCTAAAGCATACGTTAACCTGAAAAAAATCAAAACTAGTGCTACTCTCTCATTAGACAAAGTGCAAACAGCCTTCTTGCATGCCATTTCTCAAAGCACGGCTGGCAGGACTGTACATTTGGAAGTGGCATTTTATATTTCCATCATCTTCCACCTGAAACATCTGTGTCCACAACAAACATTAACAAAGAGACCTTTCACAAGTCAGCAGTGTATTACGTGATGATGAAAGGAACATACAGAGAGCTAAGTGACCTACAGCACCCGTGCAAGAGGGCTGTGGCACAGCTGAGAGCTCAGCCCTCACTGTCCCAGCCCAAGCCCCAGGGTTTAAGCACAAGGTCAGTCTACCTGGCTGGAGAAACACGTGGAAGGTGTGAGAAAGTCTTCTACCTCACCTTTTAGGAATAAAACTCTATGAGAAAAATACATCCAGCGGTTATCAGACTTTGTTGCCAATCTGAGACCCAATAAGCCAGTTGAGATTTAGGAATGTGTTCTAGCGTACTTGGACAGCACCTCATTGAAAGCTGGGGTTTCTAACTTCAAATAAAACTCATTTTTACACCATTCTAAGCAGGCACAGGAATTACCTGAACACTTCTGTTAATTTTCAGTTGACTTCCAACTGAGAACATGTGTTAACTGAAATTACTGAGCTTGCCATGTCCTACTTACAAACATTTGAAAGCAGTATATTCCTCTGACTTGGGTCTATTACAGGACAAAATTAAGACAAGACTCCACATTTAAAGCAACATTCAAGTGCTGGGAACACATTTGTAAATGTTATGACAGCAAATACAACAACATTAATTTATGATTTAAAATTCAGGAAAAATAAAGGTGAAAAGCAGGAAAAAAATTACTTTGGGGAACACATAAAAGCCACAAAGCTTGTCTTACTCTAATTAAAGAATAGCCCTGGCAGGCATTTCCAGGCTCTGTAATGGCACTGACACATCCGATTTTGCTGTAAAACTCTAGCTTTATTTTTGTTTCTTGAAATTTACTGTCCTCAGTTAAAAGTGGGTTTTTTTCATAAGGGATTCACTGCCTATTTAAATGCAGATAAAAATGACCTAACTTGAGATGGATTAGCCTTATGAATAAGACCCAGAGATATTAAAAAAATAAGCAAGGCCTGTTTTGTGCTAGTATGGTCCATTTGCTGTTTAACAAAACACTAGGATCTTGTTGCAAGGTGTATAAAGCTAGATGTCCTGCTTTCAGCCATAAGACTGCTTTCAGGTTGTAAATATGAGGTTTTTTTCTGAGAATGCATTGCTATGGATCCAGGTCAGTGTGGTCAGGTGAAAAGCAGCACAGGGCAAGAGAGAGTAGAATTTCAGTGAGGCCTCAAAACATATCAAATGCAACATCTTAAAAAAATATGTACATACATACATAATGTATATATGCATGTTTTAGGTAGTTCTATATATCTGGTAATGACTCTGGTTGTTGCACAGAGAACAGCAATTTGTCCAAACCAAATCATGAATAACTAAGGCCAGCATTTCAAAATCGGATCTGTGTGGGTGGATTTTTCTGCACCCCCGCAGATTCAATGGCAGGATCAAAGATTAGGAAAGCCAGAAATACACTCAGAATCTGAATACTGCTGAAGTATAGCACTTGGCATTTCCAGTGTGGGGAAGGGTCTGTTTTCACTGCCACCCTCCCACCCGCATGTCTGACAAACAAACACTTTCAAAGCAGCAATCAATCATATACATGTTCCGCTCTCCCTGCAGCAGCCAATTCCTGCCACATACATTTCTTTGAGCTAGAGCTAAAGAAACAACTGAGCTGGAATTTGAGTTTCACTCCCCCTTTACTATTCTAATTAAAATAAGCTTAGCTTAAACCCCTTTTCCCAAGCTAGGTACCAAGCACTACTTTTTTTTTTTTCTTTAGAAGATGAAGTGCTTATTTTTATTTCAGCTGTTCTGAAAATCATCAGAGAAAAACTACAGCCATTACTAGCAATAACAGTAGGGAGCAGATCTGTTGGCTCCTGCTGAGTAAGTTGTTGACAGCTGTCACACAAGAAGTCACCTGATGCTGACAACTGGACAATAACCACCCACAGACTGAACTTCCACTTCTGGACAAAATTACTGAGAATGCCATGAGGTTGAGCCATCTGAACAGAGCAACTCTATTTGCCCAAGCAGATCAAAGGACAGACATGGTGAGATCACACTGCTTTGTTGTTATTACCCGGGTACCCTCCTGAGAACTTCGGATGGTCACACAATATGTGATTGTAGTGCATCTATAAGCTTTTAACACTGGTCATCAGTAGATACTGCAGACACTGTTCTGTCCTCTACAAATCTGAGAGTTGCTGACTTATTTGTCTTCTAGAAATCTGGGAAAAAACCTACTATTCTCTTTGACAAGTCTTGGTCACATGTTGTTTTTCCTCCAGCTCAGTACGTCCAGAAGGTAGCAAGCGAGGTTTACATCCAGTGGCATTTCTGTGGATGATGCTCAGTACTCAAACACATTTGTCAAATACCCTAGTAGTAACTGGAAAAGAAACAGGTTATGAATGAAGGCTTTACAGTTGCAACCCAACCTCACTAGAAATGAGATGGGTTAGTTCTAAAACTTAACGATGGCTGCAACTGTCCCTGTTTTTTTTTCTTAACTGTCTGTATGTTGTGAGGGTGTAGAGTATGCATGTACACATCATACTATTTTTCTTTTTATTATTTTGTATTTTGGTACATTTGCATTTCTCTTGATACAAAAGTTTGCTACAGTTACATTTGGAAATCTCGACTTAAATCATCATCAGAATACAGCTCCCACCCCTATGGGATAAAAGGGAAAATGCTATGGCCAATACTATGGACAGAATCAGCCTAGATGATGTCCTCCAGTTACCTTAATTTGTGGGAGAAATTCATAGCTGATCAACAATTCAGCTGATTTCCATGGAAACCAAGATTTCAGCTCGTGAATCAAAACCGCATGAGGGCCAAAAATGCCAAACACAGATTATAAAAATATTCTTCCACATTGGGATTCTCAGAATAAAAGGCAAACAGTTAAGCAGAATAGGACTAATAGATTCACAAGGAACTAGTTTTTCATCATCCACACTATCTCTGTTTTGTAGAAAGAATATCTACCTTGTACCTACACATATATTATTTGAATATCTCATTAAATGCCCTAAATATCAACCCATTTTCATGGTTTTAGATTCTTTAATAACTAAAAAGCAGAAAGTACCTACATGCAAAGACACATCAGCATTAAGTTTAGTTCAGAACCTTACCACAAGCCACCTCACTGTCTAGACTCAAACTGTGCTTACACTTCATTTATTAAATACTTTTTTTACTGTGTTTCCCAGTGGAATTATTATCAATACCATGCCCTGCTTCAGAATCATCACTTCTCTTGAATACTTACTAAAAAATACACGATTGTTCATGATTTCTTTAAGCAAACAGGGTTCACTGTTACACTTTTGTCTGAGACTCTTGCAATAAATATTTGCAGTAATATTTAACACTGGCGGTGACAAAGCCATGCAAGAACTAGATTGTTTCTTAGTTTTCAGCATTTCAAAAGAACATTTTACACTCCACTTTCAGTTTACATTATTTGTCATAATCTACAGAATAAAATCAAATCTGCAAATATCCAGTTCAGCTCCAAGGATTCAGAACAGCACGTGGTATTCTGCATTATACCAACACTGCTCAATTTCTTATCATCTTACTGTCTTAAGATGAACTTCTTAGATCACATAACTTGGAAGAATTTTAAAACCTGTATAAAGATTGTGTGGTGTTCAGGACATGACACAGATCAGACTTTAAATGTACAAAAATAAGAGAAAATGTTTAGCAACTTCATTTTTCAGCTTTTAAAATAATGAACAGATTTTCCTTCCAAATTTAAAACTAGGAAAAAAAAATTCAATAGCTTTAACTGAAATTACTAGAAGTCCTTCCTTCCACTCCATGTAATAAAAAATTTCCCTGTGACATAGCTGGTGCTTTATTAATTTGCTTTATTCTTGCAAATATCTTTATAATTTGGTCAAATCTTTAAGATGGTTGAATATCTTTCCATTACCTTTCAGTTTTATGTCCAATTTTCTTTTGGAATAAACCAACATATAGTGCAGATACATAATGAAACCTAGCAGAATATTTCAGAATGGTGTAATTGTTCTGCTATGGTTTATTTATTCTTTCTATATATTGCTGTGCTTAAACTTTCAAAGCACTGCACAAAAAAATCAAACAGCAATGTTACATGTACTTCTTAACTCAAGGAATCAGAATTTCCTAAAGACAACTTCTGATGAAATTTGGTTGGTTTTATTTTTTTTAACACTAACTTTACTGATTCAATTTTATTTAATCACTGTTAACAGTCAAGACTTTTAGCAGCTAGATAAAGTATATTGTATTAGCTTAATAGCCATGACTTTCTCAGACTTTTAAAAACCTGTTTTTCTTTTCTACTGGAGTAGAGAGCTATGGGATTGGCAACTTTCAGAGATTCTTTTGTAGACTGAAGTGGTTTAACTGTGTCTGCACATGTAAGAAAACAACTCTGACTCTCTCACAGGTCCAGAATGAGAACAAACAAAGATTACATTACCTTTCTACACTAGCCAGAAGTACATATTCTCAGAAAGGAAACAGCACAGAAAACATTAACTGCAGTACCAAAAATATACAGGCATAAAATAAAATAATTCAGGAAATTTGAGACCCCAAACTCGTCGAAGTTCTATGAAAAAGAAAGTCCATGCATTTAGAGTTAAACTGGACTAATCCGTCACTTGACTCAATACCCTAAAGAAAATGTGGCACATAGTATATTAAGTTAATAAAAAACAAACAAACGTACAGCTAATAAGTCTGAAAATTCAAACCTTAAGTTCTTCATTATAAAAGCCACAAGTGACTTTCTAAGCAGAACTACCCAAACCACTATGCTGCATCCCTTGAGACAATCAGCTTTCCTTCTCATCTTCTTTGCTGCTTTTGTACTGATGTATAAAAGTTTAGTTGTCTGGGGCCCAAACATTTTCAGGCAGCTTTGAGCAGTCACCAGTCTAGTGATGAGATGATCACACGTAATGAAAGGACAAGGTTAACTTACAATTTCTGAGTCAGTGTCAGTGTTTCATGTACCACATGATGAATAACAACATGAGAGGCCCCTATTCTTCTAAAATATAATTGGCTTTTCTTTAGAGAATGCTGTACAGAAACACCAAAAATTGAGGTAACATTCAGGTCATACTCAGATAAATTAACTTCCCGGTGCCTCTTTCAAACATTATCTTCCTACTTCTCTCTCTGAACTACAGATGGATCATCACAACTTTCCTTTTAACAGCTGTTGTGCTTTCATGCAGACATTTGGAGACTAGAGGTTGCAAACCCAAAGACACCTAAAAGCTTGCCTTCACTGCCAGCCCACTTGGACCAGTTCAGTTTCATACTCCCTCATACATGCTGAGCTTCACAGCAGCCTTACTTCCTGTTCTGCTGAGTCAGAACTTGCCTTCAACCTTACAGAAGTCCAGTCATCCTTTTGCCTCCTCCATCTCTGGTAAAGGATGGGAGAGCCAGCAGACATCAGCCAGGCACAAACTGCACAATCCTACTGCTCACTACTGAGTTACACTCTTGTGACTCCATCCCTGCCAGCACCAAACATTACTTTGTTTTGCACATCGCTCACAGACTTCATTTCACCACTGCTCTTAGACAGCTGCCTCTCCACAACCCAGTCGCACTCATCTGGCTCTCTGCTTCCCAAAGGTACCTTGGTGTCACTCACCACAGCAGTGCTACTGCCTGGCCCCATGTCCCCACCACCATCCCGGTTACTGCTGATCCACACGTGTAGTGCAAATACAGTTGCTGCAATCAGTAGCTGAAAACGTACATGGTGACCACTTTCTGCAACAGACAAGTGCTTCAAGATGTTGAATTTGCTTAAGTCTTGCTGTAAATTTCTTCCTGTATCATGGAAATTTCTCTGCAACTTTAAAGACAGATCCTTTTTTTTTTTTCACAAAACAGGCTGCACACAGCACTGAGACTTCAGTCATGACGACTTCCACATCTCTTCCAGCATGTGTTCAGAGAAGCGTACCAGCACCCTACCTCAGCGGCATCCTTCATAAGCCTGGCTCTGCCCCATTTCCTGGATTTATTTTAAGCATAGCCTGCATATTGCAAGAGAAGTCATTGTTTTGCTCCTTTCCCTGGACAGTTCAGCTGCTCTTGTTCTTTGATTCATTTCTTTAGGGTTACATGTCTTTTTCTCAGCAATTCCTCCCATAAACTGAAATCACATGTCCCACAAATGATCCTGTCTCTAATTAGGAGATCTTTTATGTCTCCAAAGTACATATGCATGCCAGAATTCTCAGCAATACGATGGAAGTATCTATCCTCTTTCTCTGCTTCTTGCTTTTTGAACTCAGAGAAAGTATCCCCCTGCTACCTTACATGCATTATCTTCAAATATTTTCCTCGGCTGTTCCAGGGTTTGTGCTAGGATTCCTGGCAATTTTATTTCATTCTTTTATTTTGCCCTATGAAAATGTAAAAAAGCTGTACCTTCATTTTTATTTCCTTTGTCAGGTTCATATACAGACACAATTCTTCCACATATGTGTGAAATCATCTGGGCCTGGAATTTTTGCATTCCTAGTGGTCTGGTTCCTTGCAGGGAATTAAAACTGGCCCATTTCTAGGTGCTGTTAATCAGATTTTTTTCTCTTTGTGGGTCTCTCTAAGCCTGTCTAACATACTAACCATGTTCCCATACTAGGTAAGTGACATGTGGGCTCCGTATTTTTTGTAGCCAACTTTAATACAGCTATTTGGATAACTCTATTATATTCAATATGTGGATATTTCAGTCAGGTGCAATAAGAATAAAGAAGAATAAAACATACAGTTTTTCAAACTGGTAAACAATGCTTCTCTTCCCAAGTTCTGTTTGGGTTCTCACAGCCATAGTGACACAAGGTTGTTCTGACAAGCTTGGCAGACACCTCCAAACCTCCTTAAGTGTTCTCTCTCAACTCCCTCCTGCCTAAGCAAAGCGTTACATTTCTTTTCTTGGATTTCTAATGGCCATATTTTAAAAAACTACAACATTCTCTAATGGAGAGTTTCTAAAATAAAGCGACGGTATCAGTCAGTCCCAGTTGCAGGCAAACATTCTTGCTTGAAAATTTCTGGAAGCATTGCTTGAACCTAACAAATCACCTAGCAGAATGATTTTTCTCTTCTGCAGCACAGCTTCTCTGCTCTGTGACAGCCACAACCTACCTCCCCTTTAATTCATACCTCTAAGAGCTTCTCAGCTCCACAAGCTGAAGGGAAACTATGTTTTAATCAAATACATATGTTCGGAAAAATAGTCAGAGGATCTGCTCCAGGAAGATGCTAAAACCCATAGGAACAGAGCTTTCCTTTAGTTCCTCCTGTGGGTCTGAGTTGCTCTGCAGGTGCAGAGTGCCTTGCTACCTTGGGGTGTTCTTGCCTGAGGCACAGCCTCAAAGCATTCTCTGACCACACACTCTCAATTCGTGGGTGGAGGTGTCCATTAACATCCATGTGACAGCCAGCACTTCAAAATGGGTCACACACAACCACCCTTGGAGGCACCAACGCAGTATAACCGACACAGCATCCTTAGGTCAAGTACACCAGGCAAACAAGGATAACACTTCAAAGAAGTAAACTCGTTTAATGTACTTTAGGAGAGTAAGTAAAAATACTGCAAACAAAGAGGTGAGAATTGAAATTGTTCTGAAAGGCTAGTTCATGCTTAATTTGACTTGGCCACAGAGAAGTAGCATCAAGCCACCCCACCAAATGACACCTCATATCCAACTCCTCTCAGGAGGTAAAAAGGTCCTTGAATTCCATCTTCGGTGCCCCTCTTGGAAGTATAAATGACAAGAAATTTTAATGGTGTAGATCTGAGATTGGTGCAAGCCTTTCTTTTTCCAATGCAATTTTAAGGTTCAATGTAATTGTTGCTAAAAATAAGGTAATAGACGGGTTCTGGTCTTGCACTATAATGAGCTGCAGGCTCTATTGTTTGAAGAAGTAAAATTGCATTGATGAAACCTAATCAAAGACAAATGAAAAATCAGATATTTCCTCTTGAGGGTAAAAATTTTAGGAGGGTCATGCGCTTTCAACCAGCTCTTACTGTGGTTTAAAGGCAGACAGATCTTGTAGTCAGATTTAATTTATTATCAAAACAACAGCAATAAAAGAAGTGAGCACATGAAAACTCCACTGCCAGAAAACACTCAAAGAAAACCAAATGTAGCAGTTTCTATTACCAAATGGAACACGCAACCAATCTTGCTTTGTTTTAGAAATTAGCTGCAACACAGGCAACGGAACACCATCAGTAACTGCTACAACTGCCTACCATCCCTAGGCAGTAAACCTCCTGCAAAACTTCAGAGGCACCATGAGTTTTAACTCCTTGCCAATACATACACTCGTCATGGTTGTTGGGATGCCAATCATTTCATCATAGAATCCAAACGGCACAAAGGGAATACTCAGAGCAACTTATGTCAATCCCAGCACCTCATTCCAGAGTCTGAGAATAGTACACCACTCAGCTGTTACAACTAAATCTAACATACGCTTTAAATTATTTATTCTTTCATACTTTTAAATAAATAATTGGATTTTGTGGATATTGACTAAATCTGAATTCTGTGGACACCCAATTTTGTTGTCCAATAATCCTCAACAGAATTGAATTTAAAAAAAAGAGAGACTAGATAATTGCTTGAACTCAGGTTGTATAAAACCAGTTTTATAGATGTAACTTCTGATTACATCAACCACCTTAGCAGCCTTAGATTCACTTGTGATTTGAGGAGCACTTCCACAGAGAGCCGAGTTGTGAAATGGCATTGATTAATTTCATGTTTAGCTGCTAAACTGTGCCTAAAAATGGGAAAAAGACACATTGCACTTTCTTTATAGTATTACCCTATAATAGGTATTTGTACTCGGAGCAGTAGTGCTGCATGAACCTATGAATTCAGAGCAGTCTGTGTGCCTGTGACTACAGCAGTTCCACATTTACATTCAAAATAACATGCTCATAAATTTACTTTTGAACAACAGCATGTGCTTTGGAGTCTTCAAATAGCAGGAGCAGTTCTCTCCCATAAAAACCCTAGCTAATTTCAAATAAACCCCAACAAAATATAAGAATCATATCCTGAATATCACGTGCTTAGATTTAATAGAAGAATACCAGATATATCTGTAATAGGGCTCCAGTATCTCTATAAACCACCTTCTATTCTCTACTAATCTCAAGAATCGGTACAGTTCTCTGATAGGCGCATCAGGCTGGAACTGTCTCAAGTCTTCAAAAACATGAGACAAGAGATAAAGATCTCAAAACCAGTAGGTTTTTACCCAGTATCTAAACCTAATTTCTTAAAAGCATACCCAAAATATCTTGCCTCTTATGCCACCTGAAGAAAGATATTTTTCTTCATTCAAGGTCCAATGTAGGGGAAAAATTAAAGACTGGTCACTAAGCACTTCTTATGAGCCAGATTACTTGAAGCAAGTGTTAGTGCTAGGCATCAACTGGTAAATAAGAGCAAAGATAAGGTTGTTAACCAAACACCTCCACAGCTGCACGGCTGCTACAGCCACACTCCAACGAGACTGTGGGCTGCTCCACGTGCTAGAGGTACTATCTGAGAGCCCTCTTTTAGACCTCTGGAAAGCAGTGAGATTTAATGGTGAGTTTTAAATCAGCTTTAATAGTTCACTTGATCTGTGTTCTGTGGTAGTATGAGTGTTGGGATCTGGTTTCATACCTGTTCCACATTTACAGAGAAGAAAACTTGACTTATCACAGAGTATGTCTACTGGGGCATGGGTGGAGAAACCGCTGGGAGCACAAGAATCATTAGATGAGAGACTGATCTATTAATGAAAGTTGTGCAGTACATTTAACTGGATGTACCCAAGGCCAATTTAGTGCTAATACATGTCAAGTACACTGAGCAGTGTATAAATTACTTTGAGCTACAAGATAGCCAAATACCAGTATGCCAAATATCTAACAGAGGAACTCCTCACCAAAAAGCAAAGTTCAGAATGACTGTATTTCAAATTGTGGCTACTTCTTAGGGAAGAAGACAGCAGGTGCCTTTAAGATCTCTTTATTGATTCCCTGAGGTGCATTTAATTTACTAAAAAAGCAATGCTTCTCAAGTTCATTTTCCTTAAAGTATCAAAACCATAAAAAGCCCAAGGACTGAGTAACAGTGTCTGATATGACAAAAAACCAGAATTGTATTAACAGATTTGTCTGTTGCTAGCAAACTGCAATGACATCCTAACATTTCAACTTAGAATACTGGCATCTTTTTTACATTCCCTTTCTACCTGGATTTCAACCACTTGCTGTAAAGAAATAAACACAAACACATACGCATGAAAAATGATGATGGTAGATTCTGCTACTTCCTCAAGAGACAACTGAGTTCCAGTTTTGAATCAGCTTTTATAGCAGACAGAATTTAAAAACCAGAAAAATTTGCAACAGGAGTCAATCTGCCATCCTGCTATTTCAAGACCTGCTCGAAGAAGAAAAACCTGAAATGTGTCTAATTTAGAAATTATATACATGTCCATGGTGAAAAAGCTTTAGGTCCCAAAACACAAGAATGACTCAATGCTTTGGATATTTACAGCTCTGCTTCCATTAGAGTTGATTGAGGGTGCTTTGCCATCAATTGCATATACACATACAAAACATTATAGGCCATCACCCAAGTAATGTGATCTCCAGTGTGGCATCTGTCAGGAAGAGCCACACATTGCTAATGCTCTTCTGATCTGCAATGACTAGGCTGCTGGTGTAAATAAAAATACAGAGTTCCATCACCAAGACCTCAAAATTCAGCACTGAATAATGTATCTGGAGCACACAATGACTTTATTTTCTTTCTTTCAGTGTCAACATTTTTGGTAAAACCTCAATGATCACGTTTAGGTTTTATTTTTCTGCATGTATATATTTAATAATTTTTAATAATGATGTCATTCTTACTTCTGACAGTGAAATGAATTTTTTTTTTATTAGAAAGAATAATTCCTGATACATTTTCCAAAGCAAGAACATTTATGCATGTGACAGAGATGTCACGATTTCTCCTGTTACAAGCAGCACGCCTCTTCCCAGTCAATTTTACAGGCACTAGTTCCAGTCCCAAGCAATATGGATCATCTCCTGTGACTTAAACCTGCTGAAGACCGAGTGCCCAGGAGCAGGCACTCACCATACCTGACGAAAAGGATACAGACCCTTACAGAAACAACCTTTCCATCCAGAACAGGTTTTTAAAGTAGGTGGGAAAAATCACCCACCTCATTTGATCATCTACAGAAAAATAATGTTCCTAGTGCTTTAAACAGAGGAACTATGAACTCATTTGATGTCTGTCTGTCTCAGATCCTGCTGGGAATGTAGCTTCCAGTGATGAGAATTCATATATAATAATAATTGTTTGTTTAAAAATTCAGTTTCCCTGACCAATAAAATAATCAAGGTACTGGAATTATTCAAGTAATATTATGAGACTTTAAAAATATTCAGTAACCTTTCTGATAATAAGTAAAAACACAGTATTTTCCATAATATGGAAAATAAAGAATATTACTTATGCTGAAATAGCAGAAGATCATGTCTTACCCGAAATAAAGTAACTCTATAAAATAACATTACTGCCTTTCTCCCAGTTACCCAGGGAATTTAATTACCTTCTTACACTATTACTTGCAAGCTCCTTTTGTTCCTTAAATCTTCAAAATAAAATTTATTTTTTCCATGTTAGGGAGAGCTGAGCCACTTTCTCTAACAGGACCTCTTGCACAGGAATTATGTAGAGAGAGAAAAGAGCTACATACTGACCACTGCCATATTTATTAAACCTGTAGACATTTTTTAGAACCCAGCAGAAAAAGGGTTGAATTATAAGGAACAGGAAATGACTGATAACCCTTTTTTATGTAACATAAAAATGGCATGTCCTCAAATTAGTTAATTCATCAGAAAGATATTGACTCCATCCAACTAAAATTAGAATAGTAAAGCAGGGAATGTTAATTGTTGGAGAAGCTGGTTGCTTTATATTTGCCCGATTATCAGTTTGGCATGAGGTTTAACAAGNGGAGAACAGGCCTTATGAGGAACGGCTGAGAGAGCTGGGGTTGTTTGGAGAAGAGGAGGCTGAGGGCAGACCTCATTGCTCTCTACAACTACCTGAAAGGAGGTTGTAGAGAGGAGGCAGCTGGCCTCTTCTCCCAAGTGACAGGGGACAGGATAAGAGGGAATGGCCTCAAGCTCCACCAGGGGAGATTTAGCATGGACATTAGGAAAAAAAATTTCACAGAAAGGGTCATTGGGCACTGGAACAGGCTGCCCAGGGTGGTGGTTGATTCACCTTCTCTGGAGGTGTTTAAGGCACGGGTGGACGAGATGCTGAGGGCCATGGTTTAGTGTTTGATAGGAATGGTTGGATTCAATGATCCGGTGGGTCTCTTCCAACCTGGTTATTCTATGCTTCTATGATCTCATAATTACTTTTCAGCTGGAGATTCAATCAGTCAACTAAGTACATAAACAAAGATTTATATTTAGAGGACTGAATAGAAAAAGGCTGTAGTTAAAGCATAAAGTCCTCAAAATTCAGAAAAAAAACCAAAGGTAAGGTAAGACTGTTATCCTCAGAAAAAGCAAACTGTTTTGACTGGAAGTGCCCTATCACAGTCAATGTGAACAATATGCTCAGCACTGCAAGCTGACTCCAAATTTCTGAGTTTTGCAATATTCTGAGGAACTGATAATCGTGCAAATATGAAGAAATCAGCTTCTCCAACAATTAACATTCCCTGCTTTACTATTCTAATTTTAGTTGGATGGAGTCAGTATCTTTCTGATGAATTAACTAATTTGAGGACATGCCATTTTTATGTTACATAAAAAGGGATTATCAGTCATTTCCTGTAGACTGGAAAGAAATCCAGTCTTGAAAAGCTTGCAACAGCCATTTAATATTGGCGCAACTGTGCTGTCCATTTTCTGTGCTCATTCGTCACCAGTCGAGTTAATACCTCTTGGGTACAAAGGAATCTACTTTCCACAAGTGGATCTGAAGCTTGTGGTAGGAAAAGTCCAAAATATGCAAATTTCTTGTGGTTTTACAAAGAAAACTGCAGCTGAGAAAAAGACAACAGAAAAAACCCCAACACACAACTAAACACCTTTCTTCATCTGAACACACATAAATTAACTCCCAAGAAATGTAACAAACAGCAGGTCAGCCTTTCCTCTCTGTTGGTTTGAAAAACATTGCGTTCCCTGGGCCAGAAATTGAGAAAACGGAATAAGCAAACTTACTTTGAATCTGTTTTTGCATCCGTTTTCAAAATGTTTCATTTCTCATTTTGCGACAAGTAAGTCGAGGCCAGATTTACTGATTCCTCTTTCTATTTATACATGAAGCAATGCAGCGTCAGCTGACAAAGTCAACTGCACGTATCCAGGACATGGGAAGCATGGGAGAATAGTTTCTACTCCCTGTGAGAGTATCCAGAGCAGGCATATTTGGAAGAGGGCTTATTGGGCATTAAAAGGCCTTTAATGAATGTTCAAAACAAACCTCCTATGAATACGTAAGTGAAAATCAACAGAATGAGAGAACAGTAAGAAGAGTATTGAATGCCAGCTAACCCAAGATACAAAGGTTAGTTTTCGCAAAATATATTACATTATTACTGAGAAAACTGCAAAGCAACATAGCAACAAAGAGAGGTTAGTGTTTATTGTATACATTGAAGATCTGACTACAAATTTATTTTTATTAACTACAGGCATTACCTGATTTTATCATTACTGTGTTTCTTCCTCAAAAACTGAACTTCAACCTGCAGAGGCTTTAACTTTAATAAGACATTATACATTAGAGGAACAGACTACTGCCTTAAAAATACATGAGGATGAAGTTTTAGAAGATCTTAATTTAGTCTCTGATCTTACAATTTATTCTGAGGTCTAGTCCTAAAGAGATATATGTATTTCTAGAGTTATGTACATCAGATGTAGCAGTAGTAACTCACTATTTTCTCAGCTAGAACAATCACCTCTTAACCAGACTGATTTTTCCCTCTCTCCACTTTTTATAAGAGGATTCTTAGGATAAGTTATTTATGTTTTAAACTCAGTGTAAAATAAATGGACACCCAAATCTCAGCTTTTTAACACCACTGGCACATAATTCAAGACATAAACCTAAACAAAAATCAGTAAACTGGTAACATTTCATCACAAAGTCATTACATTACATAATCATTTTAAAGGCCTAGAAACTCACAGACCCAGTACCTTTTCAGGAGATATGCACGGTCCCAAAAATCCATCCCTAGCTGTTGCAGAGATAAATGGTCTTTACAGCCAACAAATAAACGCTATTTTGGTCCAAGCTGTGAGAGGAATTAAATTATAGTCTGAAAGAGCCCTTAGAGAAACTGTTACTTGCGACTCACTTTCTTACACACCAGTTACCCCCAGGACTTATACTTCAGCTGATCTCAACTGTCTCAGAGCTCACAAAAAAGATGCACAACCCTTTAAGCTAAAAGGTCCATCAGATATCCATCTTGGTCCTCAGACACAGTAAATCCAAAACAGTTTATATGTTTGTATACATGTATGCATGAACACAAATATACTTGCCCACATATATGTTTCCTATGCCAAACAAACTAATATCCTATGCCAGGATTCCTGTTCAGTTTTATCACATTCTTGATTTAATCCATAGTTAGACCATGCAGGCTACAGATCAGTGCAACAGATTCACCAGCAAAGGGGAATTTACACAAGACATTTCCAGAAATGAGACGCTGATGTCATGGTTATATAAGTTTTTTTGCACATTTTCATTAATATCTCTGGTGGCCTAGGATGTGCACAGAACATGGTATCAGTGTATAGCTATCCTTTTTATCTACAGTGTTTGGAATGATAAGAAAAGTGCACGTGCTTTTCTTTTATTGTAGATATTCAAATGATAGGAGGGTAGGGGGTAACCAGATTTGGAAAAAATAAAAATCCACATGCTATTGATTCTCCCACACTTACTACCAGCTGCTATGTTTTCTACCACAAATTTTCTCTTTGATGTCAACAAGAAAGATGAGATGCAAAAGCCGCTGCTTATGCCCGTTACTGTCTTAATTATAAACTTGTCTGAATATAAACAAATGAAAATGAATTGTTTGTATTAACTGGCAAAATTCCTCAGGCTATAAAGTGAACATGTCATTATTTGCCATTTTATAGTACCATGAATGTAAACACCTACAATACCAAGAAATGTACTGAATACACATTTAGACAACAAGGTCTTTTTAGCACAAATTTTAGTTATACCTATATGACCTGAAACAGAAGCAGAAGAAAAAGACTCACGTATACAAGAAAGTACTGATATCCCTTGGAATATGCTCTGTATATAAAATACTACAACTACAGTCACCAAGAAGGTATACTGATAATACCCCTAGTAACTGCACTAAATTTATACAGCAATAAATAAGCAAATAAACTTAATCGACCAAATGTCAGATAATGGATACCACTACTGAGTGCAAAACAAAAAATACTAAGAACAAGGCACAACATTAACTGTACACAGTGCAAATATTTCATGATTTTCTCAGGAAAGAAGCAATCTAAAATATATTACTAACAATTTATACTTTCCATTCTTACTCAAAAACTTGTTTTTCATAGTTAAACATTTCTGTACTTTGGCACACATTATAAAAAAATCTTTAAAAACATAGTACATGTTTTCATTTTTGAATAGCAAATAATTATTCACATATCTATATTTAATCCTAGTAATAAGCTTGGTCTTATTATTGTTTGTTTTCATCATTTGAACAAATAGTGCATTAAAATTTCTTACATGAAACTGCCTCTGTAGACATTTCAGCACAGAGGTCAATCCACAAAGAGTATTTTCTACTCTGCCCTAGAATTACGCCTTCAGACTTCACATCAGTTTCTACTTTACAACTAAGTTACTTAGGGGTTTTTAAATCTTACCCCAGGTTTCAGAAGAATCTTCTAGGAGTAGTGCAGACAACATGATAGAAAACTTCTCTTCAGCTTTCCCCATGCATTTTGAATGACAGTTAAGATGAGAAAGAGGTTTTTCAATGTAGAATTGTAATTCTTCTGCTGTAAGTTTCACATGCCTTACAGAGAGACGACATCCAGGTTTGTACACTGAAAAAATAATTTAAAAAAAAAAAGAAGAAATCTTTTACCATACAGTAATATATAAACATGTATCAACTGAAGCAGCAAACATCTCTAAGGGTTTTCTTTTTTTCTGTTTTAGTAACTCTTCAGCAGAATCATCAATATCAGCTGTAAAACCAAGGATGCCCGAACGCTGCATTTAGATCTCCAACACACAAAGAGGTACATAGACAGGCACAAGTCTAAAAATCAAAGTTTTACAGAACCATCCATTTTTCAAAACTGGGTCCTACGTCAGAGTATAGGGAGGAAAAAAACAAGACATTTTTTAGCACACACACTTTAACTTTGCAAGGGCAGAAATTCTCAAACAATTTCCCATACAACAAAATGTTATTCTTTTCATGTCCTTTCTATCATCAAGCTGTTGGATACTTCTCTATCTTAATCTATTCGCTTCATGACTGTACTGCACAGAACAACACTCAGTCAGGAGACTACACTGTACCACAAAGAAAAAGCAACAGATCGAGCAGTGTGCACGTATGTTTCCAACTGCTCTCTATACATTGAGACAAACTGTAAAAGAAAAGAAGTTATCTGCATTGTAAAGCAGGACAGCGGTATTGTTTTGAACTGTATGCTGCCTGCATTTCGGCAATGTGAAAAGGACAGACACCTGCTTTTTTACTTACAAGTCACGTAGTCTGTAAAATAACACAGTAAACCTGATCTGATGAATTGTCCAGTATAGGAGTAACAAAACAGTTTCTCAAATATCTTGTGGATTATTTATTACAAAGGATTTCAAGCACGAAGAGCAACTGTGCTATTAACAGCAGCAGAATCTCGCTTCCTAACTGAATAGCCTGTAAATTCTCACTGGAGATTTCCTAAGCTCAGCGTGTAGTGCTCAGGAAACCAGAGATGGAATCAACATCACATGCTTAAATCTAAGATAAAACTATTTAATGGCTGAAGAATTATCATGCTTTTTGACTACAGAAGGGTGTCCTCCAAAAAGCTTATCTCTCTGTAAAAATCCATTCTGCAAGAGAGGGGCCAGGCCTGGTGTGCTGCAAGAGACTCATCCCCATCTGCAGTGTGAATGTGGAAACCAGTCATCTCAGAGAATTCAGATCTTGCAGAGACAAGAATTCCCACTGCCCTGCTCACAGAGATGCTTGAGAAGGACTCAAAGGTTCCTTGAGCAATATTTGCCTACCTTGACAATTTAACTTCAGTTGTTATTACCAGTTCAAGACTTACTTTTAAAAATGCTTATCCCAGACAGGTGCAATATGTAAATATAGCTGGATATATAAAGTTACATTTATTTTTACATCTAAAACCTATTTTATAAAAATAAATATATGAAACACAAAATTTAACTGAACTGACGTAGAATACACAATCATACAACCTTCTCTGGAAACATATGCCATTGTATTCAGCAAGTAATTTATGTAGTGGCAGGATGATTAATTTCAATTCATACTTCTAAATGCATGTCTTAGAGCATTAATGTATACTTTAATTACTGTGCCAAACAGATGAGCACATAATAGCAGCTATCATTTTAGAACTTCACAGACATAGTTCGCTATTTGAAAAAATCCTTGTTAAGATGAACATTTGCTTTACAAAAGCAACAGGCTCTTGGCATTATCCATGTTGCTTAATTTTAAAATCAAATAAAAATTTCATGATATTCAGTATTGTTCTAAAAGACCTGGCTCCTGCAGTTATGCAATTACATGACACTTAAAAATTTTTAAGACTACGTATATCTCTAACCCTCATGTTTTAGTGTTTAAATTGCATATCTCAGCAGCTCAAAAAATACCCAGCAAAGTAAAAGAAACTCCAGAGCATTTAACATCTTTTAGTATTTAAACTACCTCAGAATTTTCGAATACAGGCTAATATTTTCCTAAATTAATAGCTGAAATTAGTAATACCACACCATTATCCCAGGAACCTGCTCTGAAGGCCAAGGCCAGGCCAGCCAACATCATCAACAACTGGCAATGCTTCTAGCTGATGGTCAGTAAAAAAACTGCATTTGCATTATATGTGCTTGGCAAGAGCAGCTACAACCATCATGTGAACCTGCAAATGATAACGTCAGCAATGCCTCCTGCATCACGTCATCAGGAAGATCCCCAAGACAGTCAGAGAGCTGGAGGATTAGCCCTGTGAGAAGAGGCTAAGTGAACCGAGCTTGCTCGGTCTGGAGAAGAGGTGGCTTTGGAGACAGACTTTCCATACCTGGGTAAGAGTCTGTTATTGACATGGAGACAGGTTGTTCACAGTGGCGTGTGGTGGGAGAACGAGAGACGACAGATATAAGTTCTAATATGAGAGGTTCTTAACTGACACAAGTGTTTTCTGGTTTTTTTTTTTCTGAGCCAACTATTCTTTCAGGCACTTGAAATGCCAAGTATTTTAGCAAATATTCTGAAATCCACGAGTTGATTCTGGACTGTAATAGTGACTATGTAATGAGTGACCCTCCTATACTATCGACATGCAAAACGGAGAATGAATGAAATAGCTGTAGAAAATTTTCCTCCTCATGAACAAAATCCAACTTAGTTTAGGATATTTTTCCCTTGTATTTTCAAGAAATGCAATCACCTATCTGACCTTGACATACCCTTTCTCATGAAGGTCAACTTAGCTCCTAAAACTGCTGCTATAACGCATTTTCATTACCTTTTCTTGTGTATGTTCTACTTTTTCAGCTCCCAAATCACACCGCTGTGATCAAGAACAGCCCTGAGCAGGCAGGCAGCTTCCACACACAGCAGAAAATCAAAGCACACACAGTGCAAGACCCATGAAATAGAGCACCACACATGTACCTGTTCTTATGACTACTACAGCGCAGAGTGTAAAAACATAAATGCAAAAATATACAAAGAAACTGGGAAGCGATGGTGTTGAGCTACCTAGAACTTAAACTGTCTGTCATTTGAAAGTGCTCATATGGTTCTTAAGTGAAGTCCTGGGTACATTTTGATACACAGCATTTATTATTAAAGTCTAAAAATAGTGCAGAGTCAACTCTCTGAAAAAAACCCAAACTTACTAGGGGTAGTAAGGAATAGACAGATAAAACAGGCCACCCCAAAGTACTTCTAAACACAGTTAGCACAAAACTGCTATACTTTCATTAGAAGATCATCCTCCTAAAGCAACCAATTTTCATCAATTCCTGGAGTGCTTCTGCTTAACTTCTTTTGTCCAGCTCTGCCCTACCTTCATTTTGTTGAGGTGCCTAAGATCAAGTTAACAAAGCAGGTTTCTGATTCTGGTTTCAAGGTATTGCTAAGCTCCATAAGGTATTAAGTTCCTATCTATGACAAACAAGTCCCTCAAGGCTCACTTAAGAAAAAAAAATATAAAAACACAGCTCTAAGCTTGCCAGAGTGTCTGCCTCTTACACCCATAGAAACTTGCCTCACAAGAAAAAAAAATCTTATTATGTATGAGGTACAGACCATCTGTGGTGGGCTTCAAGAGCCAACTTAAAAGAAAGGGGGGGACAGGGGGAACATGGACAGCAGTGTTCCCTGCTGCATTCACAGTCAGCAAAGAATGCGGAACATAGAAGCTGTTTTGAGTAGGACAGAGATGGTGGATAAGGATAAAGAAGGATGTAGACTTGTCATTGTAAAGGACAGAAGAAACCCATTGTTATGTACCTTGTGTGGAGAAGAGCAACAAGAACAAAGCTTGCCTCACAAGAATAAAAAGATCAGCCCATAAAAAGAAATTTTCTAGAAGAGCTCTCTCCCTGTCACAATAGTGGAAGGAGCACACAGAAGGTAAGAAGGGATGACAACATTAGTCTCACTGTAATAAGAACCACTAGACTCCTCCTGACATGGGAAGAAAGAATGGCAATGGCAGCAAACTGGTAGCAATGAAGAATGCAAGGAGGCTTTTTTTCTTAACTCTTGCTTTTAAAGAATTAAACACATCTTTCCAGATTAGTGTCATAAATTCTCTTAATTCTCTCAACACCTCTTTTCACTACTGCCACTACACATATCTGAATTAGCTATTTACTATTATGAATGCCATACAGCTCAATAACCTTTCATTTCTGAAACGGAGAAAAAATAACCTTGTTTTTTTAATTTTAACCACTGAAACCTGAGTTACATTTAAGCCTCCCACTGAAAAAAAGCCCCATGAGAACATCTTCTAACTTCTGGCAGCTTGTTACGCGTTTATGTATTTGTTGTTCAACAAACAGGAGAGTTAAATTAACTGTAAATGAACTGGGACTAGGGAAATATGAGTAAACCTTTCGAAGTGACTGTTGCTGGTCTGTCAGGAAACATATCTATTTACATCTCTGTTCAAGCCAAAATCATCACAAGTATTTGTGCTCTTATGTAGAAATTTGCTGACTTCTAAAACACTACAGGTTTGGCCAGATATCCCTGGCTAAAACCCACTCACTTCTCTGGGGTCAGAATTTCACCTGGAATTTGAGCCTATATATGGGCTGATTCTGTAAATACCTTCCCATGATGGAAAAAGCACTGACATCACACATCAAAGTCTCTTTTCCCAGTGGCCTGCTCCACCTAGCAGCTGGAGATCACAGCTCTCCCTGATGAACTGACAAATGCAGACCTGAAGCATGCTCCAGCAGCTTAGCAGCAACTCCTGCATTCTGAAGGGCTCAAGCTGAACCTGTGGGTTTTGCAATGAAGCAGTTAAGGTGCAGGCATACATTTTCTTCTGCAAATTCTGCTGAGGAAGCACTAATCTCTGGTAAAAAGGTGGAGCAGGGAGTTTGGGGCAGTAGCAACTTAAACCACTTCAAGGAGGTTTGCCAGAGCTTGTCTGTCAGTGCTTGAGCTGTGCTCCTGTAAAGAATCCTATTAACTTCAGAAGGAATGCGGGAACCAGTTCAATTAGTGACGTTCATAGTTGCAGAGAAGACTGAAGCCTAATTAAAATATGTATTTCTTTAAACATGCACAATGACATCAATTTCAATTTGCTACAGTAATATAGATACCAGGAGAACTATGCTTAAATTGGCCTATTTATTTAAAATAAGGTCAATTTCACATATGACAATATCCACAAAAACTTACTAACTGTACCCCTGCAACTCTGCACTGACCTGCATATATTAGCGTAAATTAAGACAAGCCCTTGCCATAAAAATGGCTTTTTATCCATGTATCTAGGAATATGCTTATGCCTGAGCAGGGAATTTTAAGTTGCTTTCCCAGACTGTTCCTGTATCCAACTGCAGCCTGTTTATTTTGACCTCAGTTCTTAGAAACTGTTGATGCCACGGTAGAAATATGCTGTGTGTTCCAACAGGCAACAAACAGTCCTAATGACAGAATACTCCATCTGTGCTGCCAGAGCGTACAGCTTCAGTCTATAGCTCGTATATGCTCTAGCTGAGCATGAATCCTCGAAACTCAGAGAGAGCAGGAACATAACCTGCACTGCAGCTTGTACAGCAAGGTATGCTCTGATGTGACAAAACTACCCAAAAAAGGATTTGTAGAGAGGCCAGGTTACCTCTATAACCCAAATGCACCAGCAGCACTTTTATTCTACATTCCTCATTCCAGTTTTATTATGTATAATCTTTTTAGAGTTTTTTAAGTGTTTCAAAACTACCAGGGTAAAGAAAGATGACTTAAAAATAGTCCGGCACTATCAAAAGGTAAGACTTAAGAGCATGCAGAACATATGGCACTATTTACAGCAGATCAACATACTGAATTCAAGGGAATTTTCCACCAACCTTGCACTCTGGAAAAGGTATATTACAGAAAAATGTATGTGGGGATCCTTTCATTTTTCTTGCATCTTCTCTTCTTATATGATGCAGCTGTGGAGCAACACCCACTGGTACTGGTAGCATGAAACAACAATCCTTGCCTTTTACCAAGGTCTGGTACCAATTACCATGGATTTAGAGGCACTATATAAAAGACAGCACTAATTTGTTTCTAAATTTGTATCTTGATTAAACTGTCAGGCTCTAGCACAAAAGCAGAGCTCACCTGACTGTAAAATGCTACTACAATAAATTATCCAAGAAGTGCAGTACGATTTGAAAACGCTTATAAATGGATCAATACTATGCTCTATGTTCAGGTTTTAAATGTTGGTCATGTTAGATCAAATAGACTAGAAGCAGCACTTTATATTCAAACTGTAAACTCAGTACACTCCAAATAAAAACTGTATATGAGGAGAGACTGTGAAACAGGATTTTGAAAATCGGCAAGTCAGCCCAGAGAATAAATGCATTATTATTTTCAAAATTATTTTTAACTGTATTTTGGTACACAAAAAAGCAAACACAAAGACCCAAATTCTCATTCTCAGGAACACAGATGTAAATTTCCATGGGATCAGAGCAGTATTTTTTCCAGCGTTTACCCCTGTAAACAGAATAGAATTTGCTCTCACCCCACAAAAGTGGATTTCCTTTTCCACAGAATAGGTTCAATGATACTGAATATATTTGAACTATCTAGAATTTCAACATCTAGGATTAGTGCTGTAAACATACGTAATGATTGTGATCTAATGAAAGTTAAAGTCATCACAAACATAGTGAAGCAAAAACTGCATCAGCCATGTAAAACACTTCCAAAGAAGTAGTTTAGGAATTAAAACTATTGTTAACAAAGCTACTGATACAAAAATGTGGTTGTTAAACCTTTAATAGTATACTGAACCATTCTGTACAATGCGAATATTATTAATGAAAAGGAGATTTGTTTTCAATCATGACTATAAGCTGTAAGTTTTCCTAAAGTTTCTTTTTTGCCCACATTCTTGTATATATGAACAATTTTTCTACTTACTTTCACATTTTATCCACATAAGAAAACAGCTATTCTAAATTAATTTGCATTCACTCTTCCAGAGAGGGAATATATGATAGAAGTATTACGCAGGGAAGTTCAAGCATACTTTTATCCCCTTAAAAGAAGGTAAGTGATCCTCCCCTCTCCCCAGTTTCAAGTGTGGTACTTGGCTGCTATGGGCTCTTTCCCACACAAATCAAGCCTTAGCTCTTTTGAATTGAAACAATATGGGATGATTATTGTGGGAAATTTTTTACTGTTACTGTAATTTAAAACTTTCTGTACCCAATTTTGCATTTTCTATAAATCAAAAACCCATTTCACTTAGGGCTACAATTAAACAGAGGAAATCAAAGACTAACTTCTAAGAAAGCCTTGCTATTAATCATAGGATGAACTAGTAGTACAACTACTTTTACTGCAGTTTCTTTCTGCCCGAGAACTGTATTTTAATCTAAAGCTTGAGCTCTTTAGAAGAGACTGTGTCACAGATGAGACAAATTAAATAAAGGTATACTAAATGGTGTAGCATTGCATGCTATTTAAGATGGAAGAAAAGAAAAAAACCAAACCAAAACCCAAAGCATATCAACTTCTGTAGTAACTCAAAAAAGAAAAAAAATCACTAGCTACAATACAATCAATCATGGTTATTTATAGCAGCCTCCCTCACCTTTTGACACAACAGAAGCCTGCTAAAAAGTACAGCACTGGCAATGTTTGCACTAACGTGGTGCTACTAGAGATACAACTACTTAGGGTCTGATGCTGCAGTTACAAAAGGTATAGTGCTGTTTCTTTCACCAGAAGCAGCCAGAGAGTTGTCATTTTCTTTATGTATTCGAACAGAAATGTAACTTTTTCTCCTTTTTAAAGGATAATTTACAACAGCAACTGATTTCAAAATCAAAATTTATATTTAAACTATGTCACACAAGTGCAAAATTGAATACTAGTGAAAAAAGAAACCATGTGCAAATATGTAAACCTAGTGCTTCTGGGTTTTTTTTCAAATTGGAACTCTGCATTTTCTAAAAAGAAAAAATGCATCTAGATCAGTATACAAAATAAAAGTATGAAATCTTCAATCAACAGAAAGATATGTTGCACTCAGCTGCCTTGATTTTTCTCCTCTTAGTTTTGCAAAAAAATTGTTTTGTCATTACCATTTTTCAGTGCCCAGATATTTATAGATGGTGTTACTCTTTGCAAAACCCCTACAGAGATACAGGTCACTGCATTATTTGCAGCAGTACATCCACAGTGAGAATGATCAATAACAGTAATTTAATCATAAAATATATACTCAAAATAAAAATTGGCTTCCAGTTAAACAGTCTGCAATGTGTAAACCTCATGCTACAGAGGAATGTTTTACTGACTGCGAGATAAAATTAAAATATACCTTGTAAAAATTCCCTTTTTTAAAAAAATAGACACAAAGAAAATAGCTGTGAAGTGTTCTGGGAGTTATTGGAAGGGCTTCTTACAAAAATAAAACAAAAATCTTCCCAACACCGATTTACTATTCAAGTACTGTGTTTCAATAAAACACCAGCAGAAGTTTCCACCTCTGAAAAGAATTAGATTTTAAGAAAGGATATGACATACCGAGACTATAGACTGAAACACCGTTTTACTACTGATCATCTTCCAAACGATGATTCCTAATGTACTTGCAGATCTCTGACAATGAGCTCCTGGAGCAACAAACACCTCTGTTGCTCAAAATGTGCATTCAAAGCATGTCTGTGACACAATGAGTGTTTGCACATCTTTGCTTCAGTTTGCTCAATCTTGGTCATCATTTTGAGTGTACAATTTACTGAGATGACAGGAAGGGGAACTTCTCATTTTATTTCTTCTCTGATTTGAGTATCAGGCAAAGGCAGGTACTGACTACACAGGAGATGCACAAGCCAAAACGATTCCTACAACCACACCGTTGCCTACCAACAATTTTGGAAAGACTAGATGTGAGTTGACCTACAGAATAGAGAAAGAAAAAGCAGTGAAAACCCAAAAATCAAACACAGAAGTTTTGAAATCTTATGCAAACAGCATGAAAAAAATAGAGCACTTATTCTATTTCAGCAGTTACAAACCCTGCCCAACTTAACAGTCCAAACTGGAAAATCTTTCCTACCTCTTTTTTCACCTCAGATTTATCATACTAATTTCTCACATTTGACCTCAAACAATACTGTAAACTAAAGAGGGATACTGCCTGCCCTGACTAACTTACCCTCCTCGGTGCTCAGGATGTCTACACACAGCTTGGATTGGAAGTGTTCTCACACCACAGATATTGAGAATGCAAGAAGACAAGTTACTAGAAACACTCATGAGCCAGCTGGAGACACCCAAATTCAGGCACTAGAACATACTTGGGGACTGGCAGCACTCACCCAAAGATTTTCAGCACCATTAATAATCAGGCTATAAAGCTCTCAAATTCGGCAGAGCATTACTACAAAACAGTGCAGAAAACTCAGGCTATAGGTCTTCTGTATTTTCACTTTTGGTTCAAAGCACTATTTTCCACGCAGCCCTTACCACCTGCAGGTGAGAGAAGAGAAGCAGTGGTACAAGAGGGAGAGGACATGGAAGGAACACAGTCTGGGACAACTAGTGGGTATCGAAGTAAGTTCTATGCATCAGCATCTGCAGGATTTGATTGGCATAGACATACTTATTAGAAAAGGAGGGGGTGGGAGGAACCTCATTTTTTACAATATTCATTTAAATACCATCAGCTTTCTGAAGTAACCAAAGCAGCACAGCTTTAGCTGGCTTGCAGCTGTCCACATGGTGGAACCAGTGTGGCTCTCTGCGCTCAGTCAAATCCTTGTCTGCTTCCCAACTTTGTGCGTCACGTGTGTGTCTGGGGCACTCTCCAGTGTAGCTGTACCCATGATGAGAAAGAAAACTCTAGACAGGGTGACTGAGAAAGCACGCTCACTTGAGCTGACTGTAATTTGCTACACAATGCCAATCCTGCATGAACCAGGCACACTTGACTGTCTTCTAGAAACTAAACTTTTAATACAAACAGAGGAAAGGCTGCTGTAATAAGAAACAGACAATAAACTCAACTACATTCAAGGAAGCAGTAGGATAAAAAGAATACAATTATCCGGGAAATAAAAAAAGTCAGCAAACAAAAAAATTTAAAATATGCCAGTGTCTTTATTTTAAAAAGTCCCCTCCCAGTTCTCTGTTCTACAAGCACATAAAATGTTATGATTTGTAAGTTGTAGTTCCCGTGGTCACTGTTTAGTATTCTGTAGAGATTTGGGGGGGGACTTTTTTTTTTTTTTCACTCAATGACCCAATTAATTTCCCCATACATTCTTAAGATGCTATCAACATACCAGATTTTCATTAATTACTTGTACGGCAGAATCCTAAACTGGAAGGGCAACAGACAAAGCACTTTCACAGCACCTTTCTAGTGAGCTGTTCTGAGCAGACTTAAGACTTTGATTTGGGTTATATGCATGCACATGCTGCGTGTGTTGCAATCTCTCCTATTACTTATAAACGCATAAAATAGAACGACCAATTTACAAGATGGTGGTGATGAAAGGAACCTCACAGCAAGTACGTGAGAGCACAGAACCTTCCGCTTTGGTAGAGAACACTACCACATTTTGGGAGGCAGAGGAGTTGCCTCCTAAAGCCATGAGTGAAAGTCTCCATTCAAAGGAAGCCAAGGACTAGAACAGCAGCTGCAACACAGATATGAACTATGAAATGTGGCCTTATGCAAAGCAGTATTTAACCCCTCGAATTCTGCAGGCACCGCATTTCAAAACTTTTCACAACTTCTCAGCTCAGTGCTCTCCATAAATATGTTGGAAATGGTTTATTCAGACATCACCTGTGTCTCATAGAAGAAATAATGCAGGCAAAGTCAGAGTTATCTCCAACTTAGAAAGGCAGAGAAGGAGCAGGAAACTTGAAGAGGCTCTTACTGTTAGACCCTAGGCTTAGTGTAAAAGAATCTCCCAACTTCTTACCCATTTTTCCAGATGAGGGCACCACAACTCTCACATATGAATACATGAAGGTTTAATTTCTGGATAACAGCATGTCTAAGACACATAATTTACAAATTAAAGGATATTATATTAAAGGATAGAAGAGTAACTAGACAAACTCTTGGGACTGAGGACAATATTTATCAGAAAGAGTTAACATCATTGACTTCAACAGCACAATAAAAATTGTTCTTTGTGTGCAATATTTCTCCCAGTGGCTTCTACAGCAGTAGTTCACTACATAAAGGACATAAAAAAAGCTGGGTGGTATCTGAAGTGGTTTGAGTGGGACTTAAACTCTATGCAGGCCTTGAACTAGTCATCTGCAAAGAGGTAAAATTCACTCTGTGAAGAATGGTTTTAGGGGTTTTTTTTAATAGCCATTAGAAGCAATACCCACTAGACAGCAATGTGAAACATTGCCATTGATCACCTGGGTAAACCATTTCATTATAAGCATTTTTCAAAAACACTCATACAGAGTCCTATAACAAGGTCTCCAAGTGCACTGGCAAAGTACTTTTTCAGCTTGATCTCTCAATGTTAATTGAACTGTGATACTTTTCTATTTGTTCTCCCACTACTTGCAACTTTAAAACTAATGCACACAGTTAAGGCACAGGCCTGTTTTTTCACAGACTGAAAATCTGGTTAGCATTTCTTGCTGAACCTTCAATTAATCTGTATCTTGGCTTAGCTTGTATATCACAAGGAACACAGGGATGACAAGAAGTTACAAAGTTCAGGGATTCGTACTGGCTCACTCACCACCCTTTTCCACGTGAAGTTCTCATCACCACCGGGCGGGTGTGTATTCCTTCAAGTATTCAGCTCAGCAGGCATCAAAAGTTAAAAAGCTTGCAGCAATTATTTCAACAATAATGGAATTTTAGTGCTTCTCTGTCCAGCCCTGAACCTTATATGGGTGCGTATCTGCCATATCCAACTGACAATGTGAAGAAATCTATTTTGGGAAAGAATTAAGTTCATACTTTAAGTTCCTTCAGCTTGCTAAAAAGTGATAGCAAGATGTGGACTGCAGTGTCATAGACTGAAGAAATACCAGCAAACACACACATATATGCACATACAGTACCTTCCACGAGCATGGAAGTACCTCCATAATATTATGTTGTCAATCCTCACTTACATACTGGTCTGCTCCTTATAACAGGTACAACCACCTTTCAGTTTGCTGTTCTTTCTCACATCAGTTCTGTTCTCTTAGACTCTAGACCACCTTGCTCTCTGCTGGCTGTTATCTGCAGCTAAGCGCTACCCCATGCCAGCTGCTTTAAGTGAAACTACATTTTGAATCCTGAAAGCATTTTGGGAAAAAAATACAAGCATTTGATGGATACCATGTTCATGCTGTTAAACAACTCCCTAAGAGCATTTTATGTTCTAGAGCAGAAAGTAATTGCCACCCTAAATAAACTATTAAACAGCACCTTAAATGTGGACACGTGAATATTACCTCTTCAACTTCAGTTTTTATACCAAACAGGAACACATCTATACAAAAAAAATACCCTGATCTAATATGTGAAATGTATATATTATAGAACAGGTCATACTTTAAATGAAATAATTTTATAGAGACAGTCAGAGGCACCAAGGAGACAGTAGAAATAATTGTTTTAGTATAATTTAAAATGTAAATGTCATATAATATGTAATTTAAATGTAAATCTGCACCTTAAACCTTCAATCCATCAATGTAAATCTCCATTTAGGAAACAAAATTTCCATGTGATCATGTTAATTCCTCCTTCTATAATAATTAGAGAATGAGAAAGTATAACCTTCCATTAAAAAAAAAAAGTAACTATCTTTGTAACAGACTGAGTTGGAAAACTATTTAAAAAAATGGTTACTAATAAAAATAGATTTAAAAATGTAAATGATTTATTCACATAATAACCAAGCAACAAATCCCCCCTATCTTTCACACAGCATTAAAAACAAAACCAAATCCCATAATGAACCCCTGCAGCAAAATTTATATGTGCACCCCCTTTGGGCTTGTTACACAGTTTCCATCCATTTCAGGATAACATATCAATTTCTTCCCATGCACTCCACAATTCATAAATGCATGCTGGAGTAGGAAGAATACCACTGCTTTGTCACCTAAAACAAGAAAGTAAGATTCCTTGGTTTAAATTGGGCAAGTAAGAAAGCAAAAAAGCCAACTGCTTAAGTCCATAAGGTCATGCAGAATGTAGCATTCTTTAAACGCACTTAAGAGTCATTTAAGTTCAGGCTTCCTGTATCAGGTTTTTAAATTAGTGTTACTGTGGTTTGAGAGTACAATCCAAAACTCTCTGATATCTGTGGGAGACTTTCCACTGACTCAGGACTGGATATACTATTTTGTTTCCTATAGACAAAAAAGACAATACATCTCATCTGCCAAAAGTAACAAAAATACCATGAGAACTCTCCTTTCTTTTTAAAAAAAAAGAAAAAAGAAAAAAGAAAAAAAAAGGCTGCAACCAAAGACAAAAATAAATATCAAAAAAAGAGAAAAAATATTTATCAAAGAGTAAAATCTTTTGAAATAATACTTGCTGTATATACAAAAGTAGAAGTAAATATACCAGAGCTCTTTGTGTATGGGCAGCAAAACAAACACAGTGATCAAAATCTCTTGGATACAATCAAATAGCTTTCTACCCTTCTGCACAATGCATGCATTCCCATAAAACTGAAGACTAATTCTGAAAAGATTCACAATGCACTTAGAAGTCCATGTCAAAGCTTTGTGTTCACCAACTCAGTACCTCTTGAACTGAAAAAGTAACTGTCCATCTAAAACACTGTAAATACTTGCAACTTTTTTATGACTATTACATCTTTCAGATGAAAATGTAAATGAATTTTTCCGTAGTTTCATCTTCTGGCCGGAACAAAGCCTTTTCGAACACCTATCGTGCTGTGACTCTCTAGACCCAGTTTCCATGAGCAATGTATTAGAAGGAATAATATAACCTGTGTTGAAAAATCAGTATTAAGCGTATCCCCTTCCAGAAACTCCTAACTGACCTCTCTCACTGATGAATTAACTTCAGTGTGAAGTATCTTGGCCTACCAGGGTTGTAAAACAAAATCACTAACACGTATTTCTCTAAGCTACTCAGTGCCACTGGCTGCTTCCCACACCACCACTAAAATGAATAAGAGCTGGTGGTGCTGCTGCTTGCTTTCCAGCTCCTGAGATCAACTGTTTTCAGTGCACTTTCCTATTTCTGAGATTATCTAAACCAACAAAAAAATAAAATAGAGAAAAATAAAGAAAACAAGACCAGTTTCAGATAATGTTTTTTTTTCTAATCTGGCATTCTAAAAATATTTGTGTCTGTAGTTATAAAAGCACATGAACTCTGTTATTATTAAAACTGAAGCTGACTTCTCCTGGAAACGTCAGCTTACACTGACAAAAGAATTTCAGAAGCTGAATGAACGCCACAGTAAACATATCTGTATGCAGGTATCCGAATATATGGGCAACATGCTAAGCGTACCTCAGATTTAAAGCACTGCAAAACATCAGTCAGCAATTTAAACACCATCAATCAAAGGGTACAGAAAATGATGACTTAATTAATATTTAATGAAGGCATATTGGTAATTATAATAATAAATTCATTTTTCCTTAGCTCGTCTTCCTTCCCCTTTGCAAAATCTTCAATTGGTAGCCAAAGTAATTTACTTTTCTATTTGTGTGTTAATAAGTTTGAAAAGAGCAAGTCACTTTGAAACTCCAGAGAGATTGGACAGAAGGTAAATGTTTTCCTTGGCAGATAACAGAATACGACGGTTGAAGTTAATTTAAACTTCCATGCATAAAAAAATAAATAAGTAGTGGATTGCCACCTCAAATCTACAGACTCCTTCCACAAAGACTCCCCTGACTTAAATAAAGGATGCATAAGGTAATGCATCTACTACATCGTATATGGAACCAACGCTCTCTCTTTACTCATGAAACTCTTATTTTGAGCATCAGTGAGACAAAGCTCCTTAGAGGCCTCCCTCTTTTTTTAAAACAAAACAACACAACACGATCAAAGCTCAGACGAGTATTTTGGAGTCTCATGCCTGGACAATTTTTATTATAATTTTAAAAAGTTTTGTGGAAGAACCTGAAAACAACCATACGAGTCAGGTCACATTGCAAACTATTATGTACTATGTACGCTTAATCCAAATCCCATTTGAAGTCGATGGAAAAACCCCTGTCGCCTTCAGAGGCCTTTGGATAAAATCCTTTGTTTCCAGAGGTACGGCATAGCAAATTTCAAATGTATGCAAGGGGGAAGAATGTGCAACTACTAAACAACTGGTAACACTAATCTTCTGTTGAAAAGAAGATCGTTTTCACAAAGGGCAATTCAGGACGATTAGACATTATATTTGCCTGCGTATATTTTTAAACAACATGCTGCAAAGGACCTGACTCTGGGCATTTTATTCCTTCATATCCACCTATGAATCAAGGCATCTTAAAAAGAATTATGTTCTATTTTGGAGATTGTGAGTGAAATTTTAATGAAATCCTACTAGTACTGGGGTCACTAGGAAATTGAAAATATTACATGTGAGTACAGGAATATCAGTGGACAAATTCCTGCATCGTTCCTAGGAAAATCTCAAGTTGGTTTGCTCACTAGTGAGAAGTCATAGGCCAGATTTATCAGCGATTCCACAAATGTGCATACGTACTATGTTAGCGATACCTGGGCAGAGGGGGATTGCTCTAAAACTCCTCAAGCTCAATTGAACTCATCCTGCTGTGGATGAGGCATGGAGTCAACTGCATAGACAAGTACAGAGTTGCAGTCAGTACAGCTTACAGGAGGATAAACTCAGGACTTGAGTGTGCACTTGAAAACACCTACACCGCCATTTTATATCTGCTGGGATTGCTCTGCTCATGAACGTCTATTGTGTTGGCTGCGGGGATTTCAACTTTTTGTCTTCTGGCTGCAAACATAAGTCTAGCTAGCTGCACGCACACTGAAAAAATCAAACACATTGTACTAGTACATATGCTGTATGAACACGTATGTAGCTACAAAGAAATGTGTTCTGTATCTTATTTGAGAAGCAAAGACACGCAATCACCTTTCTAGATTATTTTTCTCTCCTTCTCAGACAGGTACAGACACCATAAATCAAAATTAAAACCGTATGGCAGTATTGCTTTGTTGTATACATTAGTCCTCCCCAACCACCACCACTGCGGGGGGAGGAGGAGGAGGGAGAGCTGATTACCTGCACCTGTTTCAAGCTGAGACTGATGCAGTTCGAAGAGAAAAGGCCTAATCAGGGCACCAATTTCCATTTTCTTGAGGGAAGGTGTGATGAACATAGGCCTGCCTATGCCCTGAGCACCCACGAGCACAAGATAGCTGGAACGCTGCCCTCCCAGGCAGAAGGCTGGGCTGAGGTTTATCACACCACATGATATGTGGCACCTGGAAGAAGGCCGATTACAGTGAAATGGTTCCACCTGCAAAGGGAGCTGCTGAAACACCAAGTGGATGTACCTCCTCCCCGCCTCCACCTATCTCCCTCCCCACCCCCCCCAAAATTAATTTGCAAAAGAAAACCAGATGAAACACAGCATTCCTTCTGCCCCTCCTTTTATTCCTCCTTAGCTGCTACTAAACGTTTATGAATACTTGGCATGCACTACAAGGCAGTGCTATACCAATACAGCCATACAAAATATAATCCAGCCTTACAGTCTTATATTATTTTCTATAGTCAACGAGATGAGAACTCTGGACTGCATCCATATCTGAAAGCGCTAACTCCTGCTCTATTCCCTTTCTTCTCTCTACCTCCTCCCTCTTCCCTCTCCTTTGCCCACAATAAAATCTCACTCAACCTGATCCAAACCTGGCAGTTCATCCAGACAAAACCCCCATTAATTTAAAAAAGTTTAGCCTGAATAAGGATGCCACAGGTCCCGTTTATTATCTGTGAAAGTATCCGTCACACCATAACCCACCTATGTGTATTAAATGCTGAGCACTACGCTCCTCTTGTTTCATCGCAGGCTGCTCTCTGCCTTGCACGTAACAGTGCTCCCTGTTGAGCACTTTGCATTACTCATAGGCCTAGAACATATGTACCTTTCCCTCGCATTCCCTGCTTTCTTGGCGTTAGAATCATTTGTTAAAAGCCGTATTTTTAGTCAGGATAGGTGGGAGTTTAAGAATAGGCTGTTCATTTAACGGCAACACCTTACATATCCATTTGGAGGATGGGGGTGGGGGGAGAAAGACTGAGTCTAGAGCAAAACCAGTGCATCTCAGATTATTTTCACTGTGTTTCTGAAAATATGCAAAACTTCATCCTAACGAGCTATAAAAAATTTATTTTAATTAAGCAATCTATTGTCTATGCTTTAAATTTTTTTTTATTCCTGACATTAAACGTTTTGTACAAGAATCCTGGCAGCCCAACACAAAACACTCAAAACGTAAATGCCCTAGCTCATGTGCACAATTCCTGCAGGCATGCATCTGGATGACTGAGTATCTCTATCAATGGCTATATTTCAAGTTACAGACAAAAAAAAATTAAAATTTGAAACCCGGAATTCACCAATCTAGCAAAAAAGATTTTTAATCCTTCTTCAGTTAACACACACATGACCTTTATGGACTGCTATGTTCATTTTCAGCACGCTTACAGAAATCCTCCCTGTGAAATAAATCAGTAATAAAACAATTCTGCTTCTTTTACTTTCACAGCAATCACTTCTAGCAAGCCACCACAAAATAATGAACTAATAAACCAGAAGCAATTTTATATTCCTAAGTCCTCAACCTCAGAAACAAAATAACCCAAACAATTATTAGAACCTAAGGAAAAAAAAAATCCTCTTCATCTAAGCAGCATCATCAAGAGCAATATCATTGAGTGCTCCAAAATTTCTCAGTAAGGACTGTTAAGCACTTCATGATTTTATAACAACGCTAAAAGTTAAAGCCCTCAACTAATATTTTATTTGCTTTGTACTGTGCAGCTACTACAGGCCTCTAAAAATACTTACAAGAAATTAATTTAAGCTATCACCAGGCCATACGTTCCTAAACTCCTTTCTTAATCTACACAGTTCACTAAAACATTCTCTACTTTGATCTTGATCGGCCAATAAATAGTGCTTTACTACTAAAAGTTATGAGTTGTTTTTCAGTTTATGTTGCCATAAAACAGTTCAAATGCAATGCCAACACAGACATGGTTGTGATAAAATGCTGTCAGTGGCCTGAATTTAAAGCTATTTTTGTATATAGTATATTCTAATTATTTTGTAGGATTTTTTTGGTGGAGAAAAAACCCCCTAAATTTACTCGGATTTTTTGTTGTTTACTTTAATTCATAAATATAAATAAAATTGAAGGAAAAATATTCAAACATTTCAGGTAATCGCCCCATTTTTTTCAGTGCAGAGGAAAGCATTTTGGTTCACAAACATATTAGAGAGAACTAGTTTCCTCATAAAGTATATTTAAAATATATTTATTTGCAGATATTTTGAATTGCACATGCACTTGTCTATATAAAGAACACAAAGTAAGTATGTTAATAGATCTGGCAATTTCATAGAAGTAATAAATCTTAAGGGTATAACCATCTGCCAAACTCTGCCTAAGTGAGTACCTCTATATTCACATGCTACTTTGATCTATTAAAAAATTATACCTAAATTAATTTCCTTCATTAAGAACCAAAGAGCAAAAGAAAGAGAGTGAGAAGTATGCGTTAGAATGTGCCCGTGAGTGCACGTAAAAGATAAAGACGAAAATACACTTACGGCACTTATGGACCTTTGAAGGCCATGAAAAAATAATATTTTAAAAATATATAGTAAAAACAGTAATTATAAACTAATCCTGAACAATTCAAGGTGCTATAAAATTTAAATATGAACCCTGAAAATATTTATGTCCAAATTCATGTTGCTGAGACAATCAGGAAAAGTAATTGTAATCAGACAATTCCTGAGGATGGTCACACAGTTACCTTAAAAAATACTAGTTGAGAAAGGTGAACACGTACCCTCACGCATGCACACGCCAACAGCATAAAACCTTATGCACTTGTTAGCAGCTGCGCTAGAACTGCTGGGCACAGGGATGTTTAATAATGTTCCCAATAGACTAAAATATTAAATAAATATAAAAACTCGCACCGCCCAACTTTGTTTCTTTTCTTGAGCTTCCTTCAATTTTTTTTTTTTTCCTTTTTAAAACAGGGAAGGTGGGAAGCGCCATTCAAGAACGGAGCTATAGTGTAATCAATGAAGGCAAGACTGGCACAAGTCCTAGAACATTTGCATTCAGAAATAAAAGCTGTGATCGACCTTTGTCTGCTAAGAGAATGAAGCTTGCTGGTTTTAAACAGACTAGCGAAGGGAGGGGCGGACTTGAGGGAGAAAAAAACCTAAAAAAAATAGCTAGCAACAATAGCAAATATTAGGATATCCCATCCCTGGTAGCCAGCATCCTGGGCGAGCCAGGCTGGTAACGTGGTACCGGTTAGCAACGAATTAATGGGCAGAAGCGAGCCAATTTGCCGACACCCGCGTAGTTTTCCGAAACTTAATTTTCCTACTTGGCAATTCCCGGCCCGGCAGGCAAACCCGAGAGGCAGGGGAGCGGGTGGCGAAGCATCTTACCCCAGGCTCGGGCAGCCGCTCCCGGGGCGGCGGTGGGTGCCCGGCGTTCACCTTGCGGCTCCGCAGTCTCCTGGAAGAAGAAGGCGCTGAGCGATCCGCTGTGGCATTCCTCGCCCTCGCAAGTGCGNGAAAAAAAAAGAGAGAGAGAGAAGCGTTAAGCTCGTCTGGTAGTTAACAAGTCTTGAATGAAGAATGTTAGCAAACAGACAAACAGCATGTCTGATGCATGCTAATAGTCCTGGCTTCACCACTGACACTATGAATAATTCAGTAGAAAGGAGGGAAANAGGGGGAAGGCGGCCCTTACCTTAGCAACCGGCTGCGGCTGCTCCTCCGCCCGCTCCCCTGCCACAAAGTGCCCCCCGGCTGCCAGCGCCCGGCAGCAACAATGGGCGGCGGCGAAGGGTGGCAGGAACGAAATATTCGGGGGGAAAGGGCCTGTTAGGCACCATCACTTTCGCCAGCGCTGCCTCTCGGAGATTTTTCGATTCCTATTTTTGTTGGCGATTAATTTCCT
>WAAB01014903.1:206650-227421 GCA_013389865.1 Piaya cayana | reverse complement strand
GGGGTATCTCATCCGCCCCATTTCACATGGTGCAGATACCTAAAGCCATGAAAAAGAAGCCATTGAAAGATATATTCCTACGGAAGAGAAAGAGAAAGCCAGGGAGAGAGGCTTGTTCCATAAGCAGCACTGTGCGGTGATACACGGGGGAGGAAAAAAAAAAAAATACAAAACCCACAAATAAAAGCCTTCATCCTCGCAGCATACAAACTAGCAAACCCCGATTCATCGCTCAGTCAAAGAAATCAATTTCTTTAACGGAGGAAAAAAAAAGAGAGAGAGGAGAGAGAGAAAAGGCTCAGTGGAGGGGAAAATACTTGGAGCTTTAACCTCCCCATTGCGATGTTACAGTAGAGCCGAGCTCAGCGCAGGAGAGATGGGAAAGGAGCGCTGGGAGAGGAGGGTTAAATAAAGCAGAGGGAAAAGAAGATCTTATTTGCAGCATTTTTAAAAGTTCTGCTCTGGCAAAGGCCGTCTGAAGGGGAGGCCCTTGCAGCAGGAATGCGAGGAGCAGCAGCAGCAACCTTCTCTCTCTCTCTTTTTTCCCCCCCCTCTCCTCCTTTTCCCAGAGTCCGGCCTCCCCCTTGTGAGCGACTGGAGCAATCTGGCTAAGGAAGAGGAGGAGGAGGAGGACGTGAGCTAGCGAAACGCAGAGGGTTCGAGCTGATGATGAAAGAGAAGGCACGGCCCCTGCCTGAGCGGGCTCGTCCCCATCGCACGCAGGCACCGAGCGGAGCCCCAGCTGCCCCCCCCGCGCCCGAGGGTCGCCGTGGGGACAGCCCTGAGGCGGGGGGGGGAGAGAAAGAGCAGGGGGGGTAGGAGAAAAAGAGCAATTGGGGGGGATAGGAGCAAAGAAGCAATTGGGGGGGGGAAAGGGGGCGCAGGAGAAAAAAAGCAGTTGAGGGGGACAGGAGGAAGGAGGGATTAGGGAGAAAAAGAGTAGTTGGGGGAGTGAGGAGAAAAAGCAAGTTGGGGTGTTTGGGAGGAAAAAGGAGGAGTTAGGAGGGTTGGGAGAAAAAGTGCAGTTGGGGGGGTTTAGGAGAAAAAGGAGGGGTTTTGGGAGACAAAGGGCAGTTGGGGGGGTTTAGGAGAAAAAGGAGGGGTTTTGGGAGAGAAAGGGTAGTTGGGGGGGTTGAGGATAAAAAGAGAAGTTGGGGGGTATAGGAGAAAAAGGAGGGGTTGTGGGAGACAAAGGGCAGTGGGGGAGGTTTAGGATAAAAAGAGTAGTTGGGGGTTAGAAGGAAAAGCATTTGGGGGTTTGAAAGGAAAAAGGGCAGTTGGGGGGCTTGGGGGAAACAGGAGGAGTTGGGGCGGTTAGGACAGAAAGGAGGGGTTGGGGGAGTTAGAAAAAAGAACAGTTGGGTTGGGAGAGAAAGGGCTATTGGGGGTTTGTGAGAGAAAGGGCTGTTGGGGGCCTTTGGAAGGAAAAAGGGCAGTTGGGGGGCTTGGGAGAAAAGGGGCAGTTGGGGCATTTGGGAGGGAAAAGGGCAGTTGGGGTGTCTGGGAGAAGAAGGGCAACTGGGGGGTTTGGGAGAAAAAGGGCAATTGGAGTGGGGGGGAAGGAACTGAGAATGGGAATTGCTATAATGCTTGGCCATACGGCTAAGGGAGCTTTTCACTGGGGAGATGGGGGGGGTAGGGGTCCTACAGAAACATCTCCCGAGGTTAGAACGGGAGAGAAAAGGGCTTCTCTTTATATTCACACGCACCTCGATGTCTCTCTGTAGCTCAGCAGTCCACAAGGACCACGGAACAGCACGCACATTAAAAAAAACCTCCCCCCTCAAAGCCTGCAAAAGTAAAATACAGTATGTGACAAACCCCCACCCGCCCCCCCCATCGCTGATTGTGTTTTTCTCATGCCCTTACTTCTAAACCAGCTGCACAGCCCAGCTCAGGCTGCTTGGCCCTTATAACTCTCTTGGCACCGAGTCAAAAGCTGATAAGCATTTGGGCGAGACAGCTCAACTGCTGTGCTGGAAGAAAAACAGCTGCCATGATTGCTGTTGGATTGAGAGCGCTTACACACACTCACAAAAAAACATATCGGGCTGCAAAGACGGGCCACGAATGCCTGAGGATTCAGCTTCAGAGGATCAACACGCATTTCCTTAAAAAAAAAAAAAAAAGTTTTATATAGTTTCTCCTTCGTTCCCCCTCCCCCTTTTTTTTTTAAAGAAAACGTACTGCTTGCTTTTCTTCTTCCCATCCCCCATCCATAACCTCAAGCAAACTCAAGGAATTGTGCCAAAAGTCCCGTTGCTAGTTACCAAGTGCATTTTTTTAAACGTCCCTTTGATACTTCTTTCCCTCGTGCTTGCCATGGAATATGCAAGTCAGATAATTTTTCCATTACTTCCAAGAAATAATTAAAAAAATAATAAGACCCTCTAGTTTGACGTGCCTTTTTTCTTTTTCTCTTCAAGGGCAAAAGGAGGGAAAGGAGGGGGAAGAAGGATATTTTTTCTCTTTGCAGAGTCCAACATTTGGCTTTTTCCATTTGTGGCGGATCACTGTAACGCTATTGTAAAACAACTTCCTGCCCCTCTTGGCTCGCGTTCCAGAAGCTGCTAGGCTAAGTTCATAGCACAAACTTTTTCCCCTCTTGCCGAAGAAGAGAGTCAAAAGAAAATAATACTAATAAAAAATCCTGCAAATTATTTCCCCCCCTTTTCTGGCTAATGGACTCACAAGGTGAATTTATTACAGCTCTTTAGGAATGTTACACGAGAGACGTCGGTATCCCAGCTGGATAAATCATAAGCTGAAAAGGTGGGGTCATTATAAATATATGTCTGTCTGTGTCTGTGTGCATTTTAATTTTGTAATTTTGAATTCTAAGTCTTAATACTATCAGGTGGATAATGAGCTAAGCTGATTCATCTATCATACTAATTTGTATATCTATCATAGCACAGATCATTGGCTTAGTGCATACAGCCTCCTACTTTCCAATTGCTTTTGTACTCTAAGGTGACCTGCATCTCTCTTGTCTTCTTCCCCTTCCCCACTCAGTCTCATGAAAATACCCACTGAAAGCTTTTAAACCCTCCCTCCTAGAAACGGGAGGTGTTGCAGCCTCTCTGCTCTAAGCCAAAAAGGAAAAAAAATAAGGCCTCCACAACTTGCTCTCTCACGATCTCCCTCTCTCTCCTTCTGTTTCTCTCATAGCAACAGCATTTCTTGGTACGCCTGCTTTGGCATACATCAGCATTTCTACCCGTCCAAGTGTCCTTTTGCGTCACATCTCGCCATTTCACTCAACCAATGAAATCTCCTTGTTGCAATAAAAATATATATACTTTTTCTGTTATTGGTATATTCAAATTTTTTTTACTTGATTTCTTAACAAAAAACGTTGTCAAGCATTTGATTTGCTCTAAATGGGGGGGGGGGGGAGGGAGGAGGAGACTGTACAGGATTCAACCTTGAAGAGTCTTCTTTGTGGAAAATATGTTACCATAAGAAAACAGGGATTACATGGTTACTTAAGGAAAGTCATAGTTGTCCCTCTCATTTAATATTTGTTTTGCTTATGCTATCACTGCTTTTCTGATGTACTTTCAAACCAGCTAGGCAGTTCCAACTAACTGGGAAAGTCAATACCATGTGTTTCTAAGACTTTGTAAAATATTCTTCAGGGAAAAGGATATTTATTGATTTTTTCCTCTAAATATTGATCATGAGGTAAAAGTAAAAAAAATAAAGGTAATGGAAAATGTAAACCAGTAGATGAGAGTTTCTATCCCTTGCAACTCTCAGATCCCATCCAAAGAGGCTGCTCTCCGACCTTCTGCTTAAAAATGCACTGTCCCGTAAAATGGAGCAGAGAGGTCTGTCGAGTCATAAATTTATTTTTTTTCCAACATGCATTTCCTCCTTAAATAAATCCAGGTAATTCTAAAAAATGCAGGATTTAAATGTTCAGCTGTGGTACAGATAGTGGCAAAGACTTAATACTATTTATAATATATTATAGCTTGTAATATTAGAAGCAATTGCATGCTCTGCCTAACTGGTAAGCTGCCAAAAGCAAGCTCTACTAAGAATATATACTGTATTTGATAAAAAATACTTTATACCTATATATCATCTCATTGTTTTCAGGCCTGACTTTAATCCTGTTTGCTCTGTTAAAATTCCCACTATTAGCTACATCTAGAAAAGCACAGGGTAGCACATGTGGGCTTCTCCGAACTGGCTGGCTTTGCCACTTCTTGAACTACAGCAGTGGCATATTTAAAGAACCTCTGCTACACATTTTTATCCAGTCTCGGATCTCAAGACAATGTTCAAGCTCTGCCTTTCTGAGGAGAATAAACATTTCTTTTGTGAGCCAAATATATATTTTATGGTTTACCCTTATCGACTTTTGTTTTTTATAATGGTGTGAAACCACAAAATGTTTTTAGTATTTATTTTTAGGGATTTACAGTGAAAGCATACTAGGTATTATCAGGACATAGCTGACAAGATATTTAAACAGTAACTTTCCCACAAATTTTTATTTGAGTAAAATGACACCTGGTAATTCTGACCTCTTCCAATAACTTTGGTATCTACTGCATACAGACTATGGATGCAGAGGATGTGTATGCATAAATTCTGTGTGGTTAAAAAGCAAAATTTATGGATAACAGACTTTGCAGCAGTCAGCCATAATGTCCAGCTAATACTCTTACCATTTTTGTTTAAAAATAATGGCATGACATTCATGATAGTATTTATTCTAACAGAATATGCACAGATGAGAATGTTAACCCTACACAGAAAAAAAAAGATATTATATGCGATAGTGCATTCAACAACTTTTAAAGCCACTGTAATGCAAAAGACAGATCTGTGTATTAGGGAAGGATCAGACTCAAGTATATGAATAGCTTAGCTGATAGCATTTTATTGGCATTTAATAGGTTTTGCGAATGATTTTCCCTATTTTTCCCCCCCAGATGCTATTTTTAGCTCCTTGTTTATTTTTGTACATTCTATGTGAAAATACAGAACTCCTTGTACTTTACTCTCCATATCCATTCTTTTCTCACTTTTTGTATGAATGTGAAAACAGCCAAGTTTCATCTCTGATTTTGCTGGTCTCATAACTAAGATAATTCTTGTGCAGTTGGAGGGTTAAAAGTGCGTCGCTTTTACAGAATTATGGCTCAGATTCATTCACTGAAAGTTATCGTTCTTCAAGGAGATATATAATGCATTATATCTGTCACCACGGTTGTAAAATAAGATTGAAAGTCATCTAAATTTAGGTTACCACAGTACTAAAATATAAAGAAAGAGGAAAACAATTAAGTTAAGTACAACTTGTAAGCTTCACTTAATAAAAATGGAATTCCAAAAAGGGAAGTGGAAGAATTTTTTTAAGATTCACCATGCCCATGTAAGTTCAAGTTATGTAAATAGCAATAAGCCAATATTTTCACACCGCAATTTATACTATTACATAATTTTATAACCTCTTTCCCCTTATCACAAGTTCTGTCTATTCAAAACTCATTACAGGTACTCCTGCTATGCACAACGTAATTTGCTTATATTTTAACTCAGAGTGATATGTCTTATTCTTTCATCTCAGTTTTATGTGATACGGGCATCAAAACTAAGGTTAGCTCTAAGCAGATCTATTTTTTTTCTTTCTAAATATTATGGCTAGTTTTCAACAGAGGGTTGTTTCCGATCTGACAACCTCCAGAAATGTTAAAAAAAAGAACGATCAGGTACATAAATAATTAAAAAATAATCCAATCAAACATATTAATTTTTTAGGGTTAAGCTATCCAGAAAATATCACATTTTGGTGTGTTTTTTAAAAAATTTGTATCAATGATTCCAGTACATGTTATAAAAAACACAGATCTATTACCTTTACTTAATAGTTAAAGAGCTTTTTCTTTTAAAAACACTCTCCAGGGAATAATAATAATAATAGTAATAGTAGTAATAATAATAATAATAATAGCAAAACAGTCTTGTCATCTTTCTCTAAAGGGTCCAAAGATGATCTTTGGGTTTATAGCTGGTGTACACTTAATAGAAAGGAGAGTAACTACACATCGCACAGGTCACTTCAGAAAGTTCTATTCTACTGTTGAATAATTCATGTTAATTGCAATGGATCAGTAGTGTATTAAATTATGGGGGGAGAACGTTCAAATTCCAAACAAAGACAATCCTGAAATAAGTGATTCCAAGCTAAACAAGGATATATTTCCACATTCTTCCCTTTGACACACAATGAAGCATTTAGCAAAAACGCTTCCTTCAATGCACTGTATTTTAACAGTAATGTTTTATAGCAAACTTGGCATTAAACTGGTATTAACACAAATGAAAGCCTGGCAGTAGGACAAGTGTTTTGGGTTTTATTTATTTTTTTTCTTTTAAAGAAAGGAGGCATTAAACAGTGCATGGCATTAGCAGTTTTTAAAGGGTGTTACCAACACAATTTTAACTTGCAGCTATTTTTTTTCTCCTTCTTTTTTACCGTACAGATGTACACTTGAAACTGACGGTATTAAAGTTTTGTTTATATGCCGCGCTTACTTATGAAAACTCACATCAGCAGCAGCAAATCAAAGCCTAGGACAGAGTTTTATTTACTGGCTTCTGCTCCTTTACCGTGAGCACGCCGCAAAGTTCCTGGAGGCAAACCCAGCTGCAAATCCATGTTTGCGAAGGAGGTGCAAGCTGCAAACTAGGCAGTGGCAGTTTGGTGCCCGGCTGAGCAGAGAGCTCGGCTACCGTGCAGCTCACTTCTGCTTTATTGGAAACGCAAGCTGAACTTGGCCGCGCAGCCAGCCTGGCTCTGAGATGTCACTTACAGGGCAGAGGAGGCAGCTCCAGGTCGCTCTCCCGGGCTCTTCCCGGCTGTCCCACGCCGCTCCCTCTGCCCACAACCCCATCCAGCGCCTTCCCCCATGCCCACCCCTCCTCTGCCCAGGGCACACGCCAGGCTCCCCGTGCCAAGCCTGCAGCCTCCGAGGCTCTGAGCATCCGATGCCTTCAGCAGGGACTGGCGAGTCTAGTCCTGCTCTGTCCTGGCACCAGTTATCTCCCAGGATCCACAAGGTAGGGGATTGTAAAACTCGCTGCCCCTCTGTTTATTTAAGTGGACGCCTCTGCTTAACCCTGCAGGAACGGCTACTGTGGCGGGGGAGGAGTTGAGAGAATTTGAAAGGAAAAATAAAAATAAAGGAGCAAAAAGAAAGGTAATTAAAACGTTGTTTAAAAAAAATTCTAGATTTCTAGAAAAAAAAAAAGTCTAATTTCTAGAAAATGCTAAGCTGCAAAAAGTAAGCAAATCTACATGATGAAAACCGAAAACTTCTTATGTCTAAAAGTGGGATTAAAATACCCCTATATTATAAATTACTTAAAGGATTTTAAACTAGTCAGTAATTGTCCAGTGACCAAGTTCTGTGATAACAAAAGTTTCTTTTTTTTTTTTTTTAATTACAATAGAGTGCTCCAACCCTGAACAAAATGAATTGTAATGGGAACAAGACTGACAGACAACAGAAATTCCTCAGTGGCTTTTTTGGTAGTGAGATGCTAGTGAAGACAAAAAAGATGCCTAAATTGTAAGAAAATGAAATGGGATGTCCATTATGGCAACATGTTCATAGTAAAGTTGCAGTTATTTGCAAAATGGTTGTAGGTACAGAATTCATATAGACACAATCTGTTTATGAGCTGACTATCATATCTATTTTATATAGCCAACTTCAGCTTTATGGTTCAATTAAATATTTTTCTTTAGCCTATTAAAACTGAAATATATGGTACATAAGATGACCTTAGATTCATCTGTCTATCTCGGTTAAGTAAAGTACTAGTCTGTGTGTGTGTATACATATATATATATACACACACACACACACAACTGTAACAGTGCATATTGGCACTAGTAAATTTAAAAGCCCTCTTCTTGAAAAAAAAAATCCTAACATGAACAATAATGACCCATTATTGTCATTAAAATATCATGTTGAGAAAATAATAATCTTATTGAGAAAAGTCTTTCTTGCCTGGACAGTTCATTCAGGCTTCTACATTCTTGTATCAGTTGCAGGTATAAATTATATTTGTGAAAAAAAGAACACCATCTTCAGTTCAATACTTCACAGAATCTGTGTTCCGTGGAGAGTCTTCCTGGGAATCATTTGGGGTTTTTCTTCCCATCTGTCATGTTATACTTGCTAAAGTTGTCACACTTGCATTATTAAATTTCTTACATTTTGAATGGATGTCTAAATTTACAAATTCAGCTTTAACAGTATTCTGCTACTTTTCAGTTCCAGTAAACAAAATGTCACAGACACATGTGATCCTGTATTTCCTCTGTCCAGAAAGATGCATTCCCACAGAGCATTCCGTGATCTGTACACACACATTTCACGTTTGACAAAACCAACAGAGTATACAGAGAAAGGATGTTAGCAAATCTGAAGGGACAACTGCCCCACTCCCAAACGCAGGCTGGGACTGAAGCATGACATTAGGATGTCTGCCTCGGAAGTTCGAACTCGCTGCACCATCCACAGCTGCAGCGGTGGAGGGACGTCTCTGGGACTCCCAGGCAGATGCAGCAGGAGCAAGGCCTCAACTCAGCATTGCACTCTGAAAGGAACTGTTTCTGTTCATACAGAAAGAGCAGACCTTTACATTAGAGTACCTTCACATTATGTGGCATGTGAAATAGTCTTTAAAGAGAGGCTCATTCTGGTGTTGCCAGCAATGTGGAAATTTATTGCAAAAAATTCTACATAATTTCTCATTTTGCTTTTTAAAAGATGAAGAGTAAGTGTACCCCATAATTTAATAAAGCTTATTTTAATGAGGTTTGTTACAACCTGATGGAACCAATACTGTCATAAGGAAGCTATTCAATTGAGTTGTTACTATGCTGTGTACACTAATAAAGTGCAACATGAATGATAACACTGGTATCACCTTAAAAAAAAGGGGGGATGGCTAAATGTGAAAAGCTGCTTCCAGACTATTTCAGTGAACTACATTTTTCAGTTGTTTAAAAACACTTCCTTTTCAGAATGCTGAGAATTCCCAAGAGGTATTAGTGACTAGTCTGTGGAAATTTCAAGTTTCAAATTTAACCATGTTTTTCCAGGACATAAATGCATTTTACTGGAGATGGAGGATAAACACACTGAAATGTTAAAAGAGCAATTCTTAAATTTATATTTCTCAAAAATGTTATCAATGGAAACACAATGCAATTAATTTTTCTTGGTCCATCAAAAATTTCAAGAAAACTGTGTAGTGTTTTTTTCTCAGACAAACAAGTAACTTAGTAAGAAAACTGTGTAGAGGGGAAGACAAAGAGGCTTTTGCCTCTTGGCAACAGGACAGTGAGACTTGGTTTGAAATAGAGAACTCTCCCTGACTCAATCAGAAATGCATCTGCTTTTCAAAAACTTTTTAAGCCAAATTTCAAAATCAAAGTTGTCATCTAAAGCCCACATTAATACCACCATTTATTTGTGAGAAAATTAAACAATTCCTCCTTCTCCAACACCCATTTTAACATGATTGCAGGCTTCATTGCTTCCACACACGCGTGTGCTATGTGCAACAGAGCAGAGCTATACATGAGACAGACATGTATGTGTGTGTATGCATTTATGGTCTTAGGTTATGACTGCCCAGTAAGTCTGGTTACTATTAGAGTAAGACTTTAAATTAATATTCTGTTTGTATAATATGGCTCAATAGGAATCACAATATTTTAATAATGCAGCCTGAAGGTAACTAACAAAGGGTTACATTTGAACTGTAATGGGAAAAAAATCATAGAAGGCATAGTTCAGGTTTGGGTTTTTTTAAGTGATACAAATAAACATGTCATCTAGAGCATCTCAATATATATAAAATATAGAGCAAGAAATACACAAAAGAAGTTATCATAACAGCACTACATCAGCAGTAATTTTAGATCTTCAACATTATCATAACAACTCATCTCCACATTCACAGAACATGCACAACTAACTGCTCTCTGACTACCTCAATGTAAGACCTCATTCCTGCACAAGACCTGAAACAATTAGGAAGAGTGACAGAAAGATCAGGGATTTTGGCTAATAAAGTACTCGTACAGCAAAACGTTGTTCCAGCACTGAGCTGGCAGTGCTCTGGGTTTTCAGCACAGAGGGGAAAGGAAAATAGATGCTTTAGATTAATTGTGGGGACATGTAAAACACAATTTTGCTTTACTAATGTACTTATCCTTTTGCTATACGAGCATGTGTGTATCCCATACATACAAGAGAAGATTTTTACAGGAATAGCAGATTTAATGTATTATTGCTTGACTTTTACTGGCCAGCTAACGGCCAAAACATTAATCAGTCTAAGAAATTTATTGGATATTTACTGGAAAAGGTCATTTTGTGCTGGAACTACTGTGTTATTCCAGCTTTCATCATTGCCTTTCCCTAACAGAGAACGCCATTTTGAGGCTGTTCTGCATTTTTTTTTCCCAAAGCAGATAATGCTAGTGGAAAACATACGGAAGGTGTTGTTGTATTGCAGAAAAATATAGCAATGCTGTTTCACAGAGAAATAGCTTTTTTATTTTTACAGGTGCAACTGAAGTCTGTTTTGTATTGCCTACTTAGCCTAGTATTAATGTAAAAATCACACACACATAAATGTACGGAATGCAGTTATCTGTATCCATGCAGCATTTTGAAGCTATCTCATATTTCTTTTTTTTCAAGTATTCAACGGAAAGAGGCAGAAGAGATTTTACCAAAAGGCAAATTGAGTAAATAAGCATTTGCTTCAAATGAATTTTGCTGAGTTACACTGGGCTTAAATATATATCCAGCATTCTGGTGCTTAGGATAATGTTTATCTTCAAAAAGTAAGGAATAGACTCGGTAATTTCCATAGTACATCTGAAGCCTGACTAAACCCATGTTCAATAAGACTGATAATTAATTTTTCATTTTTTTCTCTCCTTAGATAAACTGATATATTGCAAATCATTATCCAAAGGATCAAGGAAATAAATGGGCTAATAGAAATGGCTTAATATGAAAAGCAGAATAGACAGTACAACAGTTGATTAACAGAAGAGGTTGTTAATTATGAATGGTTCTTACTTAGTTTTCACAGCAGGGGTCACATTTGGAAACAATTTTTAATAAAGCAAATTTAGAAAAATAATACAGTAATTCATATTTCTAATTTCAATAACAACTTGGTCTAGAAAATCAGAAAAAAATCTTAACCACCGGTAAGCTTTAGTAGGTACACTTGCTAGAGAAAACACTGAAATAGTAACGCTGAGGAATTAAGTTCACAGAATACACTACTGTCCGTCCATACTATTAATCTAAACTTTGCCAGGGATAAAGCTCTTTCTTAAACAGTAAAGCAAAAAACCCCAAACCAAACTGAAACAAAAAAACCCAAACAATTTTTTTTTTTGAGTTGGAAACATCCGAAGTAAAAAAATCTCCAAAAGGCCCCACTTACTAAGAAGCTTTCAGAAGCGGCACTTCTAACTACATCATCTTAGATTATCATATTGTATATTGAAATAGTTGACATGCACACTCAGGAAAAATTAGGTTTCCTTTCAAGTAGTCCTTATTATTTATTGCAAAACTTATTTATTGCAAAGTTCCAATATCCTTTTTTTGGGAAAAGCAATCATATTGGCCGAGTAATCACTATTTTTCTCTTTTTTTTTTTTCTTTCTCTGAGCAGCTGTCCACATTTTAAAATTCTCTTGCAGCTCATCACCTCCAAACAAAGCACAACTCTCTCAATGCTTTAACGGAAAATAAAACCAAACAAAAATGAACACAACTGGCATTGCTTTGACGCTCCCCTCAGTCTTTAAAATCCTATAGATAACAGCAACAAAATACTACTACTGAAGAATACATGGTGAAAGGGGATAGACTTTGTATTTTCACTAGTAAACATATTCATTATAACTAATTAACACAAGTAGGATTATACATATGCTAACCTAACAACATTATTTTTATTGGATAATGAGTATAGCAGGTATACCTTTCCCCACTGGCTTCCATCAAAATCTAAACTTGTGGACTTTGGAAATTTTGAGTAACGAATAAAGGACATAGAAGGGTTGATTTCAGTATTGCTGTAGTCAGTGTCACTTTCTGCTCACGTACTAACTCTCTGCTGCTCACATTTGGCTCAGCTTCGAATGCAAGTTTTCATTAGACTGGAAAGATATTAGTTGCTTGGCCACTTCTTTTGTTCAAACAGGTTCTTTTTGCTGTATTGCAGAATGCACTTTAAGAGAAGGCGATTGGAAGTGTTTAAGTAGTACAGCTCCAGGGAAAATAAGGCAAAGGTGTAACATTTTACTTTAAATTACTTGAATGCAAAGAAAACAAATTAAAATGAGGAAAGAGAAAGATCGAACATTTTTCTATCTTACACGCAACAGAGTGACACTATTCTAGATCAGGCAAATCCGTATTACAACACATAATCTGAAGGAGGAAAGAGAAAAACAATGCTTGGAAGCCTGCAACAGTTAAGTGGCATGCTGTCTTCTCCAGAGAGAAAAGACTAGTACAGAAGGCAAATCTGCATAGCTGAATGCAGCAGCACCACCTCTGGCTCTCTGTCCAACCCTGCCCTCTGCCTTGACAAAGCCCCCGAAGAAGGATGCTCTGGGCAAGGTGGAGGTGGTGGGGATATCTTGCCCGTGCACTCCTCCCGACCCCTGGACACAACTGAGCCACTTCCAACATTGGTTAAGCCTCCCGCTCCACAGGGGAGGGCTGGACACAAGAGGCACCCACAGGCGTACAGAGGAGACAGGCTGAGAAGCATTGATCAGATGGTTTACAGGAGCAGTCTAAAAGGAGTCAAGGGGAACACAACTGTAAACAGCACAGAAACTAGTATTTGCAGGATTGTTCCCTAAATCAGCAGTAATATGAAGTGAATATACTCGATACTCCATTATACCAATATGGTAGAGTCTTCCAGGCAGTAATAGTGGCATAAAACATGAAAAAAAAAGAACCAGTAAGCCCAGAAATACCCAAGTCTGCGAGCTAAAATCCACTGTCATACACGTTTTTTACTTTGATCCTATTCATGTTGACAGCCACAGAAGCCACAAAGCTTACTATCATAGCGTTACTTTATTTTTGTAATGCCAACACTTTAAGTTCTCCCCAATACACATACAACCCTTGTGCTGTTTTAACCCTGCTGTTTTACACAACTTGGCTGTCATCAGCAATTAAGTGCTTTTTTTTTTTTTGATAGAAGGAAGAAACGTGGAGAAGCAGTATTTTGACTGAAGAGGTGTTTACAGTTTATTTTATGATCTCTTCTTGTATTTCACAGATTTTACTGCTGAGTGAAGAACAGTATATAGATTAAAAAACACAATAAACACCTTTCAGTGAAAGGTGATGATTTTCTATACACTAGCTTTCCAGGTGATTTATCTCAGCTACCATGTTTATATATGTTCCGTGGTTACAGCAACTAAAGAATGAGATGCATCACATTCTGCCACCAGTTACTTCTGAAGCCAAAAAAATCAGCATTTTTGCATAAAATTAGTGATAAATGTGAGGACATCCTAGTTCACTTTGGCTTAATACCCCATGCTTACCATGCTCAGCTTTGCAGGACTCTGCGTGAATATGTGTATATTTACTTGGTGCAACACAGAGAAAATGTTATGAAAAAGGTGATGAATACAAACTGCTGGGATGCAGCATCGTATTTCCTTACAGGCTGAGAAACAATGCTTATTTTGAGACCTCTGAGGCCCAAGCTTAATGCTGCAATTTTCATGAGGTTTCCCTCTTTCTTGGAAGAGAAAAAATTTCTGATTTTCACTAGTCTAAGCTCCTTCATTTGGAAAAGTCCAGCAAGGGGAAAAAAACATTTCAAGACTGTGAACAGAGAAAATGGATTACTGTCAGCACTGGGGGAAGACCTGAGCAATATATTTAGTCCAATGAGGGATTAAGTGCCACAGCCATGGGTAAGTAAAGAGCTAACACATCCTCTTTGAAGCAGTTTGACTTTTACTCTCGCCGTGACTGCTGCGCACTTGGTGGTTGGGGCAGGCAAACCTGATACTCTGCCATTCTCTGCCAGCACGTGCCTAAATTAGTTCTCCATTTTGTAGTGGCCCTCAGAGAGCAATTCCCATTGAGAAGTGAACAAAGGCCGTGACCCCGGGGTCAGAGTGTAATGCAGGAAGCATGACCTCCCCTTTGTTCAGAACAGCACTGTTTACTCTGCCTAAGTAAAGATCACCAATACATTAACTAAAGAGGATTAAAAAGGTCATATCCCTAGGGATGGAGCTCACGCAAGTGGCAACTCTCTTCAGTCACTAAATCATTTGATTTCCTTTCCTACCCCCCCTTGAAAATAGAGACACCTAAGCTGCCAAGGTTCAATGGCACATTAATTCCCAAGCAAAAGTATGAGTGAGCTCCATGTGGCCTGATACCAGGTTAATTTCTGCCCAGCTAGCCAGCTGTTTTGGAGTTATTTTTAAAGTTATAAAAATATTTTAAGTGAACACTACCACCTCACTACAATTTTTTTAATCAAATTTTGAAAAGTTCTGAGTTGATTTATAAAATTGTTTGGGTATAAAAATGGTTCAAAATAAAATCCTTTGCAGTGATTATATATGCGAATCTTAAAAGTATCCTGTAGTATATGGATAGGCAGAAAAGTTGCCTATTGCTGCAGACAACTGCTACCTCCAGAATGGTTTGCCTGCAAAGAAGAACCAAGGAAAAACTACGTGGAAAATATGGTGCTTGTGAGAATTCATGTATGCTGATAGCTAGGCTTAATCATGCTAAATAAGCACTTTTTTTGTGTTTAAGCTTTCTGTTACCAGCTTTTTTTATAATACAATATCATTATTAGTGTGAAATATATTAACAGAAGCATCTCTTGAAACATGTAAAGCTGCATTTGTAACATACAGGAGGTAGCGTGGCCAATGAGACAGCATGCTGGATTATATCCCTTCCATTCTCGCCTCTAAGCCACCAGCCTTCTGGTTGATCCCAATTTTTGCTTCATGCCTTGGTTTCCTCATCTGTGATGACATCACTCACTGGGATACAGATGTTACCATCAGTTATTGAGACAGGATGGGAGAAGAAGAACATGTGGTAGGGAGTGGCCTAAACTAAGACATTTTTCCTTCTCCACCCTCAGGCAGGAGTACTTTTGATGAAGCTAAACATTGCTAAAGGTTCCAGAAGAAAATAACAGGAATAAGACTAAATAGGTTCCAAGCTGATCTGAGTTTTGACACAGGGCACTTAGCACCACAGACAAACCCCACAGGGGCTAAACGCAGTTGTAATTAGTACCAGCTCACCCATCATGCCAGCAACTATGAAAGGAGGACCAGAAGCGCCAGACTCCAAAAAACAAGGTTCTAGAGCAGCATAATACAGTTCGTTGTATGGATTATATGAGGGAGGGGAGAGAGGGTGTCCTTCAGTTCTTAGATACTTAGCTTTCTAGTCTCTAGCAACATTTAATTAATGCATAAATTGTGGCAAGCTGGGGTCTCATTATAGCCAGCCTGCATGCACACCGCTATGCTCTGCCCCTCCATATCTCTTCTGCTAGCCCTGCCTTCTCAAGCATCAGAGTGGAAAAGAAAGGAAGACTCTTTGCACTCCTGTTGAGGACATTCAAGCAGTCACTTTCCCTCTTCGTAGGCTTTTTCACAGCAGAAACACATGCATTTCAAGTGTTTTTAAAAGGATCTGAACGCATAAATGAAAAAAACCCAATAATAATAGAATCACTTCCTTCTTCACCCACCACAGCTATTCCTTACTCCTACAGTTTCTGATCTTTCCTTACTCCAGCACAAAGAGAGGGAAACTTACTGTCATCGGGAAAACAAAAAGGAGAAAGCCGTCTTAGCATACATGTCCCACTGGGGAACACAGGGTTTAGCCCACAACAGATTCCAACACGGCCAAGTGTAAAGAAGAAAGTTCCAAGTCATGTGTTTGCACCATGATGGGTGGTGCTCCCACTGCAGAGCTTAGGTGACAAGCTGGCACTTAGTATGATGGCCAATATACATTTTCTTACCTGTCCATTTCTGTGCCTGGAACCACTGAATCTAATAATATTATTCCCAGTGACTGCTGCTTCCCAAAATCTAATATGAAAATAGTAGGCTTTTTATTACAAACCAAGAGTCAAAAAATGAACAGTGGAGTCAGAAAACCTTGACAGTTTAGAAAAGCCTGGATCTAGTGCAACACAAGCACTCAGGGAAAAACCTAAGATGTACAGCAGGTATTTAGAATAAGCTACCTGGAAAGAGAGTACCATACTGTCACGTTATACCGTTACTGAATCTTCCCATTGACTTCAAAGGGAAGAGTCTGCTTTTGTGCATGAATAATTAGGCAGGCATAGTACATCCATTGGGGGAAAAAAACAAAAGTAACAAAATCTCTAGACACAGAAATAGGTGGACAGGGCAGTCTGAGTACTGAAGAAAGCTTTGAAGTCCGAGTACTGAAGAAAGTACCTCAATAGGTTGAGGTAAGGAGGTACAAACAAAAGCACTGAACTCAAACAACTAGAGAAAAGAATATACTTACAAAGTAATATTTAAAATGGTGATTGTGAACGTAAGGGTTGAACCAAAGATATAAGGACAATTTATTGACATATATCAGAAACATGAAGACTGAACAATTGTCTGACAAGTCTGAAATAGTACTGGGAAAAAGGGATTGAATAAAGAGGAGGAAAAACAGATAAAAGATAACTTCTAATTATGACCTTGAGATATTTAGTCATGCAAAAGAGTAAACTCACCCTTTCTCACCCTGTATAACCATATTAACATTTCATGTTAGCTGCATTCCTGATCTGGTGTATGAAAGAAAAATAAAGCTGTACACCCACTACTTCTTCCAGCAGAAATTCTTGATTATACCTCTGAGTCTTTCATTTACCAGTTCTCTTTCACCTTCATACCAACCAGCAGTACTCTCCCTCCAAGAATTAAAAACCACACTCCTAGAAGTTACGGAATAAGATGTTCCTTCTCTTGAACACTACAACAGAGGAAACACAACCTTGTGACACAAAATTCTTGCATAGTTTGGGTGGGTTTGGAGGTGGAGAAATACTGACCCTATGTCATACTCCTGGATAACACCTTATTCTTTTATGATGCTCACAAATCCAAACAGACCCAAAGGTACCTTTGAGCTTAAAAAGAAGTTACCTGACTCAATACACGTAGAAAAATCTGATACTGAGGTGATCAAATTGCCTGGTCAATCTAGACAGCAAATCCTATTAATCAATTATTTTGCAAATACATTGAAAGAACAGCAGATACAAAACCAGAAAGTGCTGAAATAACTGGATAAATTAAAAGGCAAGCCATAGTGAGGTCTACATACACAGGCAGGTGTTCTGCAGCAGCTCAAGGCTGGATGCAGTGTTTTCCAACAAAAATACACTCTCCTATCAGGAATGAAAGGGTAGGACTTCTTAAAAATAGGCACATGCTATTGGCATTACATGCCAATGAATTCTTGCATTCAGTAAACCATCTGAAAAGCTACTTTAAAAGATTATTACTTCAATGTAATATTACATAATGGAGAGAAAAAATAACACTGCTAACGCAGTGAAAAAAATGTCTTTTTAAATTTTTAGTGCATCCACAGGAAAAAAAAATTATTTATTTGGCCTTTCAAAAGGGCTTTGATAAGGTGACTCATAAAGACCATAAAGAAAACAGAGTAGGAGTAACAGAAAGTTTGAGACATGATTAAAAATGAGTTAAGCAGCCAAAAGTAAAATGTAGGACTAAAATGACATTTTAAGAAGAAAAAGCTTAATAGTTGTCACCTGCAGATACTATGCTGCTGTTATCAGCTTTGAACTTTAGTTAATGGTCTGGAAAGATCAGCTGTAAAACGGAGTGGCAAAATTGACAAGTGAGGGGAATGTATTTGTGTTACTGAAGGGTTTAACAAACTTGAGTGAATGTGCAACATAGTAAATATTGTTTTGGTAATTGCTAAGGAAATCATATTGCGACATTCTCAGCAAAGAGAAAATACCTAGGGCTCTATCATAATAAGCTTTCATGTATACGCAGCAATGTCAAATAACCCAAGTTTTACGATGTGTTCTTAAAACCCCACAGAATACTGTATTAAAAACATTACCCTTCTAATACTCTCAGTGAAGGTATTTCCCTGGCAGGTGTATGCTATCTACAGTTCTTTTTAACTTACCTCATTATAACCACAGAAGTAACAGGAGTGCAAGGGCAGGTGACCCAAATTATTTGGCTTACAAAAAACCTGCCATATATGAAGACATAAAGTTATTAAACTATTTATGCTACCAAGCACATGAGCAACAGGGAACACAACAGAGATCCATACACTGAAAGTCAGGAATTGGTTTGACTTTCTCACCTACTTCCATTCTTGAATGAGGGATTTATTCAGTTAATTTAAATAAGGTAAGTTCAAAGTATGGAAATACATTAGTTTGCAAAGTGCAGCCTGAGCATATGAGAATCAGTGCCACATTCAACATTAAGGGACATCAGGGGGATTCTGAAAGAATGTGGTTCTATTCATAGCCTACAAAAACAGCGTTTGCTTGAAGGACCATAAAGACCTTTGCACAAAACCATGATAAAGAAATGGCCAAGGGATCCAGCTGGCTCACTTTAAGACAAGGACAGGGTATTCCAAAAGGCTCAAATGTTGGTTGTCTTCTCCCTCTGTTCTCTTACCCTTTGTAAGCGCTGTCAGAGTAGACCTAGTATTAATTAGATAGTGGATTTTATCCAATGCAGTAATTTCTACTTTTAAATGTTTCCTGTTGGTCAAAAGCAATGAATAGGGAATAGAAAAGCTCACTTTAGTTAAAGTGAAATTGTTCATCATCTAAGCTAGCCCCTGTGCCTGATACAACACTATTAATGCTTTGCTCAATTTTTACAAAAATAATTAAACCCATATATGCTTACTTTGCCACCTGCTCTTCTTCTCTCCATATTTAGCAAGAACCTAAATTATAAGATATTGTTTCATGATACAAATATGTTTCCTTGTTTATTTCACTTCCCCCTCCCCCCCCCCTTCCTTGTTTATTTTATTTTCTTATCTTTTTTCCATCCATACGTCATTGTTTGCAAAACCAATTTAATAATTATAAGAGATTCCAAGATGTGTGTCAGATGCTGGGCTATTGCCACTCGTATGGTGGTTTGCTACACTTGGCCTTCAGTCTTGTGGCTAACAATTCATCCAAACTGTGATAATACCTCACCACAACCCACACACTGCTGCTCTTCAAAGGAAAACAAGGAGACTTAATTAAGAGATGATGAGCTCAAATATAAGACAGGAGATGAGAAAGCAGATTCTATAACCACACCTCTAAGTGGTTATACTGCTAAAGAAGTTTCATCAGCTCCATCTGCACTCACAGTATCAGTAAAAATCACACTTTTACCAAATATATTTGTTGCAGCAGCAGAAGGAAAAAAACCAGCATTAATGCAAGTTACACAGAATCAAGATTGTAAATGAGAATGATTAACAAAAAGCTCTTGTAACAAGTGTGGACTACGTCTTAAAAAAATACATATAGTTTTACTAGAAATAGTCAAAATCTCATCCCTCAAGAACTGTTACATGAAAATATTCTCAAAGGCTCGTTCCAGCCTTTTGTGATCCTGTAATTGCAGTCATAATATAAGGAATGATAGACAAAAATCTGTGTGTGTCTGTGTGCGCGCGCATATATGTACCCACACATATGTGCTGGTACAGGGGCTCATGCTGCAGGAAACTGCATGGAAATAAAAATCCAGAAGTGGGTACAGCTACTTTCTGGAGCCTACAGGACCAGTCCCTTGTTGGATTTTCAGAATAAACATAATATCGAACCACTTTCCAGGCACTAGTTTTTGTGGGTTTTGTCATGATTAGTGAAATATCTGAGAAATCTATGGCAAAACAAGCTGTGAATAAAGCCACTGAACCCAAGTGACGATAACTGACCATGCTCCAGAAACACGCATTAAGAAATAACAGGGTTACATTCTTACTTGATTTCTTATTAAAAAACAATAACGTATTTTTGTTTTACCTAAAAGAAGTCTTCATTTTGTCACGATGAAGGACCGCATCTCCACAAGCAAGTGCCCCTGTGCAGGGCCAGGTCGTCTGAGTGGCAGCCACACCCTCTTCTTCCTCATTTTTTTCCACTGACCACAAAATCCTTTCTAAGCCAGGCCCTGGGGAAAAAAAACCCCAACCAAACAAAAAAAACCACCACATTTTTAATGGACACCAGATACTGCATTGCTGATTTAATTAGGCAGATTAGAAACAAATAAATTATTTGCACACATATATCTGTATTTTCTGTTTTATGTCAAACAGATTTGGTAGGCCTGATATGGCTCTCTATTCAAATCACAGGAAACATCATTAGAAGTGTTCTATACTGACAACAGAACTAAGCCCTCTATCTTCTTCCAGAATTTAATATTTTACACTGGTACTGAAAAAATTCACAAACTGGGGGCTTTTCAGAGTACCTTTAGACAAGCCTATGTATTTTGTAACAGTATTACAACATGAGAGGAGCGTAGAAAAACCTTCCAGGGCTTCTCTCTTTAGTGGATTTGAAACTCAGGCAGTTCTGGTTAACTATGA
>WAAB01014903.1:86220-200760 GCA_013389865.1 Piaya cayana | reverse complement strand
CCCCCCAAGCAGCGCAGCCCCAGCCCCTCCCCGCCCACAGCGAGGCCACGTGACCGCCGCGGGTCGCGCGCTCTCGAGCTTCTCCCCTTCCCCCGCGTCCCTCGTGCACGCGCCCCTGGCAGCTTGTGGGACGGACGGGAAGGCGGGGGGGGGGGGGAAGGGCGCGCGGTGCGGGGGCGCGCGCGGGCGGGTCCGGCGCGGCGGGCGGTCACGTGACCGACGTGCCGACGTGATTCAGCAGTCTGGGAGCGTCGCCGGCGCTCCCGCTGCTTACTGGTCCCTGCCCCTGGCTCCCCGTTTAACCCTTCTGAGTTTTGTCATCTTTCCCTTGTAGTTTTGTGTAGTTNTTAATGTCTCAAGTCTTCCCTCCTCCAATTTAAAGCCATTCCCACTGCCTCCCCAGCTTTCCTATAGCCCCTTTCTGTACTAGAAAGTCACTGTAAGTTCTCCCTGGAGCCTTTTCTTCTCCAGGCTCAACAACCCCAACTCTGTCTTCGTATGGGAGGTGCTCCAGCCCTCTGATTATCCTTGTAGCCCTCCTCTGGACCCATTCCAACAGTTCCAGACCCTTCTCACATTGGGGATTTGAGGACTGGGCACAATACTCCAGGTGGTGTCTCACAAGAGCTCTATCTGTTTGGTTATTTATCCTCTTCAATTTTGTAGAATGGTTTGGGTTGGAAGGTACCTTGAAGATCACCTAGTTCTGAACCCCTTGGTTAACATGTAGTATTATACAGCAGAAGCAAACACTGGCAATTTTTTTTTTCTGCAGATGAGCAGGGATGTGCAAAATAGATGGATGGTGCACTAAACTAAAGCTATCTCTTCTTCTTGTTAAGCCAAGGACACTTCTAATTGACTTACAAAAAGCCTTTTTTTTGTGGAGAATATGAATTTTGGATATTACTTACTAGGCAGCTCCAACAAGACTGAGTTTATCCAGGCATGAATTAGGCTGGTTATGCTTTATCTCCTTAGTATGCTCATTTTGCATCCTGGTACTGTTTCCCTGATGAGGTGTAATCACACTGGTGTTATTCAGCATGTTATTGTTCTGAGCAAGGACAGAAAGGAAAGTCTGCAAAATGAAAAAAATACATTTATAAGACCCCCATTTTAGGACCCTAATCCCATATACTAGATGGTTGGTATTAGAAAACAATTTCTCCCACCTATATATTAATATATGCATAGAAACATAGGATCATGTAGGATCATGAAATCTAACTATCAGCCCAACATCACTGCCTGCTAAACCATGTCCCACAGTGCCATGCCTACGTGCTTTTTGAACAACTTCACCACTTCCCTGGGCAGCCTGTTCCACTGGAGTCCCTCAGTTTCCTCCTAAGTGTCTAGTAACTGCTCCAGTGACAGACTGGGGAGAGAGCTGAAACACCAGTGGTCTGATCAGAGATTACAAGTCCTTGTGTTTTTCTTATTGCTATCAACTTTCTATTATAGTTTTTATTGGGTGTAATCTGTTTAGTCTTGTAATAGGTGAAGCCACACTGGGCAATCTACCAAAAATCATTCTACAGTTACCACCAACAAGAAAATCTTCACCTCCTTGACAGATCGGAATAAAGCATATTCTACCGTGCAGTATGAGGAGCAAGTTGTTATACCCAAATGATTTGCATCTGAGTTGGCATCAAAAAGTAAACTAAGAAACAAACAAGTGGAAACTGAGCAAATCCTAGCTCATAAAGAGGTAACAATGGTGGGCACCAGCTATTTAAACATTGTATTTGGTTTTAGAGGCTAAAGAATTCTTCAGAAGATGTAATTTTTTAGCTATAAAAATGTTTATAAATACTTGGTTTAAATGAATAAAAAACCTTGTTCTCTCTTATGAAGTTTGCTAAGTGTAGTCATGAGAACAAATACCAAATATTTTGTTAAAACAAGTGAAAGTTGCATATGTCAAAATGTTCATCATCAGCTTTCTTGTATATTTGTTTTTCTCTTGTTTAAAGTAGCCTGACATTATTGAAGCTAAGACTGGCCAGTCAGACATGCATGGATGAAACATACCAGTATGACTTTGATTAATTATAGAATATGTGAAAATATGTTTTAAAAATAATTTAGGATGTTAAAACTGGAAAAGTCAGTAACAATTTTAGTATATATTTTTCCTCATTTCTTACAATTAAGGCTTCCCAGTAACCAGAAGCTTATGGGAACTGGCTAGTGTTTCCAAACTCAACTTTACTTCAAATGATCTTTCAGTGCTTTGTAGCTTGAAGGAGTGTGAAGAAGCTACACACTTGTACCTTACTGATTTCTAATGGAAAAAATACCCCCTTCACAAGCTTCACCACATTATTAAATAATCCAAAAATATTATAGGTGGGGCTAGCACAACTGCCAACAGTTATGGTTGCCAGATACCTCCTATTACAGGACTGCGTTTTCAGTTGCTTAAAAACTTTGCCAAACTTAAACTGTTTGGCTGAAAATTTCCATCACCAGGTGTGTACCTCAGGGATAACTTATTTGAAAATCTGCAGCCAAATGGCTTAGACCTTTCCAAGTACGAGCCTATCAAAGCATTAGTTGTTTGGTGCATGCTACCAGATTACAGAAACCTTTTCTCTGAGAAGCTCCTGCATCCCCACATCTGGAGCAGGAACTAGAACGGGAGTTAGCTTGTTCGGGAAGTGGGCTCGAAGCTTCATTATAGCCAGGATGTAAACATTTCAAAACTTCAGTTCATGTATGCTTGCTAGGGACTTGCTGTAGTTTAATAGGAAAAATTCGGTTGAGAGAACCAGGAATGTTTAGCCTGGAGAAGAGGAAGCTGGGAGGAGATCTTATTGCTCTCTACAAATACCTGAAAAGAGGTTGTATCAATGTGGGTATTGGTCTCTTCTCCCAAGTAACAAATGATAGGATGAGAGGAAATGGCCTCAAGTGGCACCAGGGGAGGTTTTGAAAAAGAAATTCTTTACTGAAAGAGTGGTCAAGCGTTGGAACAAGCTGTCCAGGGAAGTGGTGGAGCCAACCATCCCTGGAGGTGTTCAAAAAATGTGTAGACTATTTGCAAAAGTAAAACTAGACTTCTTGGCTGGGGGAGCTAGTAGAAGCAGGTAGAAGAGAGACAGTGATGAGAAGCCAGGACATTGGCAAGGGAAAAGAGGGAATCACCAACAACTCTACATTGTTTCTCTATGGAGGTGCTTTAAATAGAGAATTATCTTCTTATTGCCATCAGTTGGCTTAAGTAGCAGGACACTATGGGATGGCTCAGAATATTCCACTCCTTCTGATGACTCATTTGGATGTTAGTAGACTGCTGCAGATAAAATCTCTGTTTATGCAATTTGCTTTTAACTTCCCTCCCAACTTCCAAAAATGATGTGCACAACCACACATATTCACGCACACATACACATATGTTTTAAAGTTCTGTTAAAACAAGGGTTAATCTTGTTCAAACATGATTAAAGGGTATAGAATAAAACAGAAAAAAATATGAATAAAAACTACTGTGCAGCAGCATTTCTTGGGTACTGCCCTTGTATGATACAATTCTCACTCAAAGGCCTGTTTTCTGGCTTTACTGGGTCCCACCTTCATTGAACGGATGGAGCAAAACAATGCCATTATTAGCAGTTACTCTATTTTGTAGTCGCCTTGCTGAGAAAGGTGCAGCTCCACGTCTTATTAACTGAATGCTTCTCAAACTGCCCACTAGAGCCTGAATTACAAGGTTTTGCTGTGGCACTTCTTACCATTGTGGTCCTTGAACACTACTCAGGTATCCACTTATTTATCTTCATGAAAATACAGTGAGCTGAAGGAGTGATACTACCCACGTTTTAAAGACTAAGAATTTGGCTCAAGCACCCCATCCATACTGGGTGCCCAAACTGAGAGATGAAGAACCTGGCTTTTCCAGTTACTCAGCTTTACAAAGTGCTGCATATATTGGCAATGTACATTGAAAGCACCTTTCCCCTAGATTTCACTGGCAGTGTCAAACGCTTGCTATCACAACCAAATGGGAATAGGAGGAATCAAAATTAACAGATTTATAATCCAAGTGTATTAATAAAACAAAAGTAAAATAACTGGCCTAATATTTTCCTGATAAATACACACAACTCCTCCTTCTTTAGAAGGCAGTGTTTTAAAGCAAGTAATACTATGCACTCAGGGGGTTATGGAATGTTTCCCATTACCCCAGTTTAATAAATCTTGGGTTTATGGCATTGTAGTGTCAGAACACAATACAAAATAAACTCAGTTTTAAAAACTATTTTCTATCCTTTAACATATTTCTTTTAAGTAAATCTTAAGATTTGGGAGAGGTTTGACTCATAAGTTTTGAACTGTAAAGTTGGCAATAGCAGTAATGCCTTAGGGAGAGGTGTAACGGGCTTCTAAGCCTTCCCTTTTTTGACTGCAAGTGGAATACAGTACACCTGGGTTATGATTCACAGCTGCTATAACTAATGACTGCTCAGTGGTCGCATGGACCAGCTCAGGTATTCCAAACTGAGGGCAAGCACTCACGCTACCAAATGACCATCAGAAACACTTGCCAGGCCAAAGTACCATCAACTTCCCTAGTTATTTTTTCCCAAAGAAAGACTAAAAGTTTATAGAGAATACACATTTCTTTTACACTGCCAGAGGTGGGAGGATACATGTCAGGGCAGTGGGGGGAGGCCATAGTGCTCTTTCTGGAAAGTCTATAGATATTTGTTGTTATTTCAGATGACTATTATTCTAGTAGCAATTTTCTCTGCATCTTCTGAACTTTCATCCTTGTTTCTTAAATATTTTAAGAGTTCTGAAGACTGCCTAGAGCTGAAAATCATTACTCAAAGAAACCTGTATTAACATGAATGCCAACATTATTTTTACAGGCATCTTTGAGACACTCCAACTGCAGTACAGCTTTAGCCTAGCTATGGAAGCAAAACTCTTAAGTGGGATAAATCCAAAAATCATGGCAAAATGATTTGTGAAGTTAAATGTCAGTATATTTGAAGAGAAGATTGTTTTTCAAGGTGAATGATTTTGTAAGAACTCACTGCAAAGAGATGTAACTGTAAGAACCTTTTTCATTGCAACAGCAAACCTTGAGGTAAGCAAACTAAAAGGCAGGATGCCACTGATTGAAGAATAAGCTTCTACATCATAGCTTAATGGTGTAAACAGCAAAGATCTTGAACTAAAGCATGGTCAGATGACCGTTTCTAACAGCAGATGCAGTATGCTTTAGTGAAGCACCAAACAGTTGCCTGAAGATACACTAGATACAAATTACTCTCAAACTATGATAATAATAGGCAAAATGTTGATAACACAGTTCCCAATAGGAGGACCAGCATCTTCTCAGTGGAATAGAGATGAGTGTTTGGGGTGAAATGCTCTTCATACGATGTGTTATAATCTGAAACCAACCTTGCTCACAGCAAGCTTGACCAAGGCTAAAAAAAAACTATTCCAGGAGAGAAGCAGTCAAGATAGTCCAGTCCCTACAAAATTATTTTTCTCATTCTTTCCTCATCTCAGGACTCCTATAAAAGTTCTCAAGAAATGCACTGATTAAAAAAATATGTTAAAATCACATTCTGGGTCCTCGCAGTCATAAGTCAGAAGAGCTGACTTACATGGAAGAAATGTCCCAAAAAAAACTTGAATTGTTGGCTAGCATGAGAACATTTTCAATGAAAAAACCCAAACAACCTGAATGTCAAAGCAGCTCTTTCATTTTCATACAGGATGTTAATTTAGTTCTGATAAAATGTTTTGTTTTTAAAAATCTGTTTCTTTGGTAAAGACTCACCTCTCTGCACTCTCTAATTAGGGAAAAATATTTTGGTAGGTGATCAAATGAGGGAAAAGTAGGAAAACTAAGAGTTAAAGTTGCTATGTTTACGATCCATACTGTTAATTCTGAAGGGTGAAAAGGCAAGTGGAAAAAAAGCGCGTAGGAGATGAGAAAGTACTGGAGCTTCCTTCTTAATGTGGTTCCCAGCTACTCAAGTGTGGTTTATACTCTGAATAAAAGTCATAATATTCTTATCTAAACCATCTAAGAGCAGTATTCATTCTGGTTCAAGACACACGCTCCTAGGAAGTAAGGCTGATGCCTAAATAGAAAACTGTGGAAGTGGAACACCACCACTTTCTGCCCTGAACAGTCCTCTGTTGAATGAATTAAAAAAAAGTCAAAATCTACCAACCGGAAATATAGACTGATCTAGTTAAGTGTTTACTTCTTTCCTAGCTTTTGTTTCTTTTTTCCACAACATTTATTGCTATTGAAACATGGGGTTTTTTGTTTATGGATTTAATTGTAGCATAGGACTGCTTGATAAACAATGTTTATGCATTTTGTCACGACATTAGTTTCTTCCACATAACCATGCATGCTGGCACTGAAAAATACCTTCCATGTGTTTTTTTTGTTTAAATAGATTAATTTTGGAATTATTTTAAAATAAAATAAATGATTAAAAATGGGGTGGAGTAGTGAAATCAGTGTTAATTGCATTTTGAAGGTGATTCTGACATTTGAAAAAGTGTTCAAGCACATTCTACCTGCTTGCTTTTATACAGATACATCTGTCAGAAATTCATGCACAAGCTTGTATGGGACTCCTGGTATTGTGTGTTGTAAAATAAATCTGTATTGCTCTGCTCCCAATCTAAATATACTTGTGACTAGAGCTCTCACATGCAGATAGAAATCTAGCAAATCAAAATCTGTTTCCATGAGCTGTAATTTATTGACTTTATATACAAAACCTAACAGGCAATGAAAAAAATTATATCAAAGATTACTTCAACTCAACTATAATACAATTCTACCTTTAGATCTTATTTTATTGAATGATTCATGCCTTATTGGCTTTTCTAGATTTGCTTTTATATTTCCACCTCACTATTTTAAGATATATTATCTTTAATCCAAAAACTGCCATCCTACCTAAACCTACTTAGAATGTTCTATGATGAAATCTCATTGAGTGAAGATTAGTGAGAATTGTGGATCTTTCCCAGTGCAGTCTGAGGGAATGTACCAACCATAGCATGGCATAGCCCAGATATGGCTTATCCACCTTTAATGTTTTTAATATTAAGATTTAAAGCTACAAAATCTGAGGATTTTTTTTCCTTCACTGGGCAAAAATAATGCAAGATACATTGAATTTTGTTCAGCTTGTTCTTCACAGCAGAATGTTGTACAGCTTTCTTATATTCATGTATGATTTGCATTATGGGAAAAACCTATGAAATGGTATGCAGTTTCTGTAGAAAGATGCTAACAGGGATTAAAATCTCAGAGCTTAAAACAGGACATAACTCATCTGGAACTTGACTGCGATGTAGGAAAGTATCCTACGTAGAGCCACCACAGATGTTTTGCCTGAATCTGTCTGCACATGCAGTTAGCAGAAAATGAACAGAAAATTGCAATTATTTGGGAAAGACCAGGGCAATTACTTAAAAAAGTAAGTTGAAGCTCTTATATCCAGTACTTTCTGTTCACTTAAGATACAACACCACTCACCATTTAAAACCTAAAAGAATTTTTTTCCTTTGTCATTTAAAGGAAACTGGAGTTTGAAGTGATCAGAATTACTGAATATTTATAATGCAGTAGTGTACAAGGACTGTGACTGTGGGCCTCACTGTGTTGAGTGCAGAACAAAGACAAAGACTTTGATTCTTAAGCCTTTAGGGCAACGGCCTATCTTATAAAATAAATTTTTTAAAATCTTACATATTTGTAGTCTACCATCTCTATTTTTAGTTGAAGAAGTAACATTTTAAGGGTATTCCTCAGTAGTTCAGAGATGTTAAAAGAGCAGCTGCAAGCAATGAAGTATTAATTAAAAATCCACTCTGAACTTCAGCACTTTATTTACGAAACTAAACATTTTCCTTTTTCAAAATATATAATAGGTTACTCTAAAATCTTCCCTCCTTCCCAAATTCTGACTGAGTTAGTGGATTATTATTTGTAATGGAAAATCTCATATGCCTTTTCTGCAATAAAAATGTTTAAAGCATACAATTATCTAGAAGTATGATTTCTTACAGTGGTAGCTGCAAAAAATTAAAGAAAAGAACAAGTTGGTGCTTTAATTTTGTATTCTCACACTCACTGTACTTAGTTCAGTGTTTTTTAAATGTTAAAACTTAAGATTAAAAACAATTTCACATGTGAGGTTTGTTTATAGTTCATATTACTTTGAAACAACTTTTGTTCTTCAGATATATTTTAAAGGCAGAAAAATATTAGTTGCTGCAGCACTAAGAGTTCTTGATATATTGAACAGTAGAGGAAATAGTCTCAGAAACTATGTAAACTGCTTCCAGCCTGAACTTAGCAGGCTCCTTTTTCTGCCAGTATTTCAAAACATGTTTAGCTGAATAAGCATATTTTCAACATTACAGCACGGTGTAATCACTTTTTCATCTGATCTGCTCTTCATGTATGCTTTATTACAAAAAGGTGAAAAGTTACATATGGTGAAAAAAACCAGGCATAGAGAAATCGAAAATTAAAAGAGTCTAAAATACTTTCCACTCAACGTCAGCACCCTTCCCCAGTAAAATGCATGAAAAAACTCAGGTAAATGATGCATGCATGACTCACATGGGAGTTTCATACAGTTTCCTCTTCTACCATGAGCCTCACTGGGATTCTCTCTCACTGGTACTAGCTACTGCATGGTGCATGGATGTTGTTAAAGACATTATATTTCACCTGAAGCGAGCTAAATGGCTTAAGCAGCACTTGAGAAATCACTTCTTTCTCTTTGCCACACCACTCCAGTGGCAGGGAGTGGGGGTGTGAAAGCTCAGGCTTACTAGCAGAGAGGAGAGAGAGTTGCTGGCACCGAGCTCTCCTTAAGGAGGCCTCCTGCCAAAACTGCCCAAACACTCAGCCAGAAGCAGCTAGCCTTAGAGGTCACCGCACAGACCATTTATCTGCTGAGACTCAGAAGAGCAGTGAAGGTTGCAAACAGGATGCAAAGCAAATGGTTGCCAGTAGGTAACTGTCACAGGACTACAGGTCCCATTCTCCCCTCCATTCAATGGTCTTACTCCCTAGGACTTGAAAGGACTCAGGATTTCACACAATGAAGCACTTGTTCAACTGCAATGGGAAAGGCTACTAAAATGACAAAGCAGAAACCGTGTCTGTATGAAGCGAGGTATAGAAAGGAGCTTCGCTACTCCTCTCTTTCCAGACTTCAGAGGGGATCGCTTGTTTGGCTGGTGTGAGCACCTGTAACTCAACTAGAGTGAGGTTGTCTCACACCAGCCTGCGACCTGGGCCATGCATGAACAAGGCTGGAGTAAAATATCACTGTGAGGGCAGGTTAGATGTAGTTTTATTATCATGCTGAAGAAAGTGAGCTCAACATGTCATTCAGTGCATTTCTGTGGTGTGGAGGAGAAAGCACGTGGTTCAGGAATGCAAGCTCATACTTTCTAAGTCATCTCTGACTAGTGCCTAGATTCAGGCTCCATGACTGAATATTTGAACACCTATACAGACTGTGTGCAAAAAAGAAAGGGAACTGTTTAATGGAAAAATGACTATGTGTATCAATTTAGGGTTAAACATGTTCACATTGTGTCACTATTTATAAAAAATAATTGGCAAAGAGAGCGCTATGGCAGACAGGACTGCAAAGTGCAGTACTTTACGGAGTTTTTTTCAACTTCTGGTGACCTTTTGAAATAAAAGGGGTTTTGTTGGCACTAAGTATTTGTCAACTGTTGTCCAGAATTTACTATTGATACTAATTAGCACTACACAGGTACTTCAGTTCCACTCTTAATATTAGGGCACTGACATGGTAGAGCATGCTTTGGGAAACTTACAGAAATACAGATACTAATGAGGAGGAATACAATGCAGGGAAAGGCTGGGAGCAAGAACAGTGTTTTGGGGACGTGTTACAGTTCATGCTGAGTCCCAGGAAGCACTAACCGCTGTACATGGGACTAGAACCCTGTCCATGGGGAGTACAGAGGGACAGGGGTAAAAAAAGGAGGGAAAAACTGGATTGTCACTGTGGATCAGGTCAAAGAAAGTAATCCATTCATCCACAAGGTAGAACTCATGTAAAAGCTCTTCACACAGATAATAAAAAGCACAGTCCTAATTTGCTATGGTTTTACCTCTTCTGTGTAGGAGATGATGAGAAGGTGAGAGACCTTTATGTTCTAGGTCCAGGATTTAACTGCACAGGCCTAGGACAAATCAACTTGCCCATATTTTATCAGTAATTATGTCTGTGAGATCAAGAACATGGTCATCCAGTGCAACCTACCTGCATATTTGAGCAGTATGCTTGACTTTGCAGGGAACTAGTCATCTTCTCTCTTGTTTTCCCTGAACATATTTAGTACCAATGGACATAATGGGGCAGAAGGATGTAACTGACTCTGCTCTGATGGAGCAGTACCTATTCAGGTGGCCTTGTGTTTATACACAGATTGAATTTCTTGTATTTATTTGTCTGTGTTACTGCAACTATTTTACATTTTGCCATGCTCACACTGGTAAACACCAGGGACAACAGCCTGATTAATGATGACAAGACTGAATTAAAGATGTGACGAAGGGTGGTGTGATCATACAGATTCAGTGTTTTTGCATGAGCAAAATGGGGAAGAAAGACAAAGAGATAAACAAATGAAAATTCTGTCGTCAGAATAAGATCAGTAATCCAGCAACACAATATGGAAATCAAGTAGCAGCAGGGCTCCCTTTAATTCCAGAGATGTATGTTATGATTTAGTGTTGTCTGTTGTTCTTTCAAGTTTAAGGTATATAAATATTGGTAAATACAAATAAAAATGGGGGAGGAGGGAAAAGAGAGTTAAAAATTATGCAGCTAATTGAAGAGTGCTCCCCCATTATATGAAGCCTTTTCATTTTAAAATGTAAGTCAAAACTAATCATGAGACCATGACATATGGCACTTCTAGCACAGCTGGGCAAATAACACCCTTGTGTGTTGATTGTGAGGTCAAGTGATATCAATGTTGAGATTTGCAACCATCACCACAACAACTGAGTTTGCTTGGGATTACCAGGAGCAACTAAGAATGATTCATTTGAAAGAAAACTCATGCATCTCTTTATTTATTATTTAACTAATGGGAGGGCCACTGATCTATAAATGTTCATCTATTATTTAGAAAGGAAAATGCAGTGCAGTATTTTCCTCCATATGTGAGACTATTTCCTTCTATTTAAGGGCTAAATATAACCATTTATAAATGGTCAAAAAAAGCTTTTGAAACATGCTACAGTGTTTTCTGAGTTACAGAATGTGTCTGAAAAAATGCATTATGCCATCAAACATAAATAAATCATACTATTTCACATGGGGAAGTTATGATGATAAACCTGCAAACACCTCCATCTTCTGCCTGTAAATATGCTATGTAGAAGTCCTATCCTGAATCACCAGCTTTCCTCACCTCCTCAGGATCGTTATAGCTCAGAAGGCCTTGGCTAAGACTATCTTCAACCAGAAGAACTCAACTGGCAGTATAAAATGCTTTACACAGATAATGTTATATGATGTCTGCTCTGTCTGCTTTTCTCCTAGACTACCTGGGTATTAACTAAGCTTTCCTCCCATCTCACTTTTTGGTCAATTGAGATACATTCTCTTTTCTCTCTGATGCCCCCCAAACCATGGAATTTAAGTAAATTTCTATGCTGGTCCTTGTGTTCAAATACTGTTCAAATACATTACCTTAACATGTGTTATGTTTTGTCTAGGTTACAACTTATCTACAGTGTCTGCTTGCACAATTTTACAGCAGAAGAGTTTCTCCTGAGATGGCAGTAAACTCCACAAAGCAGAGTTCTGCAAGTCTGAGGTTTCTTTAACTTACTTGGAGGCTGAACCTGGGGTTGTGCCTTTGTATTTGAGTCATTTTTATCTCATTTTCCACCTGTCTTTTTCTAAGCAGAACTCAAACATGTCAAATGATGGCAACCTGCATGCCTGATTCATACAGAGCTTTTGCAGAGCAGCCCGGTAGTGAAGGACCCATCAGGCCTTTCCTCTGAAGAGGTTTAGTAGCCTTTTGCTCTTCCTGCCAACTAACTAATAGTTAGAAGGGAGAATTTAGCTAAGATAAAGAAGCTTTAAGGCACATCAGAGGGCTAAAAGCATACAATTGTATTTATAACTTTTCATCCAGGGGTTCTATTTACCAATTTTGAAGTCCCAAAGGATGCTTTATTGTGTACACTATCTATAAAATGACATCCTAAAGTATCTTCGGACTTTAGAAGGCTGCAAAGCCTGGGACACACCATCAACAGAGTCTAGCCCACTTATATAAAGATTACCTGCATAAACCCATAAAGTACAGTAATTTACAATAGAGTCATTGATGATTTTGCTTGAACTCCCAAGATGTTATAAGAGGTCAAAAAACCTCAAGACTAACTCTATAGCTTGGGAACCAAGAGTGGGAGGGGAGAGGAAAAGAGAGGGTTATAGAACACGTTCTAACCTGTCACAGTGAGACAAGGCTCAACTCGATTGCTTCACTCATACAAGTGGACATGTGTTCAAATATAGATGTTTTCTTACTCTCAGTTGGAAAACGTTGGTGTGTGCCAGCCCAAACCCCTTTGTCTGTGAAGCAGTTGTGCTTGAGCACTCGCCCTGTTCAGCAGACCTGGCTCCCTGTGATTTCTGCCTCTTCCCAAAGATGAAATCGGTGCTCAAAAGAACACAGTTTTTGTTGGTAAAAGGTGTGAAAGCAAAAACGATGAAGACCCTAACAGCCTTTCAGGAAATGATCTGTGCAGTTGCTTTGAACATTGGCAGCATCATATGCAGCTGTGTGGCAGCTCAGAAGGGAACTATTTTAAAGGCAATCATGGTTGATTTTCTTAATTAGTTAAATAGTTACAGACATAGTCTTGGTTTATTTTGTGTTAGACTTCGTGTGCAAAGACAGTAGCCAGCAGCTATTCAGAAGTGCTCAGAGAATGTGCTAGCAGTTAGTAAGTGAATTAATTTTTCAGTTTTAAAATACTTTCAAGAAATGAATAAGCCACAATAACAATAGAATCTTTAACAATGTTACTTAGACAAATATTTGGACATCTAACATGGTAAAGTGAAGTGTGATAACATCTATCATCAGCCAATGCTGTAAAATTATACAGCATTTCCCTGCAATCAGGAACTGCATCAGGTTAAAATGTTGTGCTGTAGAAGCAGGCAAAGAACTTCCTTGCAGAAAAGAGTCACAGAGCCCTTACAGTTTTTCTCTACCAACACCAGGTATACACATTAAACAGGAATTTCAGGTGTGTAACTCAGAGGCACCAGGCAACTAGCCCTCACTAACAGTGGGAGTTACAACTGTGAAATCATCTTTCAGATAATTAAAACCGCAGTATATTTAACAAGACATTTGTGGCACAACCAGATTTATGGATATGAGCCTCCTTAAGTGAGTCATATAATGCTGACAGAAACAATGATACAAACTAATGTAAAGGCATATCTTCCCAATGTGGAAAAAGAAATCTGTTTTAAGAAAAAACATTAGGGCATTCTACATTTTTCCTGGGCAATACTTTAATCTCTGCATTTTAAAACCAATTACCAAAAGTTTTGCTACGCTAAGATCAAAGTGCTAGCAAGCTTTAAACTCCCTAAAAATATTTCAGATGCTTCCTATGGAATGGAATGCTACAATTTTCCAAAGTCTGATATCTCAAGTTGTAATTTGCTCTAAAGTGAGTGTCATTTGAGGAATAAAACTCAGTATTTCTATTCCACTTAATTACCAGACTCTAAAACTGGGCCACTGACCTGAGCCTAAATATTGCAGCTACCATAATTCTTTATTTAGGTAATAAATCATATTTGTGATAGAAGTTGATTTTTTTTTCTGTTAGATTTCTGCCTTTCTGGGGTAACAGAAAATTTTGAATTTTTAGAGGAAGTCATGAAAGCTGGATTAATAAAAATGCATGAAAAGCAGTTTATCTGGTTGGTATCACCATGCTGCTAGACAGGACAGTACACAACAAATCCATGCAATGCATATAACACCTATATGTATACCTGCAAGCTATATCATTTACACATTAAAAAAAAATCATGTTCAGCAGAAAAGAACTAACTAAATTGGTTCTGGACAGGTTTCTTTTGTCCATTTTCACTTTTTTTAGAAGTACTCTTTTTTAAGCAAAGCGTTATAAAATGCCTTTGAGAGTAAACTGTTTAGTTCACCTCTCTCTCTCATGCAATCTAAAATTTTATAGCAATGCATGCATACAAACAATGAAGGAAAATGGCTGCAGAATTAGACTCACCATCATTAAAGTAATTAAAATGCGGTTTTAATATTTAATGGTAATTATTCTTTTAATAGCCCCTCCAAATTATAAGAAGCAGATAGCTAGAGCTTTCCCTCCAGCAACAGCACTCTAACCCCACCAAGGGAAGAAAAGCACTCCTTGCGAAGCATGCCAGAAGGAGCCCCAACCAAGCATTGCATCTTCCCTTTCACAGACACCCAAAATTTACACAAAGCGGTCAGAACTGGCCACATTCCAGGCCAACATTCCCTGTAAAGTGAAAATCCTTTGGTTATGTCAAACAAAATCCCAGAGGTACTATATACAATACCTAACTCAGTTTCATTTCTGGCAAATACAAGTCTGCTAAATGCAACAAGTGCAAATCCCTCTTTTTGTAAGAAAAAAGAAATTTATATGGCTAAGCATCCCAGTGGCCTCCAGCTCTTGCACACAATCCTACCCCCATTTGAGTGCCACAAAACAGTTTTCTGGGACAGACGGACTATCTTCACAATTAAAACACATTTTTTAATTGTTGTTAAGCGTACAACACTTTTCCTTACTACTGAAGGAAATTTGGTGTGAAATGCTGCACAGCAATAATATTAGCAAGGGAGGAATTTCTTACAGGTGACAGGGTCAGGGCTCCTGTGCTCCTTTCATTACCTCTGTCATGGCCAGGTAGTTCAAGATATCCTTTGTCAGACTTAACTGTTGCTGTATATGCTTTAGACTTGAAATTCATCAAAATGCACAAAGAAATGGAGGTCTCACATATGGGCACCCAAAAGGAGACTGTTCTCAACACCAATTCCTCAGACAACTCTTGCATTTAATCATTTGTGTCTGCACAAGAAATACTCTTAAACTTCTACTGTACATAGCAGAAATAAAAAAGGATTATAAAGCTATACCATGATTATTACTTTAATATAATTAAATATATTTACAGTAGTGTTCAGTTGTGTGGAGTACCTATCTACTTACAGGTGGCATTTAACAACACAAGCGTGCTGCATAGACATTCATCAAAGAGTGAAGTACTATGAAAAATTACATCTTTTAGGTTTTAGAGTGCAAGAAATTGAGATTAACACTTTCTAAAAATAATTTATTTTCTAACTTAACTGATTATGAAAAACTTCAAAAACTGAAAAACTTCAGTTGCAAAAAACCTAAAATCAATATCCACTTTCTTTGGCACTTGAATTCTATGACAGCAAGTGTTCAGGAGTATTTCCTATTCTAGTAGATTAATGAAAAAATACTGAGATAAAATAATAGTGTGAGGTAAGATGGGGAGTAAAGTTATGCTTAGCTGTACAGTACATTTTTGTACTGAGGCTCACACGCACAGAAGGCATCGCAAAACCTTTTTATAATGGAAAATGATCACCATTAACTTCATTAACTTCAGGCATGTTATTTGCTTATTTGACCTTATTTTCCCAGTCTGACTGAAGATTGCTTTCAGTGTGTCCCGAAGCAAGTATGTAAGCGGGTACACTGCAGTTAATCAAAGCAGGAGTGTTTTTCTCATCTTTCAAAGATTTGACAAGAAGCAAAGCTCTTCTGCCATCCACCACAGAAAAAATTCTAGCAATGATCAGCCTTTGCAAACTGTAGTGCCTGGTCATGATCTGTACTGTTCGGGTTTGGACTTCAGTTTGGGAGAGATGCAAAGTAAACAGAGTGAAAAAGAGAACTTGGGATCAGTTAGCATCCATGTGAGCAAATTGCCTCTGAAATATCCAGAGAGGCAGACAATGATGGGCTGTCAGAGCTCTACAGTGGAACTGGGGAGGGGTTGCATACACAGCTGCGGAAGAAGGACAAGCTGTGGTGGGGATAAGGGCCTCTCCCGAGACAGGGGTAACATGCCTGAAGAAAATGAAGCTCAGTAGGCTCTTGGCAGTATCAGGGCATGTAAATACTTGTCATGTTCACAGGCTTTTCTTAATGTCTATAAACTGAATAATGACATAATGAGGAAAATAGCCATTTGTTCTAATGGTAAAATATCAAAAGCATCCTACCTCTTCAAAGCTAGGGTATGCAGATTTGTGGAGTCTGAACGCAGCCAGCAGTCCCTTTGCAGAGCTAACAGGAGAGAAAAAACACGAGCTGAAAGATTTTNAAAAAAAAAAAAAAAGAGACCAAGTAGAAGAAAACCAAAGAACCAGATAAGAAAATCCCATCTCCTCTTCTTTTCCTATCTTAAAATAAAGCAATTCTCAAAAGCTGATTTATTAAGATTTTATTTTTTTCTCTCTGGAAAACGGAAAGCTCACAAGAACCTTATCTATGGGATCTCTGCAAATGTCCTCAGACTGCACACACCTAATTAAAGGATTTGTCTTCATCCAAAATTACTGGGATACGTCAGTAGGCTTCTTGCCCATTTTCTGTGGCACAGAAATGTCAATAAGCAATTTCTGTTTCTTCCCTCCTCTATTCACAACCAATTCCATAAAGCCAAACAACCAAATTCATCTGCTGGTCAGGGCTGCAACCCTCACAGAATCTGCTGTGGTCCAGGATGCCAAAAACATCCAGACTGTGCCTGCAACTTTTGTTTTCACTTACTAGCAAACCAAGGGGTCTAGGAGGTGAAGGAATCCACCTGAATAAAAGCAGGAACTGGCATAACAGCTGCTTTTCCTACATTAGCATTTGTAGAAAGAATGTGTGTTTTACACTAGGCCAGAAAGCAGCATGTATTTTTATAAAATAAATCTCTATCCTACAATGAGTAAACCATTACAGAATATAAAGCTATTCAGTCTGTGTGCTTCTCACCTCCCTAAAAGTCCAGAAACAATGAAAGGGTATATATGTATGTATACACACACGTGTGTGTGGATTGAAAGAATAATGTCAAGAAATTAATAATTTGGTAAATCTGACACACTAGGAGAGGATTACTGAGTTTTAAAGAGTAAAATAACTGCCAAGAAAAAGAAATCTACTCTGAAAGTCTACACTGTTCCAGTACACTCAATAGGATTTGAGAAAAAATATGAGGATTTTTTTCTTCATCCAGAACCAGGATATATTTATATGTTTGTACTGTAGTGTAGATGTTTTGTTGATCCCTCTTCTCAGAACTAGCTACAAGGATCTTCCCTGTGCTCAATTGCATCCCTGATTATGAAAGTCCTTAAAACCACAGAAAGGATATATGACTCTGCAGACATGCTTTCTGACTTATCAGCTACCTTTTGATTATGCTGTATTCTTTACAGATAGGTCACTACTTGCATGCATCCACAAGTTAATCCTAAATGAAATAATTAGTGAATGAAACTGTTTTGTCACATGCAAATTGCTTTATGCCTTGCAAACTTCTGGGAAAAAATAGGTAAGGGTAGTAACAAAAAAAGGACTGTTGTAATTACAATGCAACTTAATACAGCTATGAACAAACATATTATCTATGTATCCTATAGAGCCATAACCAAGATGCTTGTAAGTATGAAGCATACAAGCAAGTTAGAAAAATTGTTTGATGAGGATAAATGGCTGCAGATAAAAACTTCAGCATTGCATTTATTTGTTCCTTTGTCCATACACAAACCTTAGCAGTGACTGGAGTTGATGGGATTCCGCCTACGCTTTCATTGTGTGGATGGTAGTCACTCATATCACTGTATTAAATGCTTATTTGACCATTTTGAAGCTAAGATTCTAGTTTTACTTCAGAGCATGACTACACATGCAGATAGCTTACGACTACTCCATTAAAGCCATGAGGCAATAATTGCTGAAAACATTCTTAGCAAATCAATCATGGCTGTGCTTTTAAAATTCATTTGTATGTATGGTAAAATATTTTGCCTATTAACATAGTAAAAACTGACTGAAATATATTATTTACTAGTACACTCTTGTGACAGAACTGATTTTTTAAGAGTTAAAATTAAAAAAAAAATACCCTAACTAAATGTGAAATGTTCTTCCCAGATGAATTTCCAACTACTGACAATTTTATGCTGTTCACAGCATATTAGTTGTTATGTAGGTTAAGAAAGGAGGTTCATAAACAACATTTTTTGTGCTTATTAGTATTATTCTATCATGTCTTTGTCAATGATTCATCTGTTAAGCCCTGTATCTTCCCTTTAATAGATTACATGATTTTTAAAATGTTTATTTTATGGGATGCTTTTTCACAGTAAGGTTTAATATTTGTAAACAATTCCATTTAAAAGAGGCTTTTGCTATTTGCATGTGTCTTACCCAATAAGGCATTTTAAAATAACGTTCAGCTGTATTTCTAAAGGGTCAGATGCAACTTGGCATGGGTAAGACAATGCACTGATTATACCTAAGCATTTGTTTTGGGGTAATTGTTTGCAGCTAGTGCAGCTGAAGAGTTAAAGCCATGTGCTGAATTTAAATCTATAAACATGAAAGATGGTGCCAACTTGGCAGCGAGTCACGCGTTCAAAAGTAAACGGGTCTCCCTGGCTGCTTCAAATGGAGGCATCAATATGAGGTGTAGATGCTGCCTCTCTAGTTTACAGATGCAACCTTCCTTGCCTATGTTGCCTTTTACTCAAAACAGTTCCTATTTGCAGAAAGTCTCTTTAAAACATACCAAGAAAGGTCACAGTTTGCATTTCAATAAGCATATTAAAAGGAGATCTGGCATATTTTATTGCTTCTATAAGAAAAATCTCAGAACTCAAGATACAACTCTAAAGGCAAACCATTTTTGTAACTGAGTTTTAAATAAATCAAATTCAAGAAGGGCTGACTGGTTTCAGAGTAATGGGGCTACAGTAAGCTAGCCTAGAAATGAGATGTCAGCTCCTAACAAACCTGCAATAGTATCCCTCACAATGTATTCAGACACACCATTTAAAATTCAAAATGCAGTTTGAAGGAATCAAATTACAGAGGATAAATCTATATTTCATTTTAAGAACTGCAAAAGGCCAAACCTCTTCTAAAACTGGAAGACAAAGCTAAGGAAATGCTTTCTTTGGGAAAGACATTCCTTTTTTATGTATATTTTAATCTTCTTTATATATATGCATTTGTATATTGATTGAAAGACCAGGTTATCAGTGATATTCCAAGATTATTTTCATTAGATATCTTTCTATGGCACCATTAAAGCTATATGAATGGCTTCCAAAGTCTTGAATTCTAAAATATGCCTATTCTTTGTCAGTCTATGCATAAATGAAGATCTCCCCATGCATGGTCTTTGCATGCAGCTAAGCAGGAAACATTTCAGGATGTAACCCAAATGTATCATAAAAAGAAAACCAAAACCCAAACCAGAAGGGAGATTAAGCTAATGCAATGTTTTCTACAAAAGGACAAATGTCATCTTTTATTCAGCTGGTCTCTCTTTCATAGGAGAGGAAAAAAATAGCAGCAATACAGTGCACTGGTGAGCACTGCCCTCTCACTGCCTCCAGATGTACTGACATTTGATTTGCTGCTGATTAGTATGGGCAAGAGAAGAGGGGGGGAGAAAAAAGCTGGCATCAAGTCACGTCCTCCATCTTAGTCCCAGCTGGTACCAAGCTCCAAAGAGACAAAGCGACTTCAGACTGTGCTATCATATATTCATGACCAAGAAGAAATATAAAAACCAGCACGTTTGAATTCCTGACAACCATAGAAGAATAGTGCATTGGCATGTTGAATTTTTCCAGCCAGCCTTTGCTGACCTATAAACCTTTGTGACTGGAACAAATGCAAATAGAGCTGACTTGCCTCACAAACTACTGAGGGGTATTCAAACCGAGTTGTGTCTAACAGGCTAACAATAACCCACTGTCCCACCCATGCAAAACACACAGTCTGGGAAAAACAGCTTTAGAAAAGCACTTGACGGAGACATAAAATGCAGACCACACCAGAAAAAAAAAAAAAGCCATCTTTCTTCATACTTCTTCACCTAAAAGGCATAATAAAAAATAATTTGGATTAAAATTATCTAAGTATTAAAATGAAGAATGCACAATTTTAAAAACAGGCTGGGAATTAGCAACTGAGAAAATCAGGGACTGTCTCATCTGAAGTCATATCAGGCTTTAGCCATTAAATTTCATGCCTTAAAAGCAAACCTATGGTCAATAGGTCAATATAGTAAAGTCTGAAAAATGGTTGTGTGCTAACAAATTATGTACTAGCACTGAATTAAATTACACTTTGAGAAAGAGCATATCCAGAGTTAAAGGTCTGCTCAAAATCCCTGCATTACATTTCTCTTTGAATGATCATTACACTTGCATTTTTAGTTGGGGAAGGTTGATATTTGAAGGTATTGACCTCTCCAGCTTTCATATAGCCCCCAGAATAGCTACAGATGAGGAAGATCAAACTCAAATAGTAATTCAGCAAAATCCTTTTCGATCAGAGAAAGGAAATAAGGCACCACGGTAGCACATTTATTCAGTGAAACAAATAATATCTTTTTGTGAGAGTGATAAAATAGGAAAGTGGATGGCTCTTTTCTTGAGTATCTGCATGCCCTTGCTATCCTTTTATTTGACTCAAGCGTAGGCTTGTGACTGAAAGGGCCCGAGTTGCCATCCCTTAGTCTGCTTCCATCGAAGGCCAATTAAAGCAGCCTCACTCCCTGTGCAGAAAGAAAGGGATGAACAAGAGCAAAGTAACACAGGGGGAAATGTGGTGCTATGTCAGTAGTCCTGCTGTTTGTTAGGTAGAGTCATTAGTGATTAATTCTGACCCCAGACTTCATCCTGTGCTGGCACTGCTTGAACGCTCATTAGGTAAGCCATATCATTTTCATCTTAAAACTGTCAGATAAATTTAGGTATCTAATTTATCCCACCTAAATTCAGGTACCCAGGCATCTGATTTTCTGTGGACACATATGTAAGCAATGGAGAAAAAGGGGCAATGCTCCTCACTAGCATTCACATCACCGACTGACTGTGCTGGAAACCTAGTCTGAGCAAACTCCTAATCTGGTACTTTAATTTAGTTCCCAAATCTAATCCTCCTAACGAAGAAAGAATCCGGGCCACAGCACTAGTTGTACAAGCAGCTGCCATTAGTTTTTTGCATTCAGCAAACTATTTGTGTGTATAAAATCGATTGTGTGTAAATTCTTAGATTCTGAGCATGATAGACTCATTTTTTAAACCTTTTCAACATCTGGCCTTTAAGGACAGAGTGTTAAGGAAAGTTGAGATGATTTGTCTCAAGTTTCCATTAAATTGCGTATGATATACAGCCATTTCATAAACATTCCCCTGTGTGCACAAAAAAATAGAGGCAACTCTGGGAACAGCTTAAGAGAGAGCACACAAGAAGTGTGCATTTCTAACACCTAACAGCCAAAGGTAAGGCTTGTAAGAGGCAACTGAATTTGAACAGGAAGGGGCAGGACCCTTCTGGACCAAACTGCTCCGTAAGTGTACACTAGGAAGTTTAAAATGGAGTTTATCCACATATGGAATCACTTCAGAATAACTGATTTATATGCAGTAACAGATGCAAAAGTAACATATCTGAGGGATTCCCAGTGATGAACTGAATATCTGTCATTGTGCCATGATCTTTAAGGAAGGAGATACATATCCCTCAATTCTCTTGGACATTTGGAAGATTTTGGCCTGTGGCAGCCTACAGGGTATTCAGGCTGGAATTCATCCCATGAGTTGCAGCTGCCTGTGTTAGGTACCAAGTGCGACTTGCTTTCAGGGCTGCCTGTACAGCCAGCAGAACAAGGCAGGGAGCTAGGGGTTGTCTTCTGATGTGACAGAAGGCATTCTCTACCTCCACAGTTATTAAACAGTGTCCTTGATGACCTCAAGAGAAAAGATATTTAACATATACAGGCTGAGTTTTCTAACCTTAGCCTTCTGTTCTAAAGGAACAAAGCATCCCAAAAATAAACTCCACTATGCTGAAATTATAAATGGTTAAACAAAAAAGGTATTTCATTAAAACTCACTGATGCTTGCCCCTTCATTGCACTACTGCATAAATTTTATATTTTCTAATTTTATCTTGTTTTAAACTACCTTTTCAGTGGCATTGGTATTGACTGTAATTTGTCAGGTTTTGCAGTATTATAGATATTATATAGATATTATAGATATGGCTAAGACTTGTAGAAAGGCAAAGATGAGAATAGGAAAGACACTGACTAGCTTCCTTTGGCTTTCTATATCAACGTTTCCTAAAAGTGTTAGTGTTGCAGAGGTCAGCAATATCCTTCCATGTGATGAAATCAAGGATGAAGAATGAATCTAATCTAAATTACCAATATTCTTCCTTAGAAACAACTAGCAGATAGTTACGCAGAATTATAAAGGTGTGTAAAAGGTCTTTTTTAGATTTAATATAATGCAGCAAGTTTATTCTATGGATTAAAAGAAGTTTACATTAAAATGCAGTGAAAATTTCATGGACTGGCATCAATGTGAAAAACAGAAGTGGGCTTTTTAAAAACGAATTTTCCTGCTAACGTTCAAGAACTTAAAGGGTCAGTTGAGTTTCAGAAGTACATAACTTCTCTAAAACTCTTATCCTATACCGCTAAGTTCTGAAAATAATAAAGCAGGCAAAACATGTATATAACTGAAAGCTGAACTTGCAACTCTGGTCTCTATCCTTGATATTGCCCTGGTACACAGGGCTGTGTGATGTCTTGCATATTTCTTAAATGCCTGTTGTAAATACAGAGACCCTGTCTACCCAAACCAATCAAATCAGATATAGAAAAGCCTCCCTTCATCTTCCTCGGTTCAGGGTACTGCACAGTTAACATAAGGCACAACCTCCTGGCTTTAAGCTCACTTAACCTCCAGCTTTTTATTCATATTATAGTTGACTATAAACCGTGGTGTACAATATGTTTTCCAAAAGGTCTGCTACATCAAGTTCCACCAGCCAGCTAATTATGAGTAAAGCTGCTAATTTGGTAGCTGTCAACAACACAAATCTCTCCATTCTGTTCTTCCTGTCCCTGTTCTTTTTAAAAAGCACCAAAACCTCTTACTGCTGGCAAAGAAAGATATGACACATCCATTTAGGCTTTCATGGATGGTGGTAAGACAGAATTGTGCACCCACAAGTTGGTTGCTAACAACACATAGCCAGAGGAGTGTGACTTGCGTGACACTTCACACGCATCGTGTCTTACACAAAGCTCAAGAGAGGGAAGAAAGTTTCATAGAACTTCTCTAAACAGCAGATTTTTCTGTGATCCCATTTGCCATTCTGCAAGAATACCTGAGTAGGTGTTTCAGTCAATCTAACTTTCAATCCAGACTAAATTGCCTTTTCAGCCGAAGGGTTCTTTAAAGAAATTGCTTCATATCAGATGGGGAAATCATCAACACCAGAGATGAAATATAAAATAAAAAGGATATTAATCAGAATGCTTTGAAGAGTATTAAAAAACCTCAACAAGCTAAGAAGACTGCAGATGAGACCAAAGCAAAAATGGAGAACTTGCATTTTGACATATAAGTTCTTTTCCTGAGTTCACAGCTACAACAATACTACCATTTCTTAAAGACAGATGAACAGGCCCCAAGACTTTAATTCAGTTCCTGGCCTTGCTTCAGATCAAGTGCATGATCCTTGAAAACCAAGAAAACTGTTCCCAGGACCTAAAATGGGAAGGTTGCTGCTTCCAGGCTTCCATTTCCAAGTTTGTTCATTGACACTGACCCCAACCCATATCACCCAAAATGGATCCAACCAGTTCTGCTGTTACATACTTAGGGATGAAATGATGTTCCCATGTAACCAGATACACCAGTTAAGCCCCTGTTTGTCAGTGGTGCAAAATACGGACCTGGTGGCATTGACCAACAAACTGCACTGCCAAGTGGAAGAGCTTCAGATTTCCTGAAGCAAGAGGGGCAAATGCACAGTTGTCAGCCCTGATATGCCTGTACTTCCCTGGAGGAATATGTCCTGTTCTGGGGTCTGCGGTATGAGAAAGAAATCGATCTGCTTGAGCAACTCCAAGGAGGCACATGAAAACGGTCAGAAGACTGGAAGATGTCTCCTATGAAGAAAGGCTGAAAGAATTGGGGTTGTTCAGCCTGGAGAAGAGAAAGCTCCAGGGAGACGTTATGGCTGCCTGTCAATATGTAAAGGGGGCTTATAAGATAGATATATATATATATAGACTTTTACCAGGGTCTGTAGTGACAGGAAAAGGGGCAACAATTTTAAACCAAAAGAAGGTAGGTTTAGATGGAACAAAGGGAAGACATTTTTTACAGTGAGGGTGGTGAGACAGTGGAACAGAGTGCCCAGAGAAGTTGTCCTGTCCCTGGAAATATCCAGTGTCAGGTTGGATGGGGCTTTGAGCAACCTGGTCTTAATGAAAATGACCCTGCCCATGGCTGGGGAGCTGGACTAGATAATCTTTTAAGGTCCCTTCCAACACAAAGCATCTTATGGCTCAATTGTCTTTAACCTCTTTAAGGCAATAGCAATCTGTATCAGTAAGGTGGGATCTCTGCTGCCAAGGCAGATTTCACATAAATGGTAATAAGCTTCTCTTTGTTTTCCATGAAATAGCCAGACACAAATTTGGCCTTATTATGTAATTTCTGATCACTAGGTTTTGTACCTTAGTATAATCAGAACAAGGATAGAATATGCACAAAGTTCCTTTTAAACTACCTACCTGCTCACCTCTGTCTTTGTTTTTTAATATCTTGCCTTCCTTACACCATTAAAGTGATACATAATACCTGGTAGGTATGCACTGATATTTCCTTCTAGAATTTTCTAGGCTGCAGGTATGGAAATATCCTTTCTTTACAAAGACAGTTATCACTACTAAACAATTCAAGTTATCTGATTAGATAATGTGAGAAAATATTCCTTTTCTTGTGTTGCAGTGGGCTGGCAAATTTTCCTATGCACTGCTTTGTTTTAGTTTAACTCATAATTATTTGAACAGAAGAACATCACACTACATTAGGACAGAAGAAGCAAATCTTGCTCTCAACACAATATTTTGTTCCAGGATAAAAAAGTTCAAATAGTACATTTCTGAAATGAGGAACTAATATTCTGATATTTCTGCTTACAACAGAGAAGATTTGAATTCTGCGTTTAAATCTGTGCAGATGGGCTTGCTGGAACAAGGTGTAAAACAAAGTAAACAAATCGGGAGCATAGACAAGATTTTGTATAGACTCAGCCCCAGAAATCACCCAGAACTTGGAGACAATGTTTTTGATTGGGTTGTTAGCAATATCAGAGTTTGGTTTCATTTCTCAATCTAAAAACTGCAGGCTACTTGTGTGAATAACTGAAGAGAGGACACCTCCCCATAAAAAAATTGTCTACATCTTGTAAATCTTTCTTGAGATTTACATGAAAGATGCAAATGGTTTCATAAAAGGGACATCTCATATTGACACTGTGTTTCTCAGGATTTTATGAACCCGCAACAGATAGAAGTGACTGGTCGGTTTTAGAAGGATGGTGAGATAGGCTTTCTTCCAGGATAAGCATCATGGAAGGCTTTTGCTACAAGATTTGGAGTGTGGAGGTGTTCTGCAACAAGCAGTGTTAGTGAAGTTCTGTCAGTTCAAGTCACTCATGTTAATAGACATAAACCCAGAGTTCTATAGAGAAAAATCCCAGATGTTCACAGAATCATAGAATGGTTTGGGTTGGAAGGGACCTTAAAAGATCACCTAGTTCCAACCTCTCTGCCATGGACTGGAACATCTTCCACTAGGTAAGGTTGCTTAAAGCCTCATCCAGCCTGACCTTGAATGCATCCAGGGATGGGTCACCCATGACTTTGGACAGCTTGTTCCAGTGCCTTGCCACCCCCACAGTAAAAAGTTCTTCCTGGTATCTAATCTAAATCTCCCTTCTTTCAGAATAAAACTGTTGCCCCTCATCCTGCCACTGCACACCCTGATAAAAAGCCCTCGTCGGATTTCCTAGGGCCCCGTTAAGTACTGGAAAGCCACTATAAGTTCTCCGTGAAGCATTTGCTTCTCCAGCTAAACAACTCCAGCCCAACTCTCTCAGGCTACTTTTAAGTCAGGTGCAGCTGACTTAAAAGCAATAATTTCCCATGAACTTAAACAATAATACTTAAGGGGGAAAAAATTAATGTTAACAGTCCTGATCAGATCATCAAAATTTAAACCTTTAATAGTTCCTAAATATTTTAGTAAGAAGTCTGGTTTGGACTTCTTTTTGGTAGCCATTTGACGCAGTGGCTTTTCCTACAGTCAGTATTTTCTTTCAAGAAAAATTAAATCAGTCAATGTCTAGTTTGAGTGTATTAATTTCCAGGAAATGCTTTTCCCAGTTACTTTTGCTAATATTTTTCTAAGAATGTATTTATTTTCTATAGAATTATACACAGGATTTCCCTTGGGCTGTTTGTCCTTATTTTGTAACGCAAAGGGGACAATATAGTCAAAAAATGAATTGTAACATCTCCCCAAAACGATTTTACAGCTTATTTTCATATTTTTCAACACAGCAACCTGGGCAGCAGCACAGAAATTCTATGCCACTTCAATAAAATCACAAAAGATCTAGAGGATCCTCTTCTTGACTATACTTTCTTCCCCTCCAAATGTAACCTAAGCATCCTTAATTAGTAAACCCAAAGGTCAATTTTGGGAATGGTAATGTGGTGTAGACTTGTATGTGGTGGACCTAGGATCCATGCAGGCCCCAGACCTATTACAATAACTTACCAAAATGTATTCAACTATTAATAGCACACCGATGCCACCACTGCTACAGTTTACTGCTTGAATCACACTACGTTGGAAGAAAAGTTTACGCTGAAAATATTGATGGATCTTGAGGAATAGCATGTTGCCCTACTACAGTGAAGTCAGTTCAAATTCTGCTGTTGCCGCTGATGAAAGAAAGATCCATCCTCTTAATTTCTGGTCTTTGCTGTAAATAAGGTTGTTGCCATGAATTATAGATTAGAGTTTTAGGAACTTATGGGTAAATGTTAAGAGATTTGCACAATTAGCATGAGACTCACACATGTGTGACTAGGGAGCCAAGTCCTTCTGATTATTCATTCTGTTAATTTAAGATGCTTTCTTCTGCTTGGATAGTTTCTCTAATATTCCCTTAACTAAGTTCATGATTGAGGTAAAAGACAGCTCTTTCTTATTTTTAGAAATACAGTCAAAACAGGCATAAAGGATACTATCTGTAATACCACAAAATAGGAAGCAACACAGGGTTATATACCTCATTCTACAAAAGGGGTGCCTGGCCAAAACATTTGGAATGGATCATTAGGACGTCTCCAAATGCTGTCTTGATGCCAAGCAATACAATTACATCAATTGTTCTGCACTGAGGCAGTTTGTTGCGTGCCTGTGAAGTGGAAGGCATTTCCCACGCCTGCTTTAGACTGCGGTAAATCACCTAGGCTGTTCCACAACATTGTGAGCTTACAGTTTGTCACAGTGTACTGTAGATGTCATGACGGGAGAAGGAGGAGGGAGCATGCATTTGGTATGCCTCATTTCCCTGACAGAGATGGCCATTAACAAAATACTGTAAATTAATCTCACATTGAAGAGAAGCATTTTCAGTTTTAGGCTGTTCACTCACAGATGATAATGTAGAATAAAATTAAATTACTTTCTCTGAGATTGTGGTAAACCACGCTAGAAACAACTGAATCAGGAGAAAAGCAAAAAAAGTCACGTACTGTCTCAAACTGAATCACAGAGTAAATACACAGAGTTACACCCTTGCTGATTTCAAGAACAGATTTATTTAGTTATTGCCATCAACAGGAAAAGCTAGCACAATAATTTGCCCATGCTCCAGACGATCATGTTGATTGTTTTACATGCAGACTTGCAAACATTCATACCCTTACTTATTCCAAAAATGAATCTATCTACATATTTCATTTATTTGGAAAACTGAACCAATGGTATGCTTTCTTGCTGTAGACAATCTTATGGATGGTTTTAACTGCTGACTTCTTCTACCTGTCTTTTAAATAAATATTTCTGTATACTACACTAAGACCATTTTAAAAAAGGCATTACCTAAACTGGGAACTGCAGGAATGATCAGAGATCTTCTAGGTTATATATGTAAGTACTCTCAAAAATGCCGTAGCCTTAAAAATCATTCTACATTGATGTGAACATACTCTCTTCAACAACTTCCTGTTCTGGAAATTTTATTCTTAGTTTTGTTTGTTTGTTTGTTTGTTTTGTTTTAATCTAACTGAATAGCAACACAGCATTGCTTTCTTACTGAGGCCTATCCGTTAACTATCCATTCTGCTTTTTGTGGGTTGATTTCATACTACTACATTTATGCTTTGTCATGTTTTCATTTCTAGCACAAATATAGAAAACACATGGATATATAAAGTTGTGCTTCAGGAACATCAAAATGGCTTTGGATCAGACTTTTTGTTTACATAGCTGAAATCACTGCATATGGATGTCAAATCCATTGTGCTGGTAAGGGTTTTCCATATGTCTTATTTACATAGACTGCATATCAGATACCTTGATAACAACAGTTTAATAGTGAAAGGCTACAGAAAAAGAAATATATCTGTTTACTGTGAAAGCAAGAGATTATTATAAACTACCATAGTATTCTGCCTTCAGTGTTGGAATGCTGATGATATTGATCTGAGAGAAAGAAGGATGGTTAACTTTACCTCGTATAACAATATTACAGTGTGTCACAGGACAAATTTGATTCTATTAATGAATTACAGGTTCAGTCAGAAGGCATTATGGAAGCCCTATGTTTCATATATGCGTACATATGTATATATGTACACACATAAATGTCATGCTACTTATAAACTTATTTCATCTAAAACAGATGAGGAAAAGCAACACAAACAAGGCAAATGTCTAACATCCTTCTGCAGCACGTTCTCTACCAGAAAAAAAGAACATTAATTTATCCTACAAATACTTCTATCTGCCCATTTTTGGATCATGGAATGCACTTAATTTTTATTATCTCAATGCTCTTTTTGTCAGACCACACTCCCTTGAGTAGGAGGGGCTGTTCCCAACACGAACAGCCAACTCATGAATTTGGAGCTCTACGCTCTAAGTGGAATCGATATTGCCAAGCCCTTTAGGGTCACATTTTTTCAAGGAGAGAATCTTTCTTAGTCAAGGCCTGCTTTGTAGAAGCACTCAGCACTCACACACACATGAAACAGAGTGGCCGTATTTTTAAAAGCACTGAATTTATGTATGTTGATCTGTTTTGCAAATCCTGCTTCTGCTCTAGATTTTGAATACTGTAGATACTTAGCTGTAGTTTTTTGGCTTTAGCATACGATCAAACTTCAGAAGTCTGCAATGCAGATGAGGACAGATCAACTGGGACTAAACACAACAGTGGGAAAAAAATGAGGAACTGGCCCCTTGGTGAGCTAGAGTGTCAAGGGTATAGCCATTGCTATCAGATGAGCATACATCTACATGCAACACAAAGTTATTTTTGTAGTGGCACAAATTATTTACAAGTTTTGCAAAATCCTCCAAGGACAATTCCTGCATTGCCTGATGCAAAGGGGAATACTGTATTAAATATAACAACAGCCTTCTTAGCCACATATTTCTTCGTATTTATTACTGTCATATGAAAAAGAAAAGTCATAAAGCAGATTTCGAGGATGTGTATTAATCTATGACTTCTGTTCCAGTTTTGATAAGTAGCCACAACAAATACCTTCACTATATTTAAGTAACATGCATTAATGTATTTAATAGACTGTCATTGGACCTTACTGAAATTTGTTTTGACTTGGAGAAGAAAGATCACAACTGGAACACTTCTACTTCTTATGTTTTGTAAAAGAAAAAGACACCATCAAATCCCCAAAATATTTGATAGATAGTGGGTTATTCAGTACTTATATGGAATTTCTGTTCAGGCCACAGTAAGAAAGTACAAGAGAATTTAGTTAATATAAGTATTGTGGTGTCTTGGAAAAATAAGAAGACGTACTCTTATGAGAAAAAGACAAATTCTTCATACGTATTCTTCTGAAATTGCCTCTTATAAAATCATTCCTATACAGAAAAAAAGGTATTAAAGTTCATCAGGCACAGTACTTATATAAACACTCTAGTGTTTATAGCACAATATTGGTATTCTGATATTTGACTGGAGCAGTCACCACATAAGTGTCCCTTTACCTTACTTAAACTTCTTGGGTTTTCCTCCTCAGTTTTAAAATGCAGACATCTGAGGATGGGGGAGACCATTGTTTCAAATTTCTGTAATGAAAAGTTAGTTTTGTGGTCTTCCTAGTTTATTCACTAGCTTATTCTTCCTAGATTATTTCACTACAGTCAGAATTCATAAAATAAAATAAAATAATGATGTCATTACTTCTCTAGTGGCAGTTCCCTTGTGCCCTGTGATTGTCATTTCAAGGTAGAGACTTCAGAGTGTTTGTCTGTCCATTAAAACTTGCTTGCAGTGCATTTCTAAAAGGAGTTCCATAGGCCAAAATCCCTTGCTGTGTAATGAGGAAGAAAAGCTGATATAAGACACAGACATTTACAAGAAAAGCTGTCTCATTTCTGCCTTGTTAATATAAAACTCCACATAAAATTGACTTCTTAGTTAAGGCATTTAGGAAAACAATCACCATCTGCATTGGATTGTCATCCATATTTCAATTATTAATTTTTATCCCTTTGCTTCCACTTAAGTGGATAGAAAAGATGACTTCGTGAAAAAATGTTGTGCATATTTATAATCCAGTTTATAAATAAATCTTTTTCATTGCTCTTTGTGCTTAAAGACGGAAGAGATGTAATTTATACAGTACATTCTATCCACACACTTCAAGTATACTGCAGAATTACACAGAATGGAAATGCTGTGGTATAGCAGCTTTATCTCTATTATCCTGCTAACCACAGGACTCCTAAACTGGAAAGCCAAGAGCAATACAGATCAGCAAAAATTAATGTCGATAAAACGGTAACACCACACACAACATCATTACATCTTCTGCACATACAATGAAAATAGCATGAGTATTGTTATTTTTTTCTCCATTTTCCTACAATATGGTATGTCTGCCTCTAAAACCCTCAGAGATGAGAGGAAAAATAGAAATAACATAGTAGAAAAAAATCACTAACTATAACCAAGTATAGCTCTTTTTAATGTGCAAAACTTATGATTTTAAAATTATTTCCCTAGAGAGTACTAGTAACAAGTGCCATGTGTCCCCAAAACTGTGACTTTCTCCTTTCCAACAACATAAAGACTTGTTTCATGCAGATCTTAAACATGCCACTGAACCATTGATTGTTGTGGACTCCTGGGCATTGGGCCAAAATAATTTTGGGGAGAAATTCCACATATGCAAGCAGGGGGAGAATGAAATAACTCCCTGTCTGAGAGAGATGTGTGCATATGCATGCATTTCTTGTTAAGATTAACTTTAAGTTACTAGCAGACATTATGAAAGCTCTTCCAGAGATCATGTATTGATGAACCAGCTACACAGTCAAAGGTCTGTGACCCATAATGGTTTATTTATGGATGTTGTCCATAGGTGTGTACATATGAACATGAGAACATTGCACATAAGACTAAACTGTCATTCCAGAACTACTGAGAAAAATCAATTATCCTGTTAGTATGGCTCAGGAAAATAGTGTTTCCTTCTCCTGACAGTGAAAGCCTTAACCTTGAGACAAAGCAAGCCTGATGCTGCATGGCAAAAAAGTTATCCTTCAGAGCCTTAGATGCCAAAAAGCAGCTGTGCTTAGACTCAAAAGCATAGGCAACAGTCCTAGGTGTATTTGGCCAGTCTCACACACCTCATCCACACTGAGGGACAGTCCTAGTTTCCTGATCATCCAAGTCCGAGGTACACCACTGATGTGCTTTGCAGCTCCCTCTCCACTTGCACGCTCAGGGTTTTCATCAGAAGGAAAGTAGGGCCTGCCAAGATTATGGTCATGACAAGTAGTAAGCTTGCAAGATACAGGACCAAGATTCTGGAATACAAAGCAAAGGACATCTGCCATTATAGAGATCACCTGCACAGATCTGTTGGCAACAGTTGACAACAGACTCGGCTGCAGTGGAGATAGACATCTCCAACTTATATTTCTTAATTAATTGCTACCATTGCTATGCCCATAACATCTACTTCCACACAGGCTTGAGTGAGCTAGAGGATACCTAAGAGGAAGATTCAGTCGAAGTCATGATCTTCCAGATATACCATGTGAATTTGCCATAAAGATCATATCAGCCACAAAACTTAGACAGGTACCAGAAGGAAGGAAGATGTAAAAGCATTAAAGTAGTGATCATAACTTTTTCTCTTTGTACATATATGTTATGCATTATGAATGCTTTTTTACCCTGTATTTATTTAGAAATATTTAAATTACAAAAACACAAGGGAAACAGAGAAGGAATATTTTTGAGAATAAATTTTTTCTTCTAACTTTCTAAATGTCTATGAAGTAGTATTACTTTAATACCCGATTTGCAAAGGAAATCTAACAAGTGATGCCATTGGTGTTGTAATTAAATTAATCATCATCGACAATGTCAGGGGTAGGAGTTCTCTGTTAGATGAGCAGAAGATCATACAGTACTAATACCACTGTAAGTAGGTCTCAAAAAACACATCTCTGGCTCCCAATACTCCACAAGGCTAACCAAATTCTTCTCGTTATGAAAAGTTTACACAACTCTGATTTTGCAAAAGTTATACCCTTCAACTCCATTCTGAGATTGGAAAAGTTTACATACTAAGAACAGAGAGTGAGAAAAATCTACCTTAATGGACAGATTCTTGTCTGTCTGATTAGTGTGGTTGATCTGCTCTCCTGCCTCTAGCACTTACACTCTCAGGACAGTGGAAAATAGCTTTAAGAGGGGCCAAAAAGGTTTGAATGTACACCTCTGATTTTGCCTGAGTCAGGAAGTGCAGTCCTTTGACATTCAAATGTAAGAAAATGTTCTACGAAAGACACTGAGTGAGAGAGAAAAAGCTGACAAATATTCAAATACAGTAAAGTGACTAAGGTATTCGCTACTATCCTTCAGCTCTACATACTCTTACAGACCACATATTTAAACTGAATAGCCTACGCTCTTCCAGAAGAAAGTAAAAGACCTATTAAATCAGTTACAGGAAGAATTACATACACAGAAGTGGAAACACACGCACACAAAAAGCATGAGTTACCTAATTCAAATTTACCTCTTCAAAAGCTTTCTTACTTCCAGTGTATGAGGAAGAATGAAAATCTCATTGGTACCTTCTTGCTTTGTGTTTGTTATATGTTTGCACATACCTTGCTTGTCTTTTGGAAGACAGTAGACCATGAAGATTAAAGCTTCTCCATGTGCTGCAGCAGGCAGGATGGATGCTGCCACCCAGACCCTGAGCTGCAGGCAGTGCCCCCCTCCCACACCAGCTCGTGCCTCTGTTATTGGATCCACTTGGGAAAGCTGCACTCAAGTGGGGGAACTCCATTGTGGAGGAGTTAAGGGAGGAGGTGAAGACCGTCAAGGAGTGTGAGAGGGAAAGAGACCAGTGGAGTAGTGCCCTCTTACTCACTCAGCAGCCTGCTGGAGCTGGTATGTCCAAACACCATCCACCTGCAAACTGCAAGGTTGAGGTTACAAGAGATGGGGAATGGCAGCAAGTTCCTGCCGGATGAAGGAAACCTGCTCTTCTCAACTAGACAGCAAAACCCCAGATCCCCCTGGCAAACAAGTACCATGTGCTGCAGGTAGAATCCAATCCTGAGGATGAGGATGATGGCTACCACAGCCTAGAATCTTTCCCTAGGCTGCATCATCCTCAGAAAAAAANTCCAACCTAGTGATTCTATGATTCTATATGTAAATTGAAAAAATAGGTGTTGTTGTAATCTTTTCTTTAGTTTAAACAGGTTCCTAAAAAGGATTTTTTTTGTCAAAGTTGTATCTTAAAAAAAACCCCCAGCAATAAAAATATTTTTTCTTATGCAAGAAAGTTCTTATTCTTACTAACTTCAGTTTAATAATCACTTATGCAAGAAAGGCTTCGCTGGACTGGCTCTGCCTAAGTTCATCACAGAATATTGTACTAAAGAATCTAAAAGATGGAAAGCATAGACACATTAGGAGGCAGATTAACTAAAGATTTCTCATTTGGTACTCTTGTTGAATAAATACAATTTCTGTGAGTCAGAAGCATCCTTGAAGAGCTTGCATGCAGTAGATGTGAGAGCTACTTAGCAAAATTAGATGTGAGATCTACTTCTTAGCAAAATTAGCAAAAAACTTAGAAAGTGAATTTCAGGAGGGAGGAGCACCTCTGCTCCTCTGTAAGCACTGTTCTTGTCATCACTGTGATGCATGTGGTCAGATTCCCAGAGGAAATGGGTCTCTCTAGAAAACTTAGTAACGTGCTGCCTCACAGCTCAGCCTTTCTAATATGATCTATGTTCAACAGTACCATGTTTGCATGGAAACCAAGTAGGTTCAAACAGGTATTATTTAAAACCAAAAAAATCTAGGGTAGCTACAAATTTCATTTCCATCTAAGCTAAAACAGAAGTCATGAAAATTAAAAGGTCCTGAGTTCTCCTAGCTCTTCTCCATATCACTCTTCCAAAACAACAGAGATATTAAGTGTCCTCAGGCTTTGGTCAGAGCTTGAGGGGAAAGAAAGGGGGGGGAAAAGACTTAGTTTTTCAAATGCACCATTTATCATGCTTTAATTAACTACAACTTAGGAATTCCCCCAGAGTTGTAGAGGGAGAAGCACAGAGCTTATGAAAGACATTCAGGACTCATAGGCACAGTACTGCATCTTTGTGTTGACACACCATACTGTGAACAGACCATTCTCAATTAAGCTAAGAGCTAACCATGACTGCTACACCCCCGTATACAGCATCCTGCTCTGTCCCACCTAATGTTCTCAGTCCACAAAATAATATATGCTCTGCCCTGGAATTCTCAGTGTTTAAGTTGTCCTCAAGCTGCTTATGGCCTAAATATTCATCTTTATGAAACACAGAGAAAATATTTTCTGACAAAAAGAATTGTAAACTCTGCAAATTGCTACTTTGAAATCCTCATATGCTAAGATCATGTGTAATTGCGAAGACTCTGATGGCGTGCCTACATGTTTAGTTGTACCCAGCAGCTCAACAGGACTGCACATCTGAGCAAAGAGGCAGGAGTAAGAGTTGCCAAGATGAAAGGCCCATGATACTATTCTCTTCTTTCATGCTTACTGTTAAGGCAGGGAGGGACTGGCTTCTAACAATCACTGAAATATTTTTTTAAGAGACAGATTAATTGTTTTTTATCCAACAAATGCCACCAGGAAAGTTGAGAGCTGTGGCTGCTGCAAACTCCACTCATTTTCTCAGACTCTGCTCCTCAAGCTGTCCGTGCTTACTTCCATTGGCTTACATTTGCCTGGACCTTTTTCATGTACCAGCTGGTATTTACCCCCAGTGTGACACATTGTAGATAAACTGACACACACTATGCCCCTTCCCCAGTTTTACACAGATTACAGACACTTATTACAAATAAACAAACAAAACCATGCTATGCAACTGATGTTCATATTTTATTTTTTTAGGGCTGAAATTGCAGGGAAAAGAAATATCTTTTAAAATGGAGAGGATTTAAAAATGTATTTCTTTCAGTAGCTACTAATTTATTCAATAATACGTTTTTAATATGGTTTCTTACATACTGAATTGTGATGTAATTACAGTTTCCATCTCAGTAATATTCTCTTCCCATAGCTGAGGTTAAGTTTTTCCTGAGGTAAATAGATGCATTTCCTTAGCAAAGAAGTGACAATTGGCCTAAGTCCCCTGTATCCCAAGTGATATGAATAGCAGTATTCAGTGACCTCCAGTCTTACCCCAGCACCTTACTCTTACTGCCTTCTGCAATCTTCTCCCTTTAACAAGAATGTTTTTAAACGTGAGCTCGTCATTTCCAGATTCAGTGTCAAGGGACTAAATTTGAAAGAGCTTTGGCTTTCATTAGCAAATCATCAGTACCAACAAAACCCACAAGCAACAAAAAAAGCACATTGGCATGCTTTTCAACACTGTAGCTAAATGACATCTTCTCCTTTCCTGAGCTTTTTGTGATTTGGGGGATATTTTGTTGTTGATTTTTTTTAATCAATGAAACCACAATACTGAGCTTTGAGAAGGAAAAGAGAGACGGTGCTTTCATTTTATAATTAGTGGAAATTCAGTAGTAGCATTAACAGCTGTCTCTTTCAAATAAATGCTTATCATCATCTATGCACGAGTCTTAGCACAGATCGGGAAGAAATACTAGCAACAACGTGTTTCACATCCCTATTGCTGACACACTAGCAATTGTTTTTGACTAAAGGATGGTCCAAACTCGTTGTTTGGGCAGGCTAATAGCTTTGTTTGGCTCTTTTTGAGAACACAACTTCTAATTTTTTTTTACTTTCTGATTAACAATGTGGAGGAAAGAACACACAAGAGCAGCAGACAGAAAGACAGACAGAGTGTCCCACATGATGAGATCAATTAGGCAATCACTTTGGACATGTTCAGACAAAGAAGGTGGTCTCCTTGGAAACTGCAATCACATGCACACACACTCAGAATAACTTCTCCCACATTCTATTCTCTGCTTGGTACAACAAACTTGGATGTAAGCTCCAAGAGACAATTGCACATGTAGTGTCGACAGACTTGTCAGCATTTCAGATTCCACAAAACAGGCCCCCTAGTCTCCTCTCTGACAAAATTACCACAGATTAGAGTAGTAAAAGGTATATTGGGAAGGTGACGAGGAGAGGGCAGGCACAGCTTCCAGTGTTTAAAGACTAAAATTATGACTTCTGGAAAGAAAGATGGTGTTAAAATAACCTCTTAAAATCTAGAAAAACTTCAGAAAATTCTCAACTATAAAATAAAACAGTTGGGGAATGCTCTGTATGTTTACTACTTAGGCAGGGCAAAATCCCAGACACTTAGCAGATATTTTTTGTTTTGGTTTGAGGCATAAGAGAACCAACATCATATATCCACATTTGCAAAAAAAAATTTGCACCATAGTGTCCTTATTAATCAAAAATATTTTACTGCTGAAACAAAAAAAAACTCCAGTGATGTAATCTTTAATGTTATGAGTGATGAAGTCAGACATTATAAATATTGGTATTAGCTGTATTAACTATTATACAGACAAAAGGTGGCCTTTTAAAATAGATGAGAGCAAGATTAATGTATATTTAGGCAAAACCACAAAATTTTCTAGTTGGAAGCTTTTATAACCAAAACAATGTCAACATAAGCACTGAAAGGGCCAACTAACCTTGGAAGAAAAAAGATAATTCACCAGAGCTCCCATTTCACCCTGCATCAAAGTTCCATACTGGAACTCCCTGCAACTCCTGAAACAGCAACTTGAAAGTTAATGTGAAGTAACATGGTATGAGACAGGTACTGGGACTGCTGTCATCAGTAGAGCCCAGATCTACATTATCATACTGCTTGAGTAACTGTGAACTCTTCAGTTGTTCAAGGACAAAGGCTTTACTAGTATAGCGAGTCAAGAAACTGAATTAGTCCCAGATACTACACCAACAAGTAGACTGGCAGGGACATTCTTTTTTCCAATGGACCTCCAGATGCCATAGTAAGTTTCTTCTTTGCCATATGAAAGCAGATGCAAATTGAAGCATAGAGTAAATCATTACAAATGCCTTAAAAAGGACAAAATACAGACAAATCTGACACAAATTTAAATTTTGAGCTAAACCTGCATTTTACAATAAGCAGGTCTAATGGAAAGATTGATAGGATTCTTTTACCATTTTGCTTCCCAAAATAAGCATTAAAAGGCAAGGAGCACACTTGAAATCTCCTTCTGTGAAAATCTTTTTGCGAAGGGTCCATGTTGCAACATACATTTTAAAATCAGCCTTATAGAGACTCATAACAAGCACATTTTCCTTGCAAGAAACTGAGTCAAACTGCAAAGCTCTGCTTCTCTGAAGATTCAGCTTCATGACTTCATCTATTTAATTTTGCGACTACAGCAAAAACTGCCCTCAGCCCACAAGTGGACCAGATTAAAAGCATAAATTCCTAAATTCATAAAACTACAAAGAAAGCATTTTCATTAAAGTAAAAAAGGCCAAAGATACAGAGACCCTGCTGACTTCAGTGTGAACTCTCTGGGCTTCTGAGATACCTCATTTCTTCTGCACTCCCTAAACCAGCCTTTGCATACACTCAATATGTATTATTTGTCATCTCAGATTAAGTACAGGGCTTGCTGTGTAGTAGAAGATTCTTGGGCTGATTCTCAAAGTTACATAGCTAGCCGAGCCAGCAGAAGTTAAAATTGATTAGTGGATCTTGAAAATCAGATCTCTGTTTGCTTTTAATAATAAAACCTTCAGAAAGTGAACTAATAAACTCTTATTTCCAAAATTCAGAATTTCTGGCATTTTATTCTCTTGTCCTGATTTCACTAAAACTTTTCCCATACAGAATGGTGGAAGAAAAAACACCATGGTAGCCCACGTTAAATCTCTCCAGTGCAATTGGTCATATGAAATATTTGAAGGCTTGCACAAGGGTGACCCACTCAATTTAGAGTCCTTCAGTTCAATCTACTGCTCCCAAACCAAGTCACATAGGCAGTCAAAAACACCTAGGGCATTTTGAGAGCTTTTATTAACCTTATGTTAATACAGGATGCTAACTTCCTGATTCAAAATCCTTGCATATGGTGATCCTACATTTAAATCAAGTGTCTGTTTTTCAGGGACTGATGCAGTTTTCTGTTCCACCTCCTGTTACATGGAAGGCTGTGCCGCCAAGCTTCCTTGGGGCCAGGTGAAATAGTAAAATAGTAACAAGCTGGTTGAGTGTCTGCAGAAGCTGGACATTGTTCCACAGACCATTGTTCCACAGTCTGCTTTTTCCAATGCAGATTCAGAAAGCCAGACTGCTGGGAGAGTAAGGGAAGGAGGAGGGTAAGAATGAAGAATTCCTTTCTGGTTCCTTCTTCCCCACACGTCACACCACCTGCTTACCAGACATCCAGAGCACTCTCTGCTGAGATAGGCGTTTTGACTTTTCCCTGCTGAAATCTCTTGCTTCTAATTCATTTCAAAAGGGATGTGTTTGTTGTTGTCATTGCCTTGACGTATTGAAAAGAATTCCAACTTGGATGCATTTTTTCCTATGTTTAATGTGTTAAATAATAACACTACATTAATTTCTACCTCAAATTACCAGAAAGGACACATCATATACTGGTTGCAAACCAAAATATCATACAGTCACTTTTAAATATGACTATATTTTTCTGACCTGAAATCAAAGGACTCCATAAATATCTTGAGACAACCACGACCAGTCAGATATGACTTCCTATTCCAAGATGCGAAGTCCCACAATAAAAACAATTATTTCTGCCTGATAGAGTGTCTGACAGGTAGTCTAAGAAGTGTTTTATTCATCAAAGACTTAGAAATCTCATTTTAAAGTTTTTCTTAAGCAGCATTGAAACCACCATTATGGAAATACTGATAAAGAGCAGACTTGCAGTTGTTGCAGCATGGAGAGTACACCTGTCTACTCTTAAATCCTCCTTGCTGGTTACCATTAAAGTCCTGCCTGTGCTCCACAGTGTTCCTCTTGAGCAATTATTTACAGAAGCAAGTAATATTCTATGTCTTCGTATTGAAAGCAGATGTAGCCTTTACCTGAGCAGAACAGAGCATGTGTGGGAAGACATAAACCACACTAAGATGATGTTGGTGGAGAGTCCTCTTGATCAGTCTGTGGCAGTTCACAGGGCTTTCCCTAGGTGGACTCCAGAACAGGCTTTAATTCTGCAGCAGAATACTTATTGTCTTACAAAGGGCTTCATACATGTTTTACAGACTCAGAAAGTGATCTACAAATAAGTAATTTAATCAGTGTGAGGCACGTAGAGGTTTGCGACAGACCTGGGAATGGAATCATTTTCTCTTACTGTCTTAAATTCAGGTCCTCCAGCCATCACAGTCTCCCAAAGACCAGGGTTAGGCCTTATCTAAATGTGTATAACTCCTTCAAAATGCACACTCCAGTCATCAGGTATGATTTGGTGCATTTCTGCTGGCATGACGCACAGACATGGCATTAAAAGAAATTTTAAGAATGCTACTCTTTCTACTGCAAAAGGCAAACTTTTAAGATGTTAGACATTCCCAATTAATATTCTTGGATCAAAGAATTAAACAGGTACTAGGCAAGACATCCAATTTGATTTTTTCAATTAGGTAAACACTGTCATCTAGAAGCTTGCACAGAACCAGTAATGCTATGACAGAAAATCACTGTTGCTGTTCAATGTAGAAAAAGGAGATTCAATAAAAAGGTGAAAATTGCTCCTTCTTTACAACTTTATACATGTGCTATTGTTCAGACTTGTTCAGAAAAGCTCTTAAGCAAAGGAAATCATACCAAACCCAAACTACAAGTAATTGCCATAACATAAGCTTTGTAAATTCAGTAAAAGCAATGAAAAAAAAATCCATCAGGCAAATCATAATATTAACAGCTTCACATCTACTACCTAGGAAGTTAAAATATATCACATATATTCTCATGACCCCATACCCATATGTTTAGGTACTCTAGTTCTGTACATATGGAAAAAATAATGAACTTTTTTTTACTGCCACAAATTTTAATAAACTTTCCATTCTCTTCTAAATGGTCAACTCACACAGATGAAAAGATGACACAAATAATGTGGAGGGATCACTGCTTTTTCTAACTGCATTACAGACAAATGGAGGAATGCTAAGTGGGGCTTAGCAGTCTCTTGGTGTTTCCAAAGAGTCCATCAGATGTTTCCTTGGACAACCACCTACAGAGTTTGTGATATCTGTGATGAGTTATCTGGACATGGTTTCACTCCCATCCTCTAGCATAAGTCTGACAAGAATTTGGCAACACTGGTCTGAGTAACCTGACCTTGTTTCTTTTTCCTACTTTAATTTTCTTGAGTAGAAAAAATGAAGACTATCCTGATTTATGCCCCCCAAATGGTTTGCGTTTCTTCCCACAGAAGAAAAACTGAAGATGCTTCATTCTGGATTGCTTAGCTTGCTTTCACTGAAGTTAATGATAAAAATAAATTGCAGAGTATTCAGTGAGCCTTGAGTCAGGTGCTAGAGGCCTTCCAAAGTGGCAAATGAAACCAGAAACAAATAAGCTGCTATTTCTCTTGTGAAAAAAGATAAGCTGTGAGTTAAATAACACACTGACAACTTTTAGCTACAGAAAGTGATAGAATTGTAGAATCACTAGATTGGAAAAGACCTCTTGGATCATCGAGTCCAACCATTCCTATCTGCCACTAAATCATTGCCCTGAGCATCTTGTCTACCCATCTTTTAAACACCTCCAGGGATGGTGACTCAACCACCTCCCTGGGCAGCCTGTGCCAGTGCCCAATGACCTTTTCTGTGAAAAATGTTTTCCTGATATCCAGCCTAAACCTCCCCTGGCGGAGCTTGAGGCCATTCCCCCTTGTCCTGTCCCCTGACACTTGGGAGAAAAGGCCAGCACCCTCCTCTCCACAAACTCCTTTCAGGTAGTTGTAAGGAGCATTTAACAATGCACTTGAACAAATAAAAAGATGGAAGCTGAAGCCCGGAAGTTCTGTGTAACTTTAATTTTGAGCAGATACTGAAAAAAATACACCTAAAATTAAGGAAACTATATCTGAACTAAACCAAATTCTATATGAATTACTAGATCACAGTAATTTCATATGCCAAACATGCTGTCATTTTCTGTTCTATATCGGCAAAAGGGCATTTTTTGCTAAACTTTTATAGCCATGAATCTCTATATATGGATTTCCAAATTTAGAAATATTTTAAATTATGAAAATAGGCTTATTTTGATAAAGAAGCACAAGTCAAAGTATAGAAACTGGAAGAGCAATTTGAGTATCAAAAGATAGACAGGAAACTGCTTAAAAGCTGACATGCCCTTAGACCCAGCTCTGTAAGACTGTGTCACAACTTCGCTGCATACACCTGGAGATGAAAGCACAGCCTTAGCTGGAGCTCCTTACAGTGTCAGCTGCACTCCATACACATGAATTTGGGGCTCTTTTTCAAAAAGCCTGCCTCTTTGGCACAACTTCAGGCATTTTACAATGTCCTGAAGACAGATGGAATAACTGGGGACAGACTGGGTCACAGGCCCCGCTGCTTTACTGGAAGGAAGTATGCTCTTTAGCCTCATGGTAAGATCGGCTCAAATTTTCTCCTGCATGAGAAAGTTGCTGAAGCTTGTGCCCAAGGCATGGATTTGTACTGAGCTTGCAAAGTGCTGCACAACTAGGTTCCAGGTTTTAACTCTTTACCATATTTAACCTCTTTGTTAAAGCATTGTTAGTAAGCTCCTATGTTAAGTAACAACTCAGATGGCTTCAGAAGCAACATCTACCCCACTACTGAGAAAGAATGATAAAGTATAATTCCTCTCCAGCTGTGTACAGCTGTGCATATTTCAGCCAATTATTACATAATCAAACAATAATTGAGTTTGGAAGGGAACTCAGGAGGTCTCAAGTCCCACCTCTTGCTCCGTGTAGGAACAGCTACTAGGTTAGGCCAGGTTGCTCAGGGCTTGTTGTGGTTTGAGCTGAATTAGAGTAAGTTTTTGGTCTGTAATTCAGTCTCACCAAGTAACTTCATTTTTTAGAAGCTAACTGCAGTGTTTCTTGCTAGAAGTGACAACATAGGACATTGGTATGTAAAAAGGACAATGCTATACTTATCCCTATAGTAATTGAGGCCGTCCTTGAGCAGGTGGAAAAAGGCCACATCTGCAGGAAGGGACAGACAGGACAGGTGATCATAAACTGACCAACAGAGTATTCCAGCCCATATACATCACGCTTGATATGAAATGAGAGACCATGAGGATCTTGGCTCTCTTCTGCGATGGCCAATGTCCAGTGAGGACCTCATCTGTTGCTCCTGATCCCAGATCCGTGCATTCCTGAATCCAACTCAACCTCAACTCCCTCCTAGCCATGGGCCCATTCCCTTATGTCTGCTCTGCAGTATTTGTGGTGCCATATAGTTGTCAAGGGGTGGGCTGGGACTGCCATCTCATATATTTGTATATATTTTATTACTTTCTAATTATTTTCATCATTATTTTTATTATTAATATTGTTTCATTAAAGCTGTAGGTTTAGTTTCCAACCTGCAATTCTTTTTCCTCTCATTTTCCTCTCCCCTTTCCCTGGGTGGGGAATGGATTTGGGAATTCAACTGCGTGGTTTTAACTGCTGAAATTAGCTGGGTCGGGGCTACACTGTGACAGGGCTTCATCCAGCTGGGTCTTGAAAATGTGAAGACTCCCCAACAGCTCTGGGAAACCTGTTCTGTTATCTGACTGACCTCTTATTTAGGGTTAACAGACCCAGTTTCCTCAGCTTCCCCTTCTAGGACAAAAGCTGTAGTCCCCTGATCATAATGCCTTTCTCATAATGAAGGGCCCTAAACTGGATGGAGTTTTTTAGATGAGGACTACAGAATACTGTGTAAGTGGGATAATTCCTTTCCTTAACTTACTGACTGTTCTCTTCTTAGTACAGCCAAGGACGCTGTTTGTCATCATCAGTGCCAGGGCACTGGACTGGCTCATGTTCAGCTTGCTGTCTGCCAAGACCCCCAGGACCGTTCCTGCAGAGCTTCTCCCCAGACCTGCATCATTGCAAGAGGATCCTTCCTTCCCAAATACAGGACTTGTCATTTGTTCCTGTTGAATTTTTGTCATGTTCCTGTTGGCCAACTCCTCCAGCCTGTCTAGGTAATTCCGGATGATACTTTAATCCCCAGGACTGTCTCTACAATTTGGTGCCATTGGCAAACTTCATAAGCGTGCGATCCATGCTTATGACTCCTCCAGGTCATTGCTGAAAGTGTTAAACAGACCAAGTCCCATAAGAAACCCCTGTGGTGCTCTCTTTGTCATTGACCTCTTACTTGAGTATTATCCATTAATCACTACCCTCTTAAGCCTGATCATCCAACTATTTTTTTATGCATTTATTTGTCCACTCATCCAGATCATATCATTCTAAATTGGACAGAAGAATATTTGGAGACATTGTCCAAAAAGTCTTGCTGAAGTTAAGATAAATGACATCTACTGCTCTCCCTCATCCACAGCCTCATCCAGCTGTCTTACCATAGAAGGCAATAAGAATAACCTTGGTAAATTCATGCTGATTGTTTACAATCACCACGTTCTCCCTCAAAAGGATATATTTATGTTTATTATTTACTCAGTGCCCCAAAGTGCTATCCATAGGCTATATATATATTTAGAAGATACTGGTCCACAAGCTTTGTCACTGATATTAGCAGCATAGAGGTTACTTCAAGAAATATTATCTCTGCTGTACACACTCCAAACAAAGCCTCTTCCTCTGCACCATATAAAACTTTGCTGCACATTGTTTGCTACAGCATTCAACTTCAGTCATAAAGAAGAGTGTATATGCATACATGTATGTATACTTATATGCACATATGAAAGTATTTATGGATGTATGTATACAGATGATTCATTCAGTCATTTTTAATCCTCAATTTTCTTCTTAAGGAGTTGTCAAAATTCATTATTCACTCATGTGCCTTTAAGATTGCTGGGCAATTCTGTTTAGATGAGGTATTTTACAAACACTACCACACTGTGAATTTTAACTAGAAAAAGACAAATAAACTACTTTAAATTGCTTTAAAAAGAAATGAATATTAAGAACTGAGTCTAGCAGGTACATACTGCTTATGAAAATATTCATTGAGTATGATGTTAACAACCAACAGTTAAATGTGGTGTTCCTGCACAGAATTACAGAAGATCAATTAAATCTCTCAAAAATAAAAAGCATAGTAATTAAGCATATATGCTTTTAGCATAATTTCAATAGAAAAATGATATTTATTTAATCCCAATGGATTTCTACAGCCCCTTTCCACAGAGGAATATTGCCTGAAATGAAAAATAACATGTTCAACTTTTTTTTAGCAAGTCTCATACCTGCAGGCTCTTGAGACTACATTTTTGTTTCTGCTGGTAGGTGTTATATAAATTTGTAATACAGACCATCTGATAAGCATTTTACAAGACTGCTTTCTCCATATGAATGGAAATAAATTCTCAGCACCTGTATGTCAGAGCGTAAAGGCAGTAATTGAAAAACATGCTTAGATATATGGTAAACTATCTAGAAGCAGCATAAGCATAATGGAAATCTTAGGCAGAAGCATATGGCTCTATAGGACCCTATACCACATCTGACTAGGATAAGAACTGCTGCCAGAAGTGAGAAACTGACTGTATTATAAGAAATGTAATATTAAAGCAAGAAAATCTGACATAATTAAACACACAATGTCCTCTACCGACATATAACATTAAGTTTTTATGAAGTAATTGAAAGAGTTAATATAGACAAGACATAGCAGAATAAACTGTTGTTTGCTTAGTTTTTCCAGATTTTTTTTTTCAAAAACAACATGTTATTAAATTCCACTTACACCACTCAAAACTCAACTTCAGACAAAGTTATATTTGGAAAAACATGTACTATTTAAACACATTGTATTATCAGAAGCCCTCCTCTACTGTGTACTGAAGGTATGTTTACATTAACTTCACAGAAATTCGCAATAGGAAGATCTGGAAAATAACTACATGAATAAATATTTTACCTGTAACTTTAAGCAAAATCTTTTATACTGCAATTTGACAAGAATGCCTTTCAGAAGTTTGATTGTTAACAGACCTCAGTAAAAAGTTTATTTAAAAAATGACTAAGTATTTCAATTTGTAAGCTTTTAAAACATTTATTTAATGTTTGAGAAACTTCAAAATGGGAAAGGAAAACAGGAAATAAAAGCAAATGATAAATAAAGAATGGTATGATTTAGGAATTTTTAAAGTACAGTGTAAATGACACAAGAACAAAATAAGTTTAACAGAGGCCCTTCTGTTTTCATGAAATAGTACACTTTCAACAGCCAGTATTTTTTGTTAGTTTTCTAAACACTCAAAAAATATCCATCCATTCCAATTTGGAGGAAGTTTCTGAGATCCTAAATTGCTAAAGTATCTCCATGGATAGTCTTCCTAATCAACATTTCACAGAAACCTGGTGTAACATTTTCCAACCTTTGCTGTGAATGAGGAAGAAGATGTAAAGTGGACTATAGAAGATCATTTACCAAAGCAATCTATTACACCACAGTTAGTTTAATATCTCATAGCTCTTGATTTCTAAACTATGATGTACAGACAAGGGATTATTAGGTAAAATAGTCCTTTCTGAAATCAAACCTGTCTTAAAAAAGAAACCTCTGTTTATAGGCACACCTCCTACTCAGCACTTTTATTTGAGTAACTGGTATTACTCCTTTCTAAAGTCAAAAGTAGTCTGTTTAGAAGAGGTAAGCCTGCAAAAGAGGTAAGTAAAGGGCACAATACAAACTTCATTCCATTAGCACTAAAAGAGGTGGAAGGAAGGATCAGCAATAAAAAAGCACTAATGTAGAGGAGCAGTGTGTAGGAAGAACAAAAAAAAAGACTAGAAACTAGACTATAGGCAGCTACAACAGCATCAAACCTCTATCCATTAATTAACTACAAAGACGTGCTGCAAGATTAAGGAATATGTTGTCAGGACCATAATTTCTCCTTCTTACGTACTGATCTTTGTCTCTATTTACTGGTACACAGCAGAATTCTTCACTTAAAGGTACCCTGTTTATGCCCCTTCCCTGTGAGACATCAATTCCATTTCAGTGACTCTACTTTCTTACGGACCAGATTCATAGCAGGATCATTGAGAAGGAAACACAATTAAGTGAGTTTTCAAAGTCTTTACCCATGACTACATGGATTCTTTCACATATGGGAAAGCCAAGAAACTGTTCAACTTTTGGGACACTGCAGAATCCTCTGCTTGTGCTGACCAGACCACATTTTTTTTTTTCCAGAAAAGAGTATAAGGTTATTAAGTGGATTCTGGTTTCAGATTGGCTGTAATTTTGAATTGAGAATTGGCTTTAGTCTCAAAAGTGATTAATGCAGTTAACAAATCACAATTTTTGTATGGCCTCAAGATACAACATGTAACTGTAAGATACGTAAAATCTAACGTAAGCTTCATAGTCCCTCTCAATTAGAAGACCTATCCTTCTTATCCATCTACAGTAAGAGAACCATGCAGGACATGTTCACTTCAACTGAATGCAGGCAGTATTCTCCCAGTTCCACATGCTGCACCCTTTCATGTTTATCACAAGCAGTTATTTGCTTTGTATCTTTATTAGTTACCAGTGGTGCATAAAAATCTCATTCTAACACATCACAGCATGTCTCCTACACTTCCAACTATATTGCATCCCAAAGGGAATTCATGTGGTTTATTTTCTAGCATAACAATGACTGTCATAATTTTCCCTTGAGTGCTAGTACATGCTTTAGCACAAAAGATACAAATGCAGATTTCAGATTAAAATTACATGGAAGATTAAAGTTTACAAACAGGAGGTAAATTCATTTGAAAATTCCGATAACTACTTGCATATACCTAGAAACTCTTATGTCAGTTAATGTTGAGAGTGCAGGTCCAGTAAAAGTCCTGTTTGTTCATGGGGAATTCAAACAAGATATGGTGAGTCGCACATAACACCGTCACGTAATACTGCAACTTCATCCTAAACTGCCTCAGAACTTCTTGCCACAACGTTCAAATAGGTATAAACTGGTTATTAAAAAAACCCTCTCCCCTTTTGAGACAGCTCTAACACTGGATTCAATTAGTGCCCTTCACCTGGAAATAGCCACCAGAAAGAACTGATAGGGTATTTGAAAACTGGAATTGTAAACTTTTGAATATACAAGAAAAAGTGTGTAAATAGACAGAGGAGACTGACTGCAGGTCAACTAATTTCTCAGTGATCAGAATTCAAGCCTGTTCTCAGCGTAAGCGTGCATCAGCTAATACCATACGGCATAAATCTGGACATGAAACTGCAGAATATTCTAATACACATATCTAAAGTTGCGGCCTTTTAAAGTACAGAACAGTTTAATAGTTTAACTTAAAATTTCCATTGCTGGTTTCCAACATGCCATATATGCCACATAAATAGATGGTTAAACATTTGTCACCCAATGTCAGTCATCTTCTGTATCTTTTAAAACTAGAAATGTTCACCACACAGATTTGTCCCAAGTGAACAGAGAAACTCTATCTGCCCTTTGCAGAAACTCTTCACCAGCAAGTTCTTGCAGTATGTATCTAGCAACTTTTCTACTTCCAAAAGATGTGGTGATCTATTCTGCCAGAATGCAATGATCTAGGAGGAAGGTATATATTTAAACTATAGGTTGGAAAAAAGAATCATAGAATAAAAGAAAGACATTTTATTTTCAAAAGCATAGCCCACTTGCTGAGGCATTGCAAAATCACACCTCATTTTTGTCTTCTCCTTAAATATGGTATTTAACTGAGTAATTATCCAAATCTCATGGACTGCATGTGGACAAGGAGTAGGGTAGACTTGTGTTGGTTAAACTCTAAATTTCCCCAAACAAACATGGCTTTACTAGAGCAGTAAAGCATAAACTCTACTTCTGAGGGGGAAAAAGAGTCAAAGAGGGGAAAAAAGGGCAAACTCTTGCTTCCTGTTATGTTTCATGTTATCTTTTAAAATTTCAGCAGCTGAAAGCTACTATGAAATGAACTACAGTATTTAATGTGACAGAAACAGGGAAATAATGATTTTCATGGGACGAAGTTGTACTTTTCTTCAAGCTAGTAAATAAATGTTATTTAATGCAAGAAAAGTACTGCCTGCAGCTCTTTAAATGTATTTTAAAGAACTGAGAAAAAGGAGGAATGCATTCATCTGGGAGAAACCTTTGCGGCTTATGCCTCAGAAAAGACTTTTAAAACTGCACTAGTTGGAACAGAGTTGCTGCACTTCAGCTGAAAGGTAATGGTAATTTGATGAACTACTATCTATATGAAATAGATTCTGTACTGTTTTACGTAACTGCTATCGCAAATTAGTTTTAAATAGAGTAAAACCAATAAAAATCTGTTCCTATCACTTAAAACTGCTTGTATGCCTAAAAAGATTGTTCTTCTTGTATTTCTGCATTGAACTCTCTTCTGATAATGGTAATGGTGTCACTGAGCAACATCTTTGGCTTTATTCTTCCTTCTTTATACCTCAGCATTCATATTTACTGCCTCAATTTCTGTTCATCTATATATACCACTGGCTCACAACCTATAGCTTTTCATGCCTTTCTCCTACAGTCTTCATTCAGTTCTATATTGTCTTTCCGTCTTATCATCCTGGATGCTCGTGTAACTTCTACATGTTAAAGGACAACTCAGTGTGGTGAGTTCACCTGCATCAATATTCTTCTCACCCAGTGATGCCACCAACCTGCCACTTCACTCACACATTTGATTCCTCTTCATCCTCTCCCTGCATATAATGGATGTCAGTAACTTAGCTTTTTCTTCTTGGCTTTTTGATGTATTTCTAGTTCTACATTTATGTTTTACAAGCTAAATTGTGTGCTTGTGTTTCATTAAATAGCTCTTTAGGAAATCACAACACAGGGTCTAAACTCCTACACTGCAGTCCCTCTGAACACAGCAGCAAAATTTTTTCCTTTCCCTCCCTCAACTCAGATTTCAGTCCCTTCTATGCAATCTTCTGGCCCAATGTACATTTAGTGTTGAGTTCAAGCCACTGTATAAATTCCCCATAGGGTAAAAGAAAGGGCATCTCTTTAATCAAAGTCTTAGTTCCTAAAAACTACCTTTTATGCTTGTATTTTATTATGATATCCATCTAAAATGAAAACAAAACGATGTATATAGAATCATAGAATCACCAGGTTGGAAGAGACCCATCGGATCATCGAGTCCAACCATTCCTATCAAACACTAAACCATGTCCCTCATATCTTTTTCTACAAATTTTCGTGCTACTACATTCATATGTAATATTATTTCTTATTGGCATTTCTACTTGCAGTTCTAACAGACATTGTTACTTGCCTCACTACAAGACCGTTAAGTTTTATCTAGAAAGCAATATACATCTATAAATAAATAAAAGTGAATATTGTATAATTTCTGCCCAGACTGATAAGTAGTTGTCCACTATAATCTATTAGCATTTGACCATTGTTTTCAACCAAATCAATAGTATTGCGTCTAGGAGAAAATAGAGACTACTTAAGAAGTCATCGACAAAAGAAAACTGTAGACTAACAATTCTGTTTGTCTTTCAAGCCATCCAGAGTCCTCAGCTACTACTTATACAGTTAGTACTGGAAAGAAAAGAGGAAAATGCTATTCAGGAAGACTTAAACTGAACAATTCAGTAGCTCTCTGTGTGCAGTGAAGATCCTCAAGGAAACAAAAACATGTGCAAATGATAGAGAAGAGATTTGAGGAGCACTCATGCAAGCTGACACCTTTTGCTCAGATGTTTTACCACTGATCACTGTGGAAGTGTTCTACAGAAGTTCTATTGTCTCCACTTCTGTACAACATAACCCGCAATGATTCAAGAAAGGCAAATCCCAAACAGCCTCTATGTCACACAGCAGTATATAAACTTACAGTTTTGGAGGAAGACAAAAGAAATGCTGCACAGGCAAGTAACTTGTAATACACAAGGAAGGTTTTCTCCTCAAGCTTCTTTTGTTCTGTTTTGTTTTCATTCTTTTGTAGCTTTATGTTTTGGTTGTTCGGGGTTTTTTTAATTTTCATTTTTATGTACTTTTATTCCTTTGTTTTACTAAATACTGAAACTCCTTGACTCTATCACTCTTCAAGCTGAGCACTGAAAAAAAAAATCTGTCAAACAAGAATGAACCTGGCCCTGGACAAATTATTTTTGCAACTTTAGAGGTTGTATCCAGAAACTTTTCCCTTTAGCCACTGAAAACTGAGTGAGTGATTCTGCCCCTGGGAAGATGTGGTCATCGGCAGTCACATAATATTAGCATTCAACATATCCATGAGTGATCTCATCTTTCTACAACCCCAGGGTATCATTTTTTCCCCACTTCTCCAACACTCTTCTCTCTCTCAATTGGCACTGCAGTCATTACCAATGTTAGCCAAGAATTTAAACCTTCAGAAATCTTGTAAACAGAAAGAATCACCTATAGAGCCTTTATGGGAAAGCAGTCGTGGAGGTCTTCTGCCTCTAGACATCTTCATGTGTAGCAGAACTCAAACAGACAATTAAATCTGGTTTGATAGGTTTTAAAAATATAAACAAGCAGTTTTAGCTTCAATGAAGAAGCATTTACCATGGACTCTTCATTACAAATTTGTTTCACTCAAATATCTGCATGTACTATTGAAAACCGCTAACAAATGTCCCACTAAGATAGAAGGAAAGCTTATAAATGAGACCTGAAGTACTAACTGCTAATTTTCATAAGTTAGCACAGATGTAGGTAAAACATGCTTATACAGCCATGTGAGTATCTATATGCTTTCTTAGCATCAATTGTGTTATAAGTAGGTATGAATTTGGCATCTCTGAACTCACAGTTTAGGCTGCTGATTTATAAAGTAGAATATAACTTTTGCTTTGGCATTAGACAGCTTATGTCACAGAAGCTATCAGTCTGACTGCAAAGTTGTAAAGGCAGTCATAGAAAAACTGTGCACTGCCTCATGAAAAATGGTCATTTCTTCTGAAGATTCTACAAATGCAAAAAGTGATTTCCTTTCTTAAAGTAACCCAGACTAAATGTAAATAAAGGAATACATATGGGAAAACTTGCAAGCCCTCTATAAAGAAAAATTTCTAAATTTTGGAAAAGACAAACATCACCAGCACAACAGATGGCTTAGCAATACAGATATAATTAACACTCCTGCAAACTTTTCCTTTTCCCCAAAGACATAAGACTAAAATCATGCCTAAGGAATCAGTTTGGCTCAACAGAAGCCTGTATGAACATAGTCCAAAGGCAATGTAAGGTTCTGTGACTAATCCAAATCCTTAGCTGGACAGCTTAATGGTGCTTTTCCTCACTATGACCTCTTCATAAAAGCATTGGCCAAATCATCTACCATACATGCACCCTTGCTGTTCTGATATAGTCTGAAATAATAAAACTGTAAGAAATGTGAAAAAAATGTTAATTCAATAAATTTACACTGAATTATCTCAGCTACAAGAATGGAAGTACAAGAGCTTACCATTCCTCTTCTTATTTTATGGGCTAAGTAAATGCACTGTAAGTGACTTGAGCAAACCTAAATACTTTAGTTTATAGGGACAGTGAAAAACCCCACCAAATCTAGTAAAGCTACAGTCTGGTAGGATACAAGTATGCAATGTTCAGTTTCTTTCCTATAAGCTTTATAATACTTTAAAAGAGGCAGAGAGCAGCAAAGTCCCTCAGTTTTGTCAGGTAGCACAATCCATTCACTAAACACTTAAATAAAACAATTGTCATTCTGACTGCCACAAAAGCTATTAAAAACATGACAGAAAATTAGTAGTAACTTCTAAAATGAAAACTTGCACTCACACTACCAGCTCCTGCAAACTGTGCCAGTTGGTGTCTCTAACAGATACGCTGATTTGTTACCATTTCCCCTCCTATGTAAACAACCAATTCCTTTCATTTATTGGCACTGAAAAACAAAAGCATCACTGCATGAGATACAAAAAGCAGCATAAATAAAATGAATGTACAAAAGATTACAGTCAAGCCAACAGAAAAATAAAAATTAAACCCTCTCTTTTCCAGTTTCCCCATTCACTTAGCTAAACACTTTAAAGAATGTTGACAGTTCTCCTCACCCACTTCTCTTTTTTTGACTTTTTGATGGCTTACCACAGATGACTATCATTTGACCTGAATGAAACTATTTGATGATAAGTTGTCATAAAATTATTCAACTACATCCTATGATGCAAACACTGTTGTAATTTTCACAATCTCTGTTTAATTCCAAGAGGCTCCTGTGTCTCGTTAAGGAAAGTGATGCAAGATGCAGGTGGTTCTGCTAAGAATGGACTCATTTCTTCAGCATTAAACAAAGCCTTTACTGCAGTTCAAGGTTTTAAGTACAGTAAATGCAAGCACAAGAAAACAGATAGAAAGTAACGGAGACGTGAGATCTAACTCTTAAATCTAGATTACTGTGTCCCAACATAAATAAACCTTTGTGAATGTGTATTCTTCACTATAGCATTACAATTCATATTTAGTACATTCCGAGAAAATCAGTATTAGTATAAACATCAGAGAGGTTGAAACAGGTAGCAATGATTTTTTTTAAAATCCATGTATCTCAATGGTAAAAATAAATGACAGAATCACAACCAAAATGGGATGCTAGCTTACTGTCAGTAAACAGAAGGTAAAGCCCAATCTAGGTCCCATCAAAATTAGTGGATGATTTGCCTTTCCATTCATGGGACTAGGATGAAAGCGAGCTGGCTTGTCCGTGCTCGCACTTCTACCAATTACTTAAGGTGCGTTTCAAACAATGTGAGGACAATTTCTGCTAATGTCTGTCCAGATAGTCTTGATTTAGTTGAAATTGTGTTTCTTATGTTTAGATTATATCAAGTAAGTGACCTAAGCTGTACTAAAGCAAAGTCCTCATTAATTTAAGAATTCATTTCATTTCCTGGGAAAGAAAAATTCTTCTTAAGGAATGGAGTATAGTATAAGAGAGTAATTACATTTCAAAAGAAATGCTGCTAGTCTGTAAGTAAATTTAAACATGTGGCTACCCAGCCAGTATCTTTAAATATCTGTCACTGCAGTGGTGCCTAAAACAGAAAAGCCAAGGTGCAAAAGGAACAGAAGTCAAGAACTTGTAACAAAGCTTATCTTACTCCTCAAGTTTAATATTCAAAAAGAGGGGAAAAAAAAATCACTTCTGTGTAGAAATACTTTATTGTATTATGGCTTTTACTATCCCTGTACATACACATACATATTTAATGAAGGCCCAGGACTTCACTCTGCACTTTTAAAAACCAGGATCAATAATTCTGAAAAGCTGTCACATGAAGTAAGCCAAAATCATGATTTAATGGCCTAAAAGCTTTGAATTTTTTTCTCACACTGCTGGCATCCAATCAAACATTATTCAGCTTCCTGCTATCCCTTACTCCCTCTGTAAGAGTACAAGGAGCAAGTCCACGGAACTGAAATTTTAAACCCGAATAAAACATCTAAAATAACAGGCACTGGATTAAGGCACACATAGATCTATTGCTATGTTTCCTTTAAAGCTTATATACTTATTATTTGTAGATTTGTAAGCAGACCATTTTGTTACTAGTTATCAGTAAAGAAAAAAAAGCAAACTATTTTCAGGAACATGAATAAAGGATTCTTGGGCAGATGTTCAAGTTCTTCCCCTTGAGTCAGACAAACAAATCTGTTTATCCTCTCCTGACTTCTGCTTTCTACAGAGCAAAAACTCACAAACTTACTGAATTACTATAACTGTTTAGGACTGAGACAGTTTAGCTATTTAGTGGTCTGGTGATCTATTTTGCCATCAGAATCACTGAATGCATTCGTTTTCTCCCATCCTTTGCTTGTCATGTAAATTGGCCTTCTGTCTACCAAGTAGCATTAGATATACCATGTGATGCTGATGTCTAGTTTACCGCACTAACCTCTCTTTCATAATGACCTCACAGTAATAACAGCTTTTGTTTTCACATGAAACAAGCTGTCAAAAAATGACTCTAGTGAAGTATTCATTTGTTAGAATTTTTTTAATAATGAAAATAATTATGTTTGGAGTATTTTTAAGGACTTCAATTATAGAAAACTGGGAATTACCTGTTATATGGGGTTAGCACAAAAGTAAATCAGGTCTGTTAAAACCTTTGATGAATGTTTAATCAGATAATATGCATTCAGATTTATAATGCTTCTTACGAGGGGAAAGTGCACCAGTATTTTCAAGACATGAATCTGACAATCTACATGGACAGCCATTTTACAGACTACTGTCCTGCACTGCTCCAGCCTTCATTCTTGTAATACTTTGTCCTTCTCTTTGTCCATTCCTACCTGCTAAAGCCAATATCAGTTAAAAATTACAGCTTCTGCTTTTCACTCACATGCAGTTCTAAGAGTAAACCCAGTCCTTGCAAGCTACTAAAGGCTATTTCCAAATTTCTGGTTTTCCTTTCCATTTTCAGTTTCCTTGTCTTCTTGGGCAGCAGGAAGAAAGAAGAGAGTTTGATTTGACTGGTTGGTAGATATTTCAGCTTTGGCTCATACCCTGAAAGATTAGTTAAGTACTATCACTCTTTCTCTCTGGCTGCAACAAGCAGGGTTAAAGGGATATCGGCAGCTGCTGGGATGAAAAGTAAGAAAACACATTATGTGTTTCATCAGAGAAGTCCATGTGGCATCTAATATCCAAGTGTAACATTCTGAATGCATGCAAAAGAGAAGAAAAGGAAACATGCACCTAATGAACACCTGATGAAAAGTTGTGGCACAGTGTATCAACCAGCAGCCTAAGACTCATTATTAGTCTTACAGATGTAGATAGTAAGAGTACAGTTACAAAATAAAAGCTAGTTGGAAATCCAGAAATATCATCCATTAAAAGCAGAAATTTGCTTTAAAAAGTGGATCTATTTTATCAAGTGAATCCATGAACATATGTTCATTCACCAACCATCTTCCTTCCTATTTCCACTCTCCTGTTACCTTTACTCCACTAATCATTACATTTCAGCTAATAGGCTTCATCTTTATGAGTTATTTTAATGTCTGACTGACATCCTCCTTCAAAACCGTCTTTTATATTTCAACACTGAGAGTGGCAGTATGTGTTCATACAAGGATATGTGTTAGATACAAAAAGAATAGTATCTGACTGAAGAATCAAGTTCAAGAAATTGAATATTGTTACAGCAGCCACATACTAACATATCTTAGCCTTTATGTGATTCTCTCAACCTGAACTTCAAGTAGTAGCTGTTATTAACAATATATGGTGTAACATGTATATATATTCTTTACCCTTTTCCTTCCCTAGTTAATTTGTTACAATAAAGAAGGGATTTGGTGTTTCAGGGGGGTTTATTTCATTAGTTTGTTTATTTTGTTCCTAGGTATCTGAGACGCTTCCATATGAGTCCAGGGCCATGATTACATAGCAAATCTGACCTGACATTCACGTCTGAACTCCTGGCTGTGTCCTCACTGCTCTTACCTTTGTTGCTGCCCTAAGGCGGGAAACACATTGATGAGGAACAAAGCTTTCTATCGGCAGACAGTTCACCTCTGTTTTCTGTGAGATCCTGTAAGTACTACTGGATATATGCATTCTGGGAGTACACAGTCAACTGTTTTACAACACAAATAATACAATTTCTTTTTACTGAAAACAGCACAACATATGAAGAGCTACCACTTAGATGCTACCAGGTTTTTTTTTTCAGCTTTCCCTGCATTTTGTAACTTCAGCTCATCAGCTAGAGTACTCCAGTACTAATGGGAATGATTCATTCAGAGTCTGACTTCAAGTCAATATTGTTCTTTCTGTTCCAGCTCAGTCCAGTTAGCCAAGAAGCTAGGTGACCTCATACATATTAAATGAAATGTTTAAGCCTATCTCCACACAAAACTGTGCAAAATGTTACCTGAGTTTACACAAAACCCGTATACTCAAACTGTACAAGAAATCTGTCCATTCACATCCATAATGTCCCTTGCAGACGCACTGCCTTCAAAAAATGGAGACGGATTTTCACTTTTTCACATCACCAAAAGCCCAAGCAATTTTAGTACTTGACAAATGAAGAATGGTGACTTTGCAATTCCCTTCAAAAACTTTTGCCTTCCTCTACTGGGATGATGAAAGTCTTTATCTACATATGGATTCCCTCTCTTCAATACATTAGAAACATCAAAACTCTTCCAAGAACAAATCTAGAGCATGAAGTAGAGAATAATTTCATCCAATTAGAAGGACTTGCTATATCACTCTACTTGATTCTTTTTAGTATATTTCAAATTATTTCTGGTAACAGTGCAAAACAATAAACATGCTTATATATGTTGGAGGCTGAACAAGTAAGTGATTGTGACTTCCAGGTAGTACAGTGACATCAATCTCTTCTTTAGTTTGCCAGATTAGTGTCCCTGACACCTTAGATTCCCTTTAAGAAAACTAGGGAAGAAGATAAAAGTTGATTGTTGTTTTACATGCAAGTTAAAGACTCATTGTCCATTTCAAACTTGTTCCTGAAGCATTCTGTAAATCTGAAGTCAGTGGGCCAATCTTTGTCATACCAAGCTTCTAAACTAGTGTCTTCCCTGCCTCTGAAAAACTGATGTCATTTTACATGAATTACATTTTCTTCATATGGAAAGATTACTTCCATAAGAGAATCTTTTGATTTCATGGAAAAAATACTGACACAGTGTAGCACTATATCAACAGTCAGGAAAGCAGAGATGAAAAATACATTTTTTTGCATCTTGAATTAAGTCCAGTCCAACCTTAATTTTAGCCAGTCCTTAAAGACTCACGTATACTCAGAGTGAGGAAGACACATCATTGACAACATATCTCCGATTTCAATTACACAATTTGGATTGATTAAGATATGCGTGACCTTACTGAACACTTCATTGCTAGTGCATTTTCTTTATCAAAGATCTCATTAGTGATTTTACTAAATGTTTCCTCTCATCAAAGGATGAGTCTTGCAGAACATGCATTGTTATAGTCTAACAGTAGAAGTTCTCACATAAAATCATCTGACTTCTGTAACACGAGTTACTTCAAACTACATGATGGAAAAATCAGAAAGTTTTGAATGGAGGAGGGGAAAGGGAGTGAGAAGGAGAGAAAGTATTTCTGAATGAGGAAATCATGACTCCTGAATACAAGAAAACAAGCAGGTAGGGAAATTACCATCAAAATTTTTAATGTGATGCCTTATTTGAACTGATCAACAAATTATTGCTGAACGCATTAAAGAATCTTTGGACAGAATCTCCTGCGCAGGAAAGGCCTCTCTTTCCTCTATTCCCAATCACAAAAGACAAGTGAGTATACCCATTGGAGTAAATAAAACTTTTTTCCTTGTTCTTTCTCTCAGTGGACAAGCCAGTGGAATTGCTGAGGAACTCAAGTGTGTTCCACTGTTTTGTCATCGTTTCCCTTTCTACATGCAAAGAAAATGTGAAACTGTACTAAATGAAATAACTGAGTCCTAGTGCATGCAAAGTATTTAAAATAAAATTATTTCACATAAAAGTATAATCAGACTATAATGGGTCTTACCTTGAAGCCTGTAGTCCTGTAAAGTTTTGTAATTTCTAAGGTAAAGTTGAAGTGACTTAAAGAGAACTGAGCACTAACAAGGACTTCAAGGATTAGACCTAGTGTAATAACTGATTATAGTATCTTATAATGCATACTGTCTATTATGAAGGGTCTCAGGGTCTGTGCATCCATGTAATTCAGAAATCTAAGACTGGGAGTTTTCTAGTGACGTTGTTTCATTTGGAAATACCAGGTCACTCTGAACGTTTTTCATGTATCAGGTAAAAATTCTAGCTAGAGAATCCCAAACACCAGACAATAGCTCAGTCATTAGGGCACTCATCTGCACTGTAGGAGATGCAGCTTCAAAATGCTCTGTGTTGAGCCTGATGTTCTTTTCTATTTATGTTATAGTTTGCATACTTAGTTACATGTTTATTGGTCTGCATTTTCAAACTCTGATGATTTAGACACTTGCCTAGAAAGCAAAAGACCCAGGTGAAAGTCCTCATTATGTCCAGTTCTTCAGAATGACTTCAAGCTGGTTCAGTACCTTTGTGAATGCATTGGCCAACATGCTCTTTATGCAGAGATGCTACTTTCTCTTCTCTTCCTGTAGTAAGTTTTCATAAGTTCCTTCTTACACACAGATACTCAGACAATCCAAATGCCAAAACTTGAAGCTTATTTTGGACTGAAGCCTCCTCTGCAGTCCAGTGCCATATGAAACACTGCACAGCACCACCACCTTGAAACAGCAAAGCCACATGCAATCTCACTTTCAGGAACCTAATTCAAGACAGGATATAAATGAATAAGGAGTCTCAAATCTTCAACACATTATGCATTTGGTCTAACAAATTTCCACGGCTCTACAAATCCACTTGGAACACGAGAAACACATGCTTTTCTTTCTCCTTCGACCTAGTAGATACAGTACCCTTTTGTACCTCCTCAAGGCTGAGGCCAGAAATTCCCCACTTTCCTTACGTTTTTCCAATCTTTGAAAAGTAAGAGGGATCTTTGGGTTTCTTTGTCCCTAACAGCATGGGCTAAGACACTTTGCCGCATGGTCTTAAACTCCATTTTGATGCACCTTGAAGTTCATGACTCTCAGAATTTGTGTTTCAGGGATGTCGGCAGATATATAGGAAGTACTACTGCATTTTTTAAAATTATTTTTACCTGGTTTATGTTTTCAAGCTCTTTTTTTTAAACAAAGAAACATAATATGCGTTTCTAATTAAAACAGAAAATTATGTAATCATCACATAAATCTACACGCTGGCACAAGCACACATCTGTATTATCAGTGTGTAAATTGGCCTTTCTTATAAAGTCAGTGTAGAACAGACAAGAATTTTGCCTGGGAAATGAACTGAAAACACAGGCATGCAAAGGTCTGTGTAATCCGNCTGTCTTCTTTTCTTTTTTACTTCTGCAGGATTCTGTATGTTTGATTCTGTTCTTATATGCTGCTCTCTTGCTAAATGACCTAGCTTTAGTTGTTTCAATGCCATGCCTCATTTTTACCTTTGCAAAATTAAACTTGGAATACAGACTGCATCTATAAAATACTACAACATTTACATACATGAACTATATAGATATTGTATTTTGCAGACTTTGTATTACTAGTCTTCTTCACATCTGTTCATAGATATGGAATAGATCTCTCATAGGAAGAAGAAAAGCACCCAACCACCATAAACAACCCTTCTGTGTAGAACAAACTCTACATCCACATCCCTCTCGCTGCTTAGTTTGGCAGAGGTATGCAATGGAAGAGGTATGCAATTCACATCACCAGAAGAGCCCTGCATAGCGTAGCAACAAAAAGAATTTCCACTCTTTGCTGAATGAAATGCCCAAACCCAGTAAGATAGGTTACATGAGTACTTATGTCCCATTTCTCATGCAATTCCATCAACATAATTCATCTGGCGGAAATAATTCATTCTAATGGACAATAACTTACACATTAAGCATCTTCCCCAAGACATTCAGCTCTCATTGACTTCTTTAAAGATAGGGTATGTAAAAAACAAGATTTACAGATCAATATAAATGTACAGATTGCTTGTCATACTTGTCAGTCATTTTTGCCCCAATGCAAAATCAGCCTCAGAAACTCTAGTTTTAACATTTACAGGTCTACTACATTCACAGAGGGTTTACTTTCTAGAATCAGCTTTAATAGTAAAAATATGTAACTTACAGGAGTAAAATTTAGGATTAAGATTTGCAACTGGATGAGATTCTTCTAGAAATGACAGTTATATGTGGTGCCTAGTTTTCAGAGGATTTGATCACTCACAATTCTAGCATCAGTGTTTTAGTGTTTATACTCATAAGAATCTGTATTTTTAAAAGCCTGCACTGAGAACAGAAACAAGATGGCACAGAAAAGATATCCATTTAAACCTACCACCTTAAAGAACTACCAACCAAATTATTTTCCATTAAGTCAGACAAGTTTAGAGAGTAACAATTGAACTTAAATCAGACCCTTCTGTTTAAGATATTGTTCTCATATGCAGTTTTCAGAACTCAAATCACTGCAAGTTAACCTTAATTGTTCCTTGTTTAGCTTGCACCATTTAAATAACTAACACATCTGCTTTTATAGCTATAACATCTTCATACGTTCTCCCCTGCCCCCACATCGCGAGGAAGGTCATTTGTCTAAGTTTGCTCTGTACTTGGGAAATGTTATTCATCACATAGAACATGGATGTAATTAAGTAACCATATTGAGAGCTGCTGTTCTATTTCTTAAAGCACAAAGTTAACTCGAGTTGACTTTGTCCTTACCAAAGTAGGATGGTTTTTTCAACCAAGTTGGAGAAGTTCAGCTGAAACTCTGTGCCTGGAAATGCACACAGTGACAGACAGATTTAGACAAATGATAGAATCCAGAAGATGTGAAAAATGATAAGGATCTGACTTAAGTTCAGTGAACTGGGCATCTTTATTCTAAGAAGAAAACATAAAGGAGATGCTATCACAACTTTGTCCAATTTTGCCATGTACCCATGGCAGGATGCGGCAGAGTTCTGCCCCACAGAGATAATAGGATTCATTTACAGAAAGGGAGTGTTTGGTTGGTTAGGTCTTAGAAAAGCTTGCTAAGCATAAAGATATGCACTAGAATAGGTTATCTAATAAGGTTGTGGAATTCACATTATTGAAATCTTTAAAGAACAGTATAAATAAGAATCTCTCAGGAATGAGAAATGTGTTGTGTACTTAATGTCCAGTCAGAGCAGAAGGCAGGAAGAGTCAAAATGATCAGGTACGGCTGTTAACGTTGCTAGGTATTTTTCCTTCGAAAGATTTTTTGTTCTTATCTTTCCTTTGGGCACCTTGTCATAGAAGGCAACCAGGTTAGTTTGGCAACACCTGCCTTTTGTAAACCCACGTTGACTGGGCCTGATCACCTGGTTCTCTTGCATGTGCTTCATGATAGCACTCAAGATCACCTGTTCCATGACCTTCCCTGGCACTGAGGTCAGACTGACAGGCCTGTAGTCCAGAGGCCATTTATTTTTTCCATCTCAGAAGTAAATTAATTTGTCTACAAACTAAAGTAAATGTAAAATTGGTTCTTGAAGAAACCCAACACTTTTTCAAGACTGTTGGCAGAACAAAACATGCTCATTAGACTAGTGAAGTTAAAACTCATTGAAATCCTATATACAAGCTTTACTCAAATTGTATAAGTAGGTTTTGTGTGTTTTGATACTATTCTTTAACAATAACTGCTTTTTCCCCCCTCATTCAGCTGAATTGTTCTTCTGTAGAGACTTTCCTTTAAAACTGGCAGCTGTTGAAATGTCTGTTTCTTCTAAGGACTTTCAAGATACCAAGACATTGCCTTAAATTAAAACATTTTTCCAAAAAGCAAAGTTCCGTAGCCACAACAGAAATGGAGTGCAAACTGACTGTAAACAAACTTCCTTCCCTGTGCCTACCTCCACCTCATTACAAGTCAATCTACATGGAGAACATTTTAGAGTCAATGTTTGTGTGAAAAATGCCAGGGACTGATTATTTCAAGGTTTTAATTCTAAGCAAAGGTAAACCCCAGCACTGTAGATATGGAGAAGATGCAGTGGACAAAAAGCTTTTTGAAAAAATTCCATTTAAGAGAAAAAAACCCAAAATTTATTATCATCAAGACAAAATAACTGATTCATAGACCTAATGAGAAAAACAATTTTTAAAACATTTGGTGCATAGAACTGAAGAACAGAGGAGAAGAGGACATGGCCAACGGGTGGAACAATAATCCATGCTACAGAGGAAAGTATATTGAGAGATATGTCAAGACAGCGGGAGGCTAGAGGTTCTGAAGAAAGTCTACATGAAACTTGTATGCAGTGTTCAGAAGAACATGTAAAGAACAATATGAGACAAAGGAGGCCATGTCATCAACTTTTATTTATCTTTTGACTCGCTCAGATTTCTTAAGAGTTTCATTACAATTCTAAAATCCCTCAGTTCTGTAAATTCAAGTCTTAAAATAGTTCTGTAATGTTTTGTGGCCTGGAGCCATTGCTATTTATTCTCAATTTTAATTCTCTTTTAATGCAGGTTTTGCCAAGAATTTTTTTTGCCAGCTCATTAGAAAACTGTTAAACCAATCACTGCAGGGGAAATTACTTCTTGAAACACAGTGCTTGGCCTTAGGTAATCACAAGGTGCTGCAGCTGTCACAGCTACAGACTATTAAGGATATAACACTGTTTATGTATGACATGGTGATATATGAACTGTTTTCATTGTTGGAGAAACCCAAAAAGTGGTATTGGGCAACAGCCTTTCTATCTAGAAAACTCATATGCTGGGTAACGCACAGAACTGCAATCCTCTTTGATCCAATGTGCATACAAGTCACAGTGGTGCTGTGGCCAAGTACCAGTGCAAAATCCCCCAACTCTTCGCCTGCAATTTCAGCTGGATATTGCGCTGCTCACTTTCTGTCCCAGAGAGTGTAATTTGTGCAGATTGGCTGTGTGACCTTAAACAGCTGCTGTACATTGCTGTAGATTCACTGTATTTCAGTGGCAGGTGAAAGGAATTGTGCACTTCAGTCTCATTGTACATACAAGTGATATACTATTGCTTTCGAAAGACACTGACAGGAGTCTTGTCAAATATTCTAAGAATCTTCTGAAGAAGGTGAAAAAGCTATAGTAAATCTTTATTAATGTTTCATGTTCTGCAGTCTTGCAAGATCTTTGCCACGAGCCTGAAATAAGCACAGGAATACTGTGCAAAGTCACACAGCCACTTGAACAGTTTTGAAAAGGCCTTCTCACAGTCCTAAGCTGTATTGCTGGAATCCCAGTGTAAATGGTTTGTATCCTATGTACAATTTAAAGAAGAAAACAGAGCAGTACCTTTTCTATTAAACTGTCTACTTCTGCTGAACTTTGCTAAATTATAAAAGCTTTTTAGCAAAGACCGACTTGCTGATTACAACCTTGCAAAAGTAAGCAGTGTATCTTGAACATACTGTAAACCTGCTAGATATCAGAAAAAAATTGCCAAACCAAAGTTACATTGCAAATTTTCGAACAGCTGTTTAATTATATCCCACCAGTGTTTTGCGGCATGGAGTGGACAATCACCTATGTAGATGTTCAGAAGATAGTCAAATTTATGCAAGTAGGAAGGCTGAGAAAGAACAGAATAGGACACAGTTTATTTTTCTCCTCTGTTCCACCCTGATTAAAGAATGGCATTAGTTTTTATGTAATCCATACTAACAAAGCAGAAATTAGTTTGCTGTCTGAGACAGACATGGATTGGAATTTTATATAAAAAATCAAAAACTTTACATAAAAAGCAAACATAGTCCTAAAATGTGATATTTTGTTAATCTATCATATATTGTCTCTATGGATCAGCAGAAAAATTCAAACAGGAAAAAAAATTAATTCATGTTTGCTTGAGGACATATTACAAACTTCTGTTAGTTTCTTCTCTGTGTTCAATTGTTAACTTAATATGTTAGAGGGGGAGAGCCTGCAGAAATAATCGTGCATTTTTAATAACACCTCTATACTAGAAAAAGGGATGATTTTTAATAATGTGTTAAACAGAGTGTAAGAATCCAGCATGAACAAGACAGTCAACTTCTAAGAAGTGTTAATGGGCAGAGAAGAAACCTCAGACTCCCACAGTCACCCCACCTAAAGAAGGCCTCTGAACTAAGTGCATACTTCCCAGTTGGTTCTCTGTAATTCCCTGCAGTTGAGAGACATACATTTCTAATAGCTGTGAATAACTTCCTGATAGTGCTTAATCCTCTTCATCGATGATACAAGTGAGTTCTCGCTTAAGTGCCTCGAGTTAAGTAGGATGATGAATTCTCTCTTCTAAATAACATTCTAACTCATTTTTATCTCCATCAACTACACATATTTAAATTACAACATCCTTCATCTGCACTAGAATTTGAAAGCATGCTAACTGGCATGTTCATGTGGATATATACTCTGCAGAACAACTCCTTCCTTTCCCCAGCAACACTCCTAACGTGCTCATGTGTCTGTACAGACAGAAGGTGAAGATAAGAAGAAGAAGAAAAAAAAGATCTCTGATAAATCTTTACTGTTTCCTACGGAAACTGTTGTTTTCCTGGGGAAAGTTAGGAACTTTCTGCTTAATAAGATTTTCACATCACCACATTTGGAGGAAAACAGAGCAGACTCACCACCTCAGGTCATCTAGCTGAGTCACAGTACATCATTAAATGCTACTACTACTCTAGAAATGAGGCACTGGAAGAAAAGAGATTTTGTGGTGCCACACAAGTTTTCCTGGCATGAGAACAGGCGTTCCATATTATTCACAAGTGATAAAATCATAGGTAGTTATACAGCCTATTTCAAACCACTGTTGATAAAATCTTTGCCTATCATCATGTCTTTCTGCACCAGGACTATGCCATAAAACAGAAGGTACACTCTATCATGGGAAAATCTCTCTCTCAAAATCACTATTCTTGCCCTTGGTAGTCCTTTCACTCAATGTCTGATACTAGTCTAATTTCTGTTTTTCTTCCATAAGTAGAAAGCAGTTGTTACCCTCGTCTTTGCAAAGACACATTTCAACAAACTTCCACCGCCAATCCCTCCCTCAACACACAAACCGCAATTGTTAAATACTTCTAGAAGTACTTTTAAATTAATTAATTAATCTCCTCTGTAGGTGTTGAAAAAACAATTTTCTCTAATGAGGGGGAGGGAATTATGAAGCTCAGTACCTTGCCTTCAATACTTCTGTAAAGTAGGTTAATTTATTGTATTATTTGCATGGAAGCTTTGCTTCTGATAGTTGTTTCTTTTAATCAGAGATGATTGCTTAACAGTTCTGTACTACTTCTTTTTTGTTGTTTTGTTTTGTTACAACACTATGAATCTCATATGCTAAGAGGAATTGGCCCAGTCAGGAGAACTGAAAATTATTGCCCTATATGTGACTACAACAAGATCCTGATGGCATGGCAAGAGATTAGGATAGACATCTTTAAACTGGTGCTACCTTGAAACAGTTAACACAACTGAGAATTATACTATGCCTGCTATATGGAAGTAAAGAAATTAACACAATTTTGTGGTGTTCCACACCTGGCTGATCTTTGCAACCTTGATGAAATGAGAAAGGAGACCAGACCATACTTTTGCAATGTTGTGATTAAAGCATGAAAGGGCTGATTCAATATTGCACTGAGACACCTCTCAGATTTTGGCAAGATTTCAGATTGATGTTTAGGAGTCACGTCCACAAGCGTGAGCCACTTATGCAAGGTAAGTGTGAAGTTAATATTTATGCCTGTAAATTCTGACAGTACACAGCCCATGTCCACCTTTTTGAATTTTACTCAAGATCTAAAGAGCAACAGAACATTGATCCCTATCTTAATACTTCTTTTCAATGTCCTCTTATGTAGACATTTCATTGAAATACATACTCACCCGATAGTGTGCTTCACTAATAGTTTTTGACTGTAGTCCATCATTTCCCAGTATACTTGCACTGCTTCAGTCTTTTCTGTTTGCTTTGCACCAGACTGAAATGATCTGGGGGTGAGCAAAGAAAGTTAAGAGAATAGGAACAGTTGTCAGCATGTTTATTCCATGCCTTCATCCCTGGATTATATCTGCTCCAAAGCCTAAAAGCGTTTCTAGAACAGCAAGTTCCAGGTCATAAATTATTATCTGAATAAGGGAGGAGAGAAGACAGGATGACTGTTAGCTGTCTTACAATTAGATCAGATGCTTTACCTTGAAATATTTGTGATCTTAAGGTAAACCCTGAATAGGGATAACAGAGCACAGGTGCAATTCTTGACAATCCTCAGTTCAAGTAATCTCTCATTCCTTAGCTCTGTAAAAATGGTACATTATCCTGTTCTAGATCTTCTATAGCACTTAATTGTCCCACATGATACAACTGAACAGTTATGGAAAATAGTCTTCAAATGACTAGACTAGGAAGCAGTAGGTGTGCTGTTTATATTGTGGAGTTCTGTGTCGAAAACTCTATGAGCCTGTTGACAGACATCATTAATGACTATTGAGCCACTGAAAAGATTGGTCTTGGGAAACAGATTTGCCTTTCATCAACTCTGTATTTACTAGTTGCCCCAGTGACTAGTTATTGAAGTTACTAGTTATTCAAGGCCCTGACGACTAAGGGCTACACTCTAGCACATCAAAATCCCTATTGAAAGAAACATTTGGAGAGTTTAGGTGGCTCAGGAAACAGAACCATAATCTCCAAAAAGTAAAGGAAAATACAGAAGCTATGTCTACAAGCCTGACAGCTGACATAAGTGCAGTACAGGTCCCTTGACAAAACGCAGAACACATTGCAAAACATTTCCATAGGGGGATGCCAATATAGCAGTGGCAATGAAGTGGATTTAACACTGATACTGATGCCATGCAAGTCAACCAGTGGAACTAGACTTCACTCAACCAACAATTTCATTACATCATTGAGGACACAGATGGATGAGGACATGATGTACAGTTTATCCCTTCTCTGGAGACTTAAGTGCGAATGAGATCACTGATTGCATCCAGACTAGAGACACTGAGGCAGAACTGCAGTGTAAACATCTGTTGACTGAAAAACTCCAGGCAAATAATTTCTGTGTCTGAAACCGCGGTCCATTGCCCAAAATTGTATTTGGTAGGCAGTCTTATTTGAGAGACAAAAGAAACAGGATGCCAGGTGACACATGCCTGTCCTTCAGGTTTTACTGAGTGGTTTTTCTGTGTTTTGACTTCTGTGCTTTTTCTGTGTTTCAAACCAGTTTGTTTTCAAAAACTATAAAATCGTTAATAAATCCTTACTCATAGACTTAGTAGAGCAAGTCATTATAATTATAAACATTACAAGGAAGAGGAAAAGGAAGTAGAGAGAAGAGAATTGACTTGATATTTTATCAACAAGGTAGCAACAATCCTAGGAACAGAACCAGGTCATCTGCTTTGCTGACCAGGCCTCACGGCCTGTCAGATGTGGAGACTCAAAAGGATCAGAAATAAAGAGACAACCTGACTACAGTAACAAATAAGAACAGCTAACTGGAGGTCTAGGAAGTGCACAGGCCTGTCCGAGCCAAAGAAAATTCTTTTTTACCTGAATTTCTTTCTATGCAGGGACAACAAACTACAGCCAACAAACTCCAGCCAACAAACTACATATTAGAAAAGCTTGATTTCACTGCTGTAAAGCTACATGGTCAGTTCATGTGACAAACTTATTTGGTAAAACACAGCAGTTTCACAGTTTTCTTTGTTGTATAGATGTTTTAGTTGCATTTGTGTGTGTCTATTACTTAGGAATAAGGCTTCTGAGAACTAGGTAACACTGAATCCCAAATAGTAGATCTGAATGAAAATTCATGCAAATGATAACTGGCTAGTAGCTTCTGAAAATATTGACGAAGTGTCTAAGCTGATCTGAAACAAAGTAGAAGAAAAAGGTGAAGATGAGGAAGAAAGTTGAGGAAAACATTGTTCAGAGAGCAATAAAGGGCAGAAATAGCCTAAATAATCTTTAGGTTCTTTTAATCTGGTCTTGTTTTATCCCAAAACATAAAGATCAGAATAGCAACATGGTCTAAATTAAACTCAAGGATGCTCAGTTTATTTCTGTAAATTGTCTTGCGCATATAGTTTAAAGGTGGGGGTTTTTTTTCAACAGCTAACAGTAATTAGCAATTACCTAAGTCACTGAGATTTAGGCAGCAAGAAGTTACCAGATAATTATAACCGACTTCCTTCATGTACTGTTTCCCCTAAAATTCCCTAGAAGGGGAAAGATGAAAGAAAGCAAAAGTGGTGCAGAAAACCAGAACAATGGGAACAATCAGTTCTTGTAGTCTTTCTACTGGGAAGAGACATGTCCAACTCAGTACAGAAGACACGATGACAATTATAACACCTACAGCCTGGAAGAGCATGCCAACAAGAGCATGGTACTGACACAACAAACTGCTTCACCCCATACAGACACTTCTACTATCCGATAAAGGCTAATTTATAGACTTAGTAGCCAAATACAAGCAGTTAAAATGGTATAACTCACTCTTTAAGTGTGCCCATTCTTACAACATTTAAAGTAACAAGCCGTATAGGTTCATTTGAATTTACCATTTTGTCCATCAAGCCACATGTATTACTAGATGCCATAGTTTCTGCTATCTCAAAAACTGATTTGATCAAAGACAGATCATAAGGAAAGAAACATTAAAATTAATAACATGTAAAACAAGTAATAGAGACACAATGTAACGTTTATGCTGAAAACATAACTTAAAAAAATAACACAGTGCAACTTGAAACCAAAGGGAACTGAGTGATATTCTTTCAGCAATGAAAAGCTCTTATTTTTTTCTAGCACTGAAATAGGAGAAAAAAAATGACGTTCTAAAACTCTGACACAAATATTTATTCAAAATGTGTTACTGAACCATGTGTGAATTTTGCTTATCACAGTCCCTGGACATACAGAAAACAATGCAGGAAATTCCATAGTCCACTGAGGGAGGATAAAACATTTTAGCATTGTTTTTTTGCGCTTTCTCTCCACCCCCTTCTGCAGTGGCAGCTGTTTGAAACTCAGGAAGCCGAAATCATGGAGTAAATGTTAGGCTGTTGAATTGTAATTGACAGAAAATGAGAAAGTGAAATACATCTTTACCTGTGTATGTGTCTGTGTGCATACATTCACTGCCAGACAGACAACTCTACAAAACGCCAGCTCTGCTAGCACACCAAGCAATACTTTTTCAGTGTCTGCTCTCCTTGGGACCGCTACAGCTTATGCACCTGAAATTAGGGACTTGCAAAAGTATCGATTCAGGAAAAATTATCTGCCAGCAAGGATTTAGTTTCAGGATTCATCCCTTAGACTGATTTTCTTTTAAAGATAATGCTCTCTCTCTTCAATCTCAGTTAATCCTTTAGATTATATGGGGAGACTCTTCTGGTAAGAACGTAAGAGTTTTACTATTTTTGCCTTCTAGCGAATTGCTTTACCTCTTGTACCATAAAATGTATTGTACTGCAAATCTAAGTGGCATTATACAATATCTCTAATGTATCAGATCTTGTGTTTTTATACTAGTCTAGTTGTCTAACTATGGAAAAAAAAGAAAACTGGAAGACTTTTGGGTAGCCTGTTAAAAAAAGTTTGAGATAAATTTCCTTAGAAGCCATGCCAATAGAACGCATTCCAGAAAGAATCTAATTGAGTAATTTCAGAAATATACTTTATAACACCTGCAGAATTATAGACATTTTCTGGGGTGCTTATGTATTTTTATTATTGATTACTTTCAAGATAAATACAAGGAAATATGCAACTTTACTCATACTATTCTGATAAAAATGATGAAAATATAACAAGCTCACTAAAGGAAAGATGAGGCTATTGAGAATCTTCAACAGATGCATACATGACATAAGAAGTGTATATGAAACTTTTCATATTACAGCAGACAGTTACACCTCTAAAGATATCATCAAGTTTTAGAAAAAGCTATCAGAGACTATTACACACATACAAAAATAATCAATATTAAAATAGTTGATTGAGCTCTTAAACATGACAGGGTTCAATTAAAAAAATACTAATTAAGATGAAATAACACAAGATTTGTGAAAGCTTCTCCTTTCAAACTCTAAAAATATATATTTCTGAAGCTATATTCTGCTGCGTTCACCTGTAAGTAATCACATTATCCTCACAAAATATTCTAGGGGAGTCAATGGCATGACTTCTGATGTGAGATGCTACTCAAGAAGGGTAGGAGTAAATTATCTGGTCCTCTGGAGGTGGGAGAAAAGCCCTTGGAATGTTAATAGCAGTCTTTATGAGATTTTATTTTTAATTTCAATCTAAGTAATTGGATGCAACTTTAGTAATATTTTTCTATTGAAAAAATTAATGAAATTACAAATGTTAATCAACACACTTACATTTGAAGCCCTTACTGGACAAATGCAGTTCAAAAGACACGGCTAGTGTCCCAGAAACTGATGCAATCCCTCAGCTGAAGTTGCATTTTACAGGGTAAAATTTATAAAATAAAACAACAGAGTGTAACAATTTTCAGAGAAGTCTTGGATAAAGCAGAGTGTCTTCTAAACACTGACTACACAACTATGAGATTTTATTAATGGCATCGAGTGTTATTTCAAGATCTAAAAGGTATCTAAGAAAGATCAAAGCTCCCATTTAATTTTTAGCAAGCACTTTAAAACTCCATGTTTTTTATTTCTAATCACATTGTCATGTTACATATACTAAAAATCTGTATTTTGACATCCATTTATAATTTTACACAGTATGTCATTTCACTGCCTCATTTCATTACATTGATGCACAAGTCTGTATACAGAAAAATTAATATGGATGTTAAAATAATCCTGTCTTTTTTTTTCAGTTGTATACTTAGCCTATTATCTCTATCATTACTTGCAGGCAGTATAAAAATACGCACATTAAAAAAGAATACTGCTCCAGCTCAGTCATTAATGGTTTAAAAAATTCTAAACCTTCAAATATTTCTGAATTACTAATTATTCTATACAATGTGGGAGGGTGTCCTACTTGTCTTTTCTATCACAAAATTTTCAAAATGAAGGAATAAACAAGAGGTCGAGCCTCGTGCTTGCAATATAAAAGCTGAAGAACTCAAAAGAAAACAAATTTATTCAGACTGAAAGCATTAAAAGCAATTCAAACTTTCTGGATTACATCATTGGAAGCAGTATGTAATTTGTTCCAATTGATGTCATTTGCTCACATAAAGCTATTATTTTACAAAGCACCTTAGTGTATTTATACTTTCCTTCCTACTAACACACCAATCAGGCTCACTTGCACCTGACACATGAAGCACATGGGAAAGACAATGCAAAAGCATTGAGTCTGACAAGTATATTTTGCCCGGACTAATATTAATAGACAAAACTAATGCATCATATGCATTTTTAAGATCCCCCTCCAAACAAAAATGTGAAAAGAACTGTCCACATTCGGCTCATACACTGACCTTGGATAACTTAGATTTGCTCTTGTGGGATTTGCAACTCTTTTCCTGAATGGATACAAGATGAGGTAATGCCATTCAAAAGGGGCTGAGCAGTGAAACATTACATGCAGAACTCAAATATCCTGGCTCCAGTAATTATATTTAACTGGGTCAATGGAATTTCTCAACTTCCACTACTTTTTTTTCTCTGCTTCTAGATTTAAGGAGTGCCAGCTCCATATGGATAGTAAACTAATAGACAGTATTTCAAATGAACACTACAAAAACATTCAACTGCAAGAAACTCAGACTTGTGCTGCTCATCTGCACCCTGACTGGTAAAGTGCAATGGGATATTCCCTGTGCCTTTCTTACTGTATTATGGTAAGGACAGGCCCTTTCTGTTTCACCACATCAATAAGACAGCCACACAACTGCAAGTAATGTTTTTAATTACCAAATGATATTTCTTTTTAAAAGTGCTTTAAGCAATGGAATCTGTCTCAAGTACAGGATAACAACTTGTTTAAAATGACTCTGGGGTCAATTAAAACCAAACAACTTCATCGCATACCTTTAGAACTAATGAAGTTGTGAAAAAACACGTTCTATGTGATTTGACATGTTGAAAAAAATACTTCACATTTTAAAATCTCTAGAATAGTAGTATGACCAATGCAAGTGTTAATATAATACATACAAAAGATGAGCACGTGTAAGTAAGACAGAGGGGGTTTGGTATCTCTCAGGCTATTTACTCTACAAATGCATCATGCTAAGCTTCTAAATCCCCATAAAACTGAACTCCTAGTAGGCAAAAAATCAATAGGGCATAAGCTTGTGCCACATTATCAAGATACACACGAGCATTTGCACAGCTCTCTCTATATACACAGATATCTAGGTCGATAGAGAAAAGTTTCCCACTTCGTTCTCTTTGCACAAAGAAATAAAGAAAATCACCAGCTAACTAGCAGAAGGCTATACAATGCAGATTTTGAGAGTTAAAACAATTCCTGAGACTTCAGTTTACCTTTGGTAGAGTTTTTTCAATTTTAAATTCATACATTTTTTTCCTTAAAAATAGCCACGTCAAATTCTAAAAGAAAACAAAAGTAATAACATTCTCCCTTACCTTCTTTATCTTTGGTGGATCACTGGTAATTTTATGTCTATGCTTAAAATGCTATTTACAAACCATTTTTTAAATGTAACTTTGGAATGGCAGGCCTGGCAACACTATAAATCACAAATACAGTACAAATAACTGTATACACACAGACAATGAAAAGGCATATACTTGTGATTTCAATCCTGTGTCTTCTCTAGTGAGAGTGAAAGTTTACACTAGAGAACAACATAAAGCACACAGAACAATGACAGTGCTGCATATTCTCCCTAAAGTGCAGATGGTACTAAGGCAGATTTTAAGATAAAGACGAAAAATAAACTTCAGTTGCTCCTCCTTGTTCCTCTTCTGGGAACATACACCCCCCCCCCCCTTCCATCACCAAAGAAAAATAAATGCCAAATGTATCCACAGCATATAAGTTATTTGCAGTTTCTCACACTGAATGATCAAATGTTAATCAAGATATGTGCAGAGAGAACCAGCTTAAAGGCTTTATTTCTTTTCTGAACTGGATATGTTGACAGCCCCAGTTAAAATTAATATTTCTCCACTTTGCTATAATGAGTTTTTTCAACAGTACATCAGAATTAATAATCCTTCACATCTTGTGGCTAGTGAAACATTAGAAGTTTCACAGACACTAGTGTAAACATATTCAGACTTAACCTTTTCTTAAAGCTTCCACCAGAAATCAGTGTTTACACAAGTACAGTAGATTTGTCTGCAGTCCAAGGTTATATATCAAAAATCAGCATGCCTTGGACAGTTCCCCTTTGCAATTCAACCTTAACTTACCTTGCATAGTCAAAATCAGCTACTGAAACTAAGCTGTTAGAAGTCTGAGTTCTTTTGTCCACTATCTCCTATTTATGTGCTTTTTTTTCTTTTTTCCATTCTGCTGCCATCTGCTGGCAGTGAACTTATTCTACATTTGATAGTTTTCTGCTCTATCACTTACTACTGTTACAACATGAACTTTATTTTCCATGTTTCCTGGCCAACCAATCAGGTGCTGTTACACTTCCAAGTCAAAAATTTTCATCATCAACCGCCTGTGCTTAGAAACCAACATAACTTTTCTTGGCTCGGAAAAATTCTGTCCCTAAAATGCCATAACAATAAGGCATTTAATATTTGTATCTTTTTAAAAATTACATTTTTTCCAGGTCATTGAGAATGTAAAAACATTTTCAAGCACTAATAAAACTTTCTGAATCTCATATTCATTCCCGTCAAAGTACAACACTGTATCTTGAAGTTTACATGCAACCACTTCCTCTTGAGGTTTTTGAGAATTTTCTGATAAAACTCACAAGAGCAGTAAAATGTTATCCTGCAACTTAAAAGCATAATAAATAAAATGCAACCCAATACAGTTTAAAAAAAAGTAGGTTTAGTAAGTTGTGCAATGTGTATTATTTTATACACTACGTAGTTTTTAATTAAAACTCTAAGAAAGGAGTAATAAAGTATTTCATTATTATCAATCTAATAAATCATGAAATACCATGCTTATACAATAGGTAAGGCATAAGCAATGCAAAAAATGGAAAAGAGTTTTATGTAGGCAAAATCTTTGAAATAGCACTGGTGTTCTAAAAGTAAATGAAGCCTTTTCTAAGAAGAAAAAAAAAAGTGATCTTAACAATTCATGTTAGCCCCTGGACTATAGTTGCACATAGCTCACTAGTGGCAGGGGACAGCACACCTCGTTTTCCTTAAGTTTTAGGGACAATCACAAACCAAAACAAATTATTAAAACTATCTTCAAGCTTTATGCAGGCAACCTTTGTTTCATCCCCCTGCCTGCAAAGGCACATGTTAAATTTTTCTGGGGAAGACGGACATTCTTTTCGGTAGCCACTATCTAAAGTTCAATATATGCAGATCTGTCCCAGGGATGATGCTGGCAGAGTTCTTCAAGGGGCTTGCAGGTATTCATTTAGCTTTGGCTTTGTATTTTTCATTGTCAGGTCTGTCCTGTGTCAATAAGATCTAAACTTTGCAGACATAAACTTGTTATTTTCAAACTACAGGTGCACATAAATGAACTGCCATACCTTGTACTGGGAAAATAATATTGCAGTTTCAAGGCATCAAACTAGCCCTTTCTTAGTCTTACTAATTTGGCTGAGCAAAAGAGAAACTGTGTTCTCTCCTACTCCGTGGACCTAAGTGAGGCACCAGGTAATTAAGCTATAACTTTTCCCAGCAAAAATCCACAAAAGCTTTTGTCACCAATGTTGTGCCCTCTCTTGGAAAAAAAACTGAAGCAATCTAAAAGCAAGTAGATCTTAATATAAATGGAGCATCTGTACAGCTCTATATGCAAAACAAAACACACATTCTATGACTTCTTCCAATTCAGCTGTTCCACAGTTCTTTCCATCCCTTAGTACATGCTGAACTACATCAGCGTGACTGCATGGAAGTGTTTCTGCTGCCTCCACAATGGAAACACTGCTCCACTAAAAAGTCAGAGGCTCTTCAGAAAAGGGCCTTTTTTGAGTTGTGAGGCTGATAGAGACTTTGCCGGTACAAATCACCTCCAAATCTTGAGTGCATTTACTGAAGAACCAAATATAGCAGAAATGAGAAAGCACCAGAGCCTTATGAATCCAGTTCCTTATCAGCACCAATTAATAAGTTTTACTTCCACTTTACAGTTTGTGAAAATTTTGCATGCTTATCTGTGTGCACAAAATATATATGTTCATGTATATGTGTTTATATTCATAGGGCATACTGGAATATTTTCAAGTCATTAACAAGATTTGCTTTTAGGAGGACAGGAGAAGGACTGATAGTACAAACAGGTGGGCAGTGCTAAAGAAGCAAAAGGAAAAAAATTATGAAATAATAAACAAGGAATTGTGGTGGAGTTGTGAGGTACACTAAGAGTGAGTGTTATAATTTTCAAGAGAATTTAACAGCAACAAGATTTGAACAATCTGTTCTTTGAAAAGCTGATTCAGAATGGCTATTTTTGATGCACAGGAGCCACAGCAGAACAAATCAAAGGATATGAAGTTCAGATACAGCACTTTATGATGAGGCTACATCAGAACTCAAGCAAAGACTCAACTGCATCCTCAAGTACCTTACCAGATTGAATGCTGAAAGTTTCATCTTGTTTAAAGTTTGTACATTTATTCAAACTATCATCCTTTTGCATTAGAAATATTTCAATACTTCACTAAATTCTTTACAGGACCAATACCTCTAAAGAAAGTCAGCTCTTGGTTAAGGTAAGGGTTGTCATTAAATTCTCAGGGGTCTGGAACAAACAGCTGAAAATGCATACAATATTAAAAACAAGACAGACCTGGGAAACATTCTTTTCAGTGCATTTACAGTCTCGGAGACTAGTTATTTAACACAGTAATACTTCAATTTACATTTATAGTTTTCCTATTTTACATTTTAGAAATACAATAACCTGTAGGACTAAAATAGGAGGGGTTTTTTTCTCCCCATTTAAACATAAATCATATCAAATATACAAGTAAAGTTTATACAGCATGTAGCTAGTTAAACACCAAAGCAAATCAGTAACTTCTGTGATAACTGAGGGAAAAAAAAAATTATCTTCTTCATAGTAAATTAAACTCCAGAGTCCATGACTTGATATAGATAGGATTTCTTCTTCAACACTTACTAAAAAATTCCATTAATCCAATAGTGTATTTGCATTCCATAATTACCCTTGATGGCATTTTGAATGACCTTTCAAGAATAGCTATTCTTGTTTTCAAGACAACCATTGCAAAATATTTAAATGTAGAAATATGAAACATATCCATGCAAGCATGAACAAACAAAAGAGACAGTCTTTTTGATACTTTAGTTAGGAAGATTACTATGAGCTAGTCCAGGAGAGTTTTCTAGATACTAACATAAAATTGACACATATGCATCTCACTATACTTGAAAATTCCCTCATGTCCAGTACTGAGACAAGTCGCTTCTTAAACCGGTGCAGGATTTGCACAGACCAGATGCAACCATAAAAATAAAAACCACTTGAACCTTAATAAAAAACACAGTAATGAAAATGTTGTAAAACAGACACTAAAACTATAAAATCTTAACAGTCTTAATCACAATGAAACAGGGTCAAAGCCACTAAGTCCAGCTATCATTTGAAGAAAGCCAACACAAGATGTATTTGTGTTGGGGTGGGGGGGGTAACCTATTTTAAGCATTGCAACAATCCACAAGTGATACACGGACAAAGCACATACAGAATTTAATATTTCACTAGCTTGGAAAGCTTCACTTCTGTACTAAAATTAATGTTGTCACAACTCATAATCTATCCTATAGAAGAGATACGTTGTATGTGGTACTAATACACAAATTATAGGGGCGGTTGGAATTTCTCTCCTCTTGACCCCTTCTTTAAAGACATTTTCTGAAGATCTTTACAAAACTCTTCCTTAACAAATAAATCCAGTTCATAGCAGGTCCATGAAATCCCTAATGTTACTTTTAGGTCATAGATCCTTATAACTAAAGATTTCTTAATTGTACAGGAGGTTATTTTATTTGCCATTAAAATCAGTGTTTATATGAAAAATGTCTGAAAATGAAGCTACACATGTTTAAATATAAGCATGTAAATGTGATAAAGCACAAAAATGCCTCCCATATACCACCTAAAAATGAGTTCGAAAGATTCGTGTGATCTTTCACGTCTGAACATTTTATCTCACTATTTTCCTTCTTGTAGTACAGTTCCCTGTTTACCAAACTTTCTGAACCACTTCAGCCTTCAATGCTTTTAAAGTAAACACCACACTGCTCATCGCATTTTGATACTGCTATGATGCTACGATTGCAAACAGCATTTCCCATTGTTTCATAAATACAATTTATTAACTCTTCATCGTAGGCTCTACATTATAGTATATTATTCTACTCAATGCTGAATCTGCAAGCAATAGACAAATATTTCTGCAGTTATAAATTACCAAAGTTCAGGATTCATTTCTGTGGGCTGATTACAGTGCTTGCACAGAGCCCAGGCAAGTTAGCTGACCTGCACATAAGAATGGGATCAAATCTTCTAATAATGAGCAGCCTAAGTATTTTAAAAGTCTAAAAATTTATAAAGCAAACTTGAAAAAAATTGGCTACTAATGCCTTTTCTTTGTCTTTTAGGTTTTTTTAAAGCCTTTGCAAGCATTTTCCTCATGAGGCAATTGGGGAGGCACTTGGATTTTTTTCTTCCTTCTGAAATGAAAGTGAATGTCTCTGACTCAGTAACTGTAGCTTCGGGAAAAACACTAAGTATCATGCGACAGACATGAAAATCACAAAGAACTGGCAAGAACTTCCTATTGAAGTATGAGACTGCCAAAGTAACTGAACAATTAACTAGCAGCCAAGTTGCTCATACAGTTTTCTAAAAGCAAATTGCACTGCATTCCAGATCAGCACAAAATGAATGTAGGGAGATATATGGTACTACAGCGTGGGGGAAAATAAAAAAAAAACCACCACAACACAAAACAAAACTAAAACCAGAAAAAGGAAAAACTAAAGATGAATGGAGTGAAACATCATTGTGAATTTTCCAGGGAGATCGTGGAATCTTATTCATTAGAAGGTTTTACAAACAGGTTAGACAGACATCTGTTGGGAATGAAGTATGTACGGATTAACCTCTCTACAGGCAAAAGAGTGAACAACATAATGTCTGGGAATCTCTTTCAATCCTACTTTCTATGATGCTACACTCTGCAAAAAGGGAACATAAAAATACTTTTTAAACAATATTAAAGTTTTGGTATAGCGTTAAGAAGCATGCTTTGACAAGAAAAACAGGGCAGTCAAAGCTTCAAGCAGGATGCTCTTTACTAGTTATTGCTGTTCTCTAGCCCAGTGAATGTTATTTCATGGATTGCTTGTTGAATCTCCAAACATGACCCCTGATGACAGATTTAAAATTCTACCTACAATGAATTCTCTGGAAGCTATAGTCTTTTTTTTTTTTAATCCCCTTTTACCAGCAAAGGTTATTCCTTTGTTCTCTTTAAGGTTACACACACATACACAAACATATATTTCAAAACAGTGTATCAACCTTGAACTGATCTGTCGCCTACCTGTCATCACCTTGTAAATCTCCCTAAGCAATTTTCTTATGGTCAGGTAATACTCTTTATCAACACTGACCTTTTATCACTACTCTAAGTAGGTACATCTTGAACTGGATGGATATATGCTGTCACTTGATACTTAAGATAACAATCCTAATTTTATTTATGTACACACACATGTGTATATGTATGGGAAAATCCTCTCTGGGCAAAAAAAGAGAGATTAGCACCAATATGCCTCATATGATAGCAAAGAAGAGGGGTCAGCCTAGGAGAAGCACTTACTCACTAAAATTGATGGAGCTGTAATTTACACGAGGGCTGACTCTGATCTTGATTTTGACATATTTTGCTCAAAATTTTTATTTTAAGCCCTGTTTCCCTCTGTTCAGTGAGAACAAAAGCCCAACTCAAACACAGACTTAGAGGTGGGGTGTAAATAGGTCAACCTCACACTACATGAACCATAAGGGAAAAAGTGGACTCTGAGAAGTTTCTGCCAGGGCCATTGTTAGATTCAAGTGATTTTTTAGGGGCCTTGGAGTAGCCAAAGCTGAATTGGCTGCAAAACACTGAACGTGAAAACAAAAGGGGGAAAACTTCTCTCAGAATCTAGCCCTGGGAAGAAGCTCACAGCCCGAGTAAATGGACTGCATGATTAGACAAATGCATTCAAAAGGCTCACCCCGCCCTGTAGGAACTGGCTTCCGTTCAGCCGCAGCTGCTATTTCTGCAAGGTACTGGCTGCAAACAGAGCAGCAGATGTGAGCCACTGCTCTCCATTATCCCACGGGGTATGGCCGGCTGGCGCAGGCGTGTTACATGGCTGCACCACCCCTCTGACCTGGCCACAACCTGATGCTTCGCAGTCCTAAGTGGGAAACTGTCACAGACCTTGGCACTGTGGCACTGCCACGCTCTTCCAACACCATCCACAGCACTGGCTGCCCCGCGTTTTAGAGTAAAAAGCAACATCCAAAGAGGGAACAATCTATTACCATTAGTAGATTTTTTATTTTAAGATTTTAAATCTGATCTAGACCTCCAGTATTGAGCTTTTATAATGCATGCATCCCATATAGTTTTCCTTGTTTTATTATGTGACTACATGTTTAAGCACTACGAGACATCCTCAGCTTAAAAAAAGCAGAGGTATGGCACTGAAAACCAGCAAACCACTGCCCAATAACATTTTCATAACTTCATTCTGTGTTTTAACAATATTCTCTGCACAACCAGACTCAAAAGAAAACCCCACTTCAGATCAACTACAGACTATGATTAAAAGGAAGAAAGCAAAATATTTTGTGTGTAACATTTTATTGTGCTATGGATGTTGCTAAATTCTTATACGGAAGATGGGGGGAAAACCTGCCAGTCCACCTGTACACCACTAATTTATTTCTATATTCCTTATCAAGTCTGTCCTTATTAATGTCCACCCTCATATAACTAGCCTCTTTCATTCCCATGTCTTCACTTAGGAGCATCTCTGCACTCCCAATTAATTTTTATGTTTGCAAAATTAACATTTTTTTTCTGTTTCTAGGTAACCTGACAAAGTATCTATTGCTAATGAAGTATCATATATTAGATGAATCATGTTATTTACAGAACTACATTAAAATATTTCTTCAAAATTCTTATTTAAAAAATGGTTGCTTTTCTTATTTCAACCTCAGCCCCAACCATCTATTGCTGCCTCCTGTTTCAGTGTCTGGGAATAATGTCATCCTTTCCCTTCCAGTTCTACTTAGTCTGTCTCCCCTATCTATCAGAGCTCTGCAGTCAGGAAGCTACTTGGGTAACTTCTAGAGTAGATGTGTTTATATGCACTTTTAAATTTATTTTCCAGGCTGTACCAACTACTTGGTTTAATGAAATGATTTGTCATCTCGTATTTCATAGGTACAGTCTGTCATGATAAGTAGGAATCCATCCTGCTTTTCATGTTCATCATGCAGACTGAAGATGTCAAACAAATAGTTTTCAATTTGCAGACCTTTGGGAACTAGTTTTCTGTCTGGGCATAGCAGGAGACAATAGTCATCTTAGTGACTTTTTCACACAGTATTCTTTTTCTATTTAAGAGTTTAATTTCGACTTTGCAAAACTGAAAATATTTTTATTTCTTTGAACTATAGAGCTGCTGCTGCAAAATTTTTTAAAAATTAACTCCTAATTTGAAGTTTAGCATCAACTTTTTAAAGTTATGAATATATTATTTTATTCCTATTAATAACCAAACAATTAATGTGCAGAATTATGTTCTAAAATGCAGGCATTTGCATGTAAATCTGTAAGGGACTAAGTACTACTTCTTTATTGTAATTTATAGTGTAGCTGCTGTAATAAAAGTAATTACTAGTTCTTCCATAAAGTTAAATGAATCTGTCCTGGATCCTTGTGTATATAGAATGACCTAATGATCCCATTCAAGTGCCATGATTAAACATGGGAAACAACGTAGCGCCATCAAAACATCATCTTTCTTTGAGTAAAGGCCTCACAGCTACAGAGGAAAAAGTATTTCTAATAGTGAAAACAACCATCCATATTCTGCCTCCAGATAGAGATTAATTATGCTAGAATAAATCTGAGGTAAGCACTATCTCTGAAACAGTACTTCTAGATTTATCATTCTAGATCTATACCAGTGTGACAAGGAGAATTTGGTTTAATTTCTCCATAAAATAAACCATTAATTTCATGCAGTTACTATAAAAGTCTGCAGTCTAAGTGTATTTCTTTTATAAAGACAATCCTCCTGTATGAGACAGACGTGGAAACATTTATAAATCCTTCAGGACATCTTTTTAGATTATTCTCATCTTTTGCTTATTACCGCACTTATCCATTTAGTTAGTTATCTGTTTAGTTTAGTTTTAAACCATATTTCTTTGATACAGGCTCATGAGTTACTGTGGAAAAGAGCCTGTCATTGCAGGAGAGTCATATGTAAAGCAGGTATTCCTTACAGCTTCACCATGCAAACAGTCATTACATGAACATAACTGGTATCTCTTGACTGTGAAAAAGTTATGTGACAGACAAGAAAACCACAATGCTAGCAACAGTTGGTGTTGTAGAATAAGTAAGAGCATGCTGAAATCCCAATGAAAGTCCATATAAAATTATGCTTAGAGAGACAGCACAGCACAAAAACACTTCAACTCACAGCCGGTTTAAGTGTATTATTAGATTTGCAAATTTTCCACCCCAACCTAAAATGGTGGTTTAAAAGGCAGCAAGAAATATTGACCATTTAAGAACATCCAATGCAAAACCACAGCACACTGTTTCCACAAGCTTTCTCTGAATCAAAACACTTCTTGCTATGCAGATTATGCTTTAAAAAATAAAGTAGTTCTTCACCAGTAATGAAGTTGTTGGTACAAACACCATAATGTCAGCAAGACAGGATGACTTCACCAAGAATGAGCTTGGAATTTAGGATCTTGTTTGCTGCCCTTTTTTATAGTGTTATTTAGGCATCTCACAACCTTTGTCTTCATAGTATAATTGCTAAGTGAGGAATTATTATAATTACCATGCTACAAATGAAAGAGAAACTAAGGGGCCATATTTTAAAGGTACTTAGGTGCCTAAAGATGCAGATAGGCACCTACTGGTATTTTAGCTCTTAACCTAATTAGCAGATTTAGTTGCAAATTCTAGCCTTGGGCATCAGTGTTTGATAGCTGTGCTGTTTATTAAATCACCAGGAATATCATTACAGCTGTCTTTCTGAGTTTCATGTATAGTGTTTACATGTAACTTTAGTTAAATGGAAGAAGAGAGGGAGAGTATTACAAAACAGTGGGGAATAGACTTAAAGTGAATATATATGAACAATTTGTACCAACACACATAACAGGCACTGGAATTATGCCAGGGCAGGATATTAAATACCCTAATTTAGTTAGTTTAGTTGCATAGCCTTAGATGGATTAACCACATACTACTACTGTCATATTACAGCTTCTCCTTTCATTGCAAAATTCTATATCATAATGCTCCATTCTAGGAAAATTAAACCTCTACATTTATTTTACTCTCAGCTTGAATGCTCAACTATTTAATCTTCATATATTTTGTCTTTATCTGAAGTTAAAAAAAATTGTTAACTTTATCAGGTTACACACAGCAAATGGTATGTTTATACAGTTAAGTAATCCTCTGCTAATAACTCTGGTACTATTCAGCATTGAATGCATTGTAAACGTTTGCAAAACAGCACCCAGTATAAACACTGCATGGAAGGGTTGGTAACATGGGTAGGAATTCACAAATATGTACCTTAAATGATCCTGGAAACATTAATATTTCAAACTTGCAAAATTAAAAAGAAACATTAGAAGACTGACATTTATTCTTCCTTTTTCCATAGCACGGTTCACAAATCTGTATTTACATTGCTTCAAAAAAAAAAAAGATAGTAAATGTTTCCCACTTTGGTTTGCTTCATAGCTTCTTTAAAATTTAATTTTTCAATGTAACCCAACTAGTAACACATGGACTAAATGAGAATTGTGCGTTTCATGGTCAAAGTAATACCTAACTATAAATCTGCTACATCTTGAGTTTGCAGTTTTCCTTGCTGCCACACACTTGCCAGAGCTCTCACCATTTTCTCTTCTGCAAGATAACCCAATAGTCCTTGAGTTCTCTAGCTGCTGCCACTTGATTTCAAAAATCTTATCTCCGTGAAGGTATGTATGCAGAACCATGCTGCATTTCATTCATAACACAACAGTCATTGAAATATGCAAGAAAACTACATGCTGTTTTTTAGAATTAAATAAAAGATAATACTGAATGAAAGTACTTAACAATACCCATTCATGAATAAGGATTTTCTAATTTAGGTTAAATTTAGATCAACCAGTTGATGGTCAATGTCAAGAATCATTTTTAAAAAGGTAGAGGTCTTAGATTCATAATACCAATCTCATCTATTTAAATGATGCTCATTAAAACCCCCCAATACTATCATACTGAAAAGCTGTTAAAAATTTCTGTTGTCAAACTGTAATACTTATTTTTTAATGTGTACCTTTGGACAAGTAAACACAAGTTTGTAGAGATATAGTAAGATGTAGCATTTTCTTCCTGCACATTTTAAGCATTGAAGATGAGTAGGGATGATGTTTAGCTTTTCAGAACTACTATATTATCCAGAAGTTGAGTTGTCTATTGTAGGTAAACGCTGTTTAAAGGGGTTCCCTTCTAAGACAAGTCATAAAGCTACTATTGTCCTGGGAAGAATTTCATTACTTCTTACCATAAGACTCATTGTCTCCTTACTTTTTCTGAGCTCTGTAGCCTAAGGACACTTAACCAACTGCCCTTATTTATCCAGCTCTTCCGTCTGCAACTTAGGGGCTAGTTCCACTTTACAAATAGATTAATAGCTAGCCCTGCAGTGCCATCAATGCCAATTCTTGCACTGGCCTTCAGGAGATGTTGCAGGATTAGCCTAATTGCCAAAACCTTCCAGGTGACCTTAAAGCCAGGAACACCTTTACCTGGAGTTACTTATGTCCACTCCTACAGTTCTCGGACATAATATTATCACATCCTTCAAGGCACATCTCAGCAACCCATAACCTATGCATCTCTAAGAACATCACGGTACAGGAAAGATATTCAATTTATTGGAACCATTTCTTCTACCAGAGGAAAATACCACTCACAAGAAAGAAATCCCATAAGACACCAGGGAAAAGAATATGGAAAACGTGACTAGCCAAACTGGAACCTGCCTTGTTCTTCCTGTTAAAAGAGAGCTTATCAAAGTATTACGTTACTGCACATAGACTCTCTCTTGTGCCCAAGCACGCACATACACACAACCTCATTTTCTTAGGGAAACAGCTGCCTTGGCCTTCTTGTCTCAAAACTGCTGGCTGAACACAGAATCCACTATAGTATCAGTGATGGTCTTTGCAGGATGAAATTAAGTGATACACAGAGCGAAGTCTTCAAAGCACTCTAAAGCACTCAAAGCACTCAAATACAGAGCAGCTTCATTTACTAACATTTCGGCTAACAGTGCTGACTCTGCCAAAAAAAGAGGAAAAAAAAAAGAAATTGTCTTTAACAAGAGCAAGCAGAATGTGGCATAGGATTGTCTCTAATGAATAAAGAAAGGCCAGGCTAAGTCTGTGCAATCTCTCATAGACTTCTCATCTTTTTTCTTTCTGTTTAATGATTTACAACATCTTAAAATGTGCAGTAAACATAATAATAGTGAAGTTTGATCTTAAACAATTTTTTTGACTCCCCTTATCTTCTCTAGGACTGAAAAGGTCATGCATGTCTGTCGTACAGCACTTTTCCCTCCCACAGAATCTCTGAAAACCAGCCTGAGTATACACTTTAAAGCAAGAGAAGAGCAGGGAGGCTGTCAGTGCCCAGTTTTATCAACAATATTTCAGTGAAACACTTCTACCACAGCCCCCACACTGCAGAGGAATGGATGGGGACTTCTTGGACTGTTAGACTTGGAGAATTTTCTCCCATACTTGCTTTTCTGTCATTAAGTTTCTGTGTGCAACCACCTAAACTTCTCTCAAGATAGGCCAACACATAGTGTCTCCATAAAGAGTTTTGAACAGATACACCACAGAGGCCTTGGAATATTGATTTTAGGAGCAATGTATGGAGAAAAGTCTTTTTGCTCATGGATTTTTTTTGAGAATAGAGAAGATGTTTTATACACAGTAAGCCTTTGACTTCCGGTAGAATTAAAATGCACAGCATTTGATGACAGGAGTTACCTACTTACTGTAAACTAAAAAACCCCACATTTTGGCTCCTAAAATCAGCTGATGATGGCAGAGGTATCTGCTTCATTTGTTCACAGTATAATGTTCATTGTTGAATATTACATTTTGGTTGAGGGATGAAGCTGGCAGAGATAAAAATTCCTGTTTGCTTTGTACCAGATACTGCAGTTTGGGTCAGATGGATACCTCTGGAGAAAGGTGGAAAGTGCAGGAATCTCTACTTTTCTGAGTGTTGCGCAGACTGTTCAGCTGCTGAAAGGCTGCAGAGTGCAGGAGCATATGCAGTATACAGACAATTTGCAGTACAAAAAGAAATGGGAAGATCTCCAGGCCTCAGATATGAGAATAACAAGGTTGGAAAAGACCAACCATTCATCGAGTCCAACCATTGCTATCAATCACTAAACCGTGCCCCTCAGCTCCTCATCCACCCCTCCCTTAAACCCCTCCAGGGAAGGTGACTCAACCCCCTCCCTGGCCAGCCTCTGCCAGTGTCCAATGACCCTATATGTGAAATATTTTTTCCTTATGTTGAGCCTGAACCTCCCCTGGCAGAGTATGAGGCCATTTCCTCTTGTCCTGTCTCCTGTCCCTTGGGAGAAGAGCCCAGCTCCCTCCTCTCCACAACCTCCTTTCAGGGAGTCGGAGAGAGCAATGAGGTCTCTCCTCAGCCTCCTCTTCTACAGGCTAAACAGCTCCAGTTCCCTCAGCCGCTCCTCATAAGACTTGTTCTTCAGCCCCTTCACCAGCTTTGTCACTGTTCTCTAACTCGCTCCAGAGTCTCAACATCCTTCTTGCAGTTCTAGTTTCTCTTCCAAACAGTCTGTAAAACCAGGTCTGACCTGGACAGGCAAATCATACAAATACTGAAAAATTAAGAATGAAAATAAACACTAAAAAAGAAAGCTTCATAGTCCAAAACTGTGTTTTGTTTACTAATACGATAAAGTCATTAGCAAGTAGTATTATTTACACAAAGCATATGTTACCTAATTCCCCCCTACCACTGCTGCTGCCTTACTAGAAAATTGTGTTAAAATTGCCTTCTTCATGAACATTATATTGCGAAGCACAGAATACTCAAAAGAAAAACTGCAAGTAATTGAAGTCAATCAGAGAGATATGATAGTGGATCTGATGAACTAAGAAAACTGAAATTCCACTTTGAGGTATAAAACAGTCACACCTTCCCAACTGAGAATAAGATAGATGCAAATGGTTTCAGCCAGCTCTTCTCTGCTATTAAACCTAGCTATCATGTGACTACAGTGCCTTGCACCCTTAGCACTCCCTAAATCCACAAGTAGTTAGCGTTAGGAAAGGCTGCAGCTTCTTCCCTGGTGGCATCAACTTTGGTCCGGCACTCATAAGAATCCTACTGAAAGAAACACAGACCTTTGCTGCAGATTAGCATTGTAGCTCCCCTCCGTCATTTTTCCAGAGTCCAAAGTGTTCCCACATGATGGGAGTGTTTTATGGAAGACAGAAGCTCAGCAGAGCATGAAATAGAGTTCTGAACATTAATGCATGAAGCAGTGTTCTCCAAGAACCTAGACTAGAGCCAGCAACATTGTTTACACTCTGAGGTACCCATAACCTGATTCTGTCTTTTGAAAATGCCAAGACTGTCTCATTTCTTTATTTACTGTGAAATTTATCTTAATGGACTCACAAGATTCTTTCCATTCAGAGGGTCTAGGTGTAATTTCTTATTTTAGAGAAGAAGTTACAATGAAATTTAAGTACAGGAAACAATTTACTCTCCCTATGACAAGCCTTCTTCAAGAGATTATCAAATCTTTATCCTCAGTCCTCATGAACCTGTAATGTTGTATGCACCCTTACTTTACAGAACTTTTCTTCTCTTTACTTCCCTAGGCTGACCAAAATGCAGCTCTTGAAAGACTCTTTCTAAAGCCCCACATAGGAAATTTACTTTCTCCAAACATGTAATTGAGGGCAACAATATATAACAAATGCATCAAACTGTAAAGAAAACTTTAACCATAGTCTCAAAGATGATAATGGAAGTCATTCAATTAGTGCAGAATGATGCTAAAGAGCAGGTAAAAATGGAAGCAAAACATTACTAACAGGCTACAATAAGACATTGTCTTTATAGTGAAAGCAAGCATTGTTAGAAAGATGCAACCTGTCTGGTGGCAATCACACACAGGATTTTATTGAAGGTTAAAGTCAAATACTGGTGGCAAAAAAAAAAAACAAAAAAAGGCAATTCTTTGGGACTTCCTAAGCACCAGGAACAAGGTTTTCCAAATGGCATGTATGTCATGCTCTCACATCCAAAACCAATGAAAGGATCCTTGGTTTTAAAAATTCTGGTTATCCAAAAGATTGTAACAAAGGGTAAATGGAGCTGACACTGGTGTTTCCTAGTGGTGTTTCCTCCCTGAGAAAGCTGTCAATTACCTTGTTCACACCCAAGTTGAAGTAGACCCTTTAGGAAGTTTTAACAATCACAAAAACAAGATAGGCAATTCACTTGCTGGGATAATGAACACCACCTTTGGTTTTTTTTTGAGACAGCCGTCACAGATCTCTTATTTAACTAGGAATATTCTTCTATTACATTCACTTATGTCAAAAGACAGGATAATGCAGTTTTGTTAATTGCTGAATTCTTTTATGTGTGTTTACCTAGCCCCTCAAGAATATAGCCCATGAGACCTTTTTCAAAGAAGAAACAGGAAGATGTTCAAAGCAAACAAAGAATAATAAGGAGGCCTCTCACACTCATTCTCCCCCAAGGAAGAAGGTGCAGGTTTTGAATTTTGCTAATTCCCTTGACTAACCAAAGAAACTGACTCTGCCCTCTGGTCTGAAACTCTTACCACCACTGGCCGCCAGCAAGTAGATAGTTCTGGGTTTCAGATTGGTGGACAGAATAAATGCCTTGGAGTTCATTTGAAAAAAATAGGGAGCTAATTTTAATAAGTAAATGAGCTTAAAGGTCTCAGGAACAGGGAAAGAATTAAAGCAAGGGGACAGGAATAATACAAGGAAATTATTATGAATGTGCTGAAAAAAGTATAAAGTTCCTCAGGAAGGAGAAGATTATACAAGAGTGAGGACAAGGGAGGGGGAGGAAGAAAGGGAACACACTGGCAAAAAATGCTGGAAAAAGGTATGTGAAAAATCACAAAGTGTAATTAGGCTAGGTTTACAGTTCTACCATTTAGGTGAACATTTTATTCCCTCTGCTATTAAATTTTTTATATTTTCTCATTTGTTGTAAAAGAATTCTCCAAGCTCTTTGAGTTTGCCAATACAACACATGGTAGATGCAAGAGACTCCCTCAACAAGTGATAGGATCAACATCATAACTATTATCCCAATAACTTACAATTGGTTCTAATCAACAGCCTGAAAAAAGGCCATCAGAAGCATTTCTCAAGTCCTTCTCTTGTCTTGTAAAAAATGAGTAAAGTGTGGGTTGCTGAGTAAATGACGAGAGGTTGAGAAAAAGCAGATAATCTTCAATTTGTCATTTCATTAGTCCCTAGGTGTCAACACTACTGATACGTTTGTTAAGTTAACTGCAATCTATTAGCTACATCTCTTCAAATTTATAGCGCTGAAATGTGTGATTAATTGCGTGTCATTCTTAAATTATTTATTCTACAGTCACAAAATCTAATCCCTTTCTGCATTCTAGCTAGTTAGCTAGCCTGGGAATCTTTGTATTTGCTGATCATTTTACGCTAAACAAGTGAATTATTGACATGTAGAGTCATCACAAAAGACACCTGTAACTCAAAAAAAAATCTGTTCCCGTAAGTACTTTAAGAACAGCTGACCTTAAAGCAAGTGAGTAGGAATCCAGAAGAAAGCACTGAAAGAGAAGGCTAGCTGGAAATTTCAACAATCTTTTAATCCTCTCACAATTCTTTATATTACCATAACTCTCCAGGAAATCCACCATCAAAATTAGGCAATTGCAAACAGATGTGGGCAGTATTTAAAACCTTTGTCAATATCCTGGTTACAGAGCTAGAATACCAAATAGCATAAAAACCATGAACTCAGGGGGTCACGATGCTCCCTGATTTACTCAGTTCAAGTAACAGAAACCATAAACTATCAACTATACTATCCATGCACTTCTGCACCAAGACAGCATGCATTCTACTTTTGTGAACAGGATGTCTTCTCCTGGGATAAAAAGAATAACTTAATCTTGGTGATGGAATCAGTATATGATCATCAAACCACTTCCAGAACCCCTTCAATACCAGTCGGCAATTGATAGTATAAATGCAACTTTATCGTATGAGTGCAACTTTGAAATCAGTTAAGGCTTGCAATACAGCTTTGAATACAAGGATGTCTACGCTTCAAGGCTGGATACATACCACCAAACTGAGCAGACAATCAATATGAATTACATCAAGAAGAAAACGATGCACCCTTGATATGTGAAACTTGTCCAAATATTTACTTAATCTTATAAGCATACACCCGTAGATTTCAAGTAAAAGTAAAGCTGCATTTTGTATTGTTGTTATTTCTTCAGCTGGGGAAAATGAGTAAGTATAAACCATGAAAGACTGGAGAATAAAGAGGAAAAAATAGGGTAGAATAACGTTGCTGGATTATTTATATAAATACAATTTCATCAAGATTAACATTTTATTAAAACAACATTGTGAAAGCATAATTGAGAGCCTGAACAGTCAAATGGAGATTCACCTGAATCAGTCAAAACATTTGGAACAAACTCTCCTTTATAGCTAGAAATCTATTCCAAGACAGTCATTCCACTTCTTTCTGTAAGGCAAACTCATTCTGCCTATTGAGGGTACCTACTTTATGATGGCATGGCTCACTATTTGCCCCAACTGCAGACGAAGGCACCAAAAACTTTCAGATGGCTAAAATTACGTGGCAGAAATCTGCTTTTCTGTTACTGTGACTGCTTATCACTATCTTAATTTCTGTAGATCACTGCAAAGACACAGTAAAAATCTACATCCAGTCTGAGGTATCAGAGGTAGCCAGATTCTGAAATCTTACTGTTTTAACAGATCAAAAATCTTACATTAAAAAAATCATAGAAAGCACATTTTTATTCATACTGATGTTTACAGAGCTCTAGAATATGAAATGGGCCACTTTGTAACAAAGATGAGTGATGTTTAATTAATTAATGTTTATTCTGCCTTAACATTAGAAGTTTTTATGTTTTTCATCCAGTATAAAAATGAAGAACAAAAAGGTATATGAGAGTCTGAAAAAACTCCTCTGAAGATATTCTAGGATGATAATCAAATTTGTTTCATTTTTTGTTCAGGCACATAATTTCAGAAAGTGATATTTATGGAAAAAAATCAACTAAGGGAAGAACATGACTAAAATCATTCTGAGAAAAATGTAGTTTGTGAAAAAGATGTTTAGTATCTTCTTTACGAGGCAAATGAACTGATCCACAAAAAAGATAGAATTTTTATATTACTTTATATTTTACATTAAACTGCATGAGAAATATTTCTGTTAAATGAGGCATTAAAAAGAAAAAAAAAAAGAGATACTGTTCATTCTTCACTACCATTCCATCAAAACCTAGTGTGTAATTAGAAGGAAAGACAACAAGCTGCGAATTTCAAAATAAAGGCAAAAGAGGAAAATGAAAAAAAAAGTCTGTAAACATGTGCATGAATGATAAAACATTCCTTCAGCTAGCTCAAATATGTATTTACTCTTTACACAAGTTTGTGCTGACTTTTTTCTCTAAAAAAGTATTTCAGGCACCTTTCTGTCCTTTTTATTTCTTGTATCAGGTGAATTAAATTGTAGTAGATTGCTTTTTTAAAACTAAATTCTCTCCTAGCTTTCTAAGTAACTAAATACATCTTTTTGAAGACAAATAATAATGTTAACAAGAAAAGTTCTGAATACAACCAGATAAAACCAGCGGCTACAGGAAAGGTCATTCAAACCAACTTTAGTGGATTCTAACCAACTACTGATACCAGGTCTGCTCAGCAAGAAGCACTGCTCTAAGACTTCCAGATCGAGTAAGTACTGAAAGCTACCCATATGGAAGAAATTGTGGTGGCATGTTGCATCTACTCTAAAAAAAACCAGTAGAGCACCAAGCGGAGGCTCTCTCATAGGTACATACTGTTTGTCACACACCTGACATCATGGTGAAATCCTGGTACAGGTTGCTTGAGCTCCAGACAGTGATCCGAGTCAGGCACCTTACCAGTCCAAATGCAAGGCCTAAGAAATAGAACCAAAGAGAGAAAAAAAGTCCACCAGCATCCACATTCATGAAATTTGAAAACAAAGATGTCTTTTATGTCATGCTATCAATCACCTGGCCCTTGTGTGCTATTTATCATTAAATTTTGCTGTGAAAAGGCAAAACACATGCACATCTCATTTAGGCTTATCCAGTTCAATGGTAAGATATGAAGAGAAGAATTAAGTCTCCATATGATTGAAACATACTGTCATAAGCATTTTGCCAAACAACATCTATCATCCTGGCACTGTACATTGCCACATATTTTTGTATACTACTTGATAAAGAATTTCTAGCCAATACATCCATCTGTCATGTAAGTGAAAATAATACCATACAAATAAAACAAGGAAAATATGCTTGTAAAGCTACAATAAATGTGGTTTTCTGTAACCATGAATATTTCAAAATGTATGAATGCCTAACCTAAACCCAACTTCTTGTTATGCATTATCAATTAAAAGTAAATATTTAATAAGAAGTTGGTTGTGCAAAATCTTATCTTCAGTCTACCTAAAGACTAGAGAAAATTATGCAAAGTTGAAGGCATTTTAAAATAAAGATACAGTGATGGTAGTTATTTTAAAAAGAAAATAATCTCTAAAGCTGAGAACTCAAATCTTGAAAAAGCCTGATACGCATCATAATTCAATCCTGATCTAGGAGATCAAAAGGCTACTGCCACAAAATTTATCTGTTGCAATAAATCTTCAGAACCAAAGTTAGAGTTGTTCACAGTCAATGGAGTAGAACAAAAGGCAATGTTTAGGGACGGGGCAAACTACTCATGACAGTGACAGAACTAATTTGCTATAAACAGCTTCCTTCTCCACTAGTGAACGCATTGGCAACTGTTTATTCTTAACTTGGACCTCATGCTTCTGCATATTTAAACAATACTTACTCCACCAATATTTAAAAATAATGGGAAGACAACTCAAATTCAGTTTATAACATGAACACTGAAGATGTCTATGCTCACTCAAAGTTTTGATATTTTACTGAATTCAAGCTCCAAACCAAAATGGTTTGGTTACAGAGCACATGCTTGGGTTGTCAAAAAGCACATAGTTGTAACCTGTGAAAAGTACTGTGAGCCCATATTAAATTATTACTTTGTCTTCGAAGAAACAGATAACTTGTACTCAATTTAGAGGTGAAAACTACACACTGAAGGAATATTTTTCTATTTGGTAAAGCTATGTATCTTGTAAAATTAAATATCTAAATCCAATTCTTAAATATTGATCTTAAATAATAAGAGCTTAACAGTTTATACTAAAATGATGCCAGGTCTGAATGAAAACCTTGGTAAACATTTATACTATTATAAGTCATAAAAAATACATGGCCTATTTTAACTTTGTACAAACTACTGAAATATTTACAGGATTATGAGTTCTTTTCAATATAAGCCACTAAAATGCAGCAGACTAACTGATCTCCTTTAGATGCTATAAGATACAGAACATGCACTGTGAAATACATTTTTACTGTACTAAAAAATCTTTAGGAATTTCTCATTGTCACTTTCAGTCACTCTCCAGCACAAAGTTAATTAGGAAGTGCTAGCTTACATTTCCCTCCTTTTTAATTTTAAAAAAATGTTACTTCCTCAGCAGGTCAACATAAAAGAAATTAAAACCTTCACATTATTAGCTATTATAGCTTAACCTGCCAACTAAAATTACTTTGTAATGGCAGAACACCTCCTTTGGATATCTATTTCATACTACTTGACAAACTAAGACATCTATATATCATGAATAAACCATGGGAATGGTAATGGAGCTAGGATCCACATCTCCAGGGTATCTGCAGAAATCCACTGAGTTACTAGTGCTACACAAACTGTATAAAATTAAACTAAAAACTTTGATGGATTTTGTAGCTGAATCCTTGCTGTCAACAGATATGTCTCAGAAATTAATCACCACAACTGGTGTCTTCAGGAAGTTATCTTAGGAAAGAAAGAGGATCTTAACTATGTATGTGTGGGAATTGACTGTTGTTGTCCTGTATGTTCTACAGGTAATTATCTTGAAGAAGGAAAGCTTAATTAAAATAAATAAATAAATAAACTAAGTATTAACTAAATGCTTTTGGCTCTTCTTTATCTGAATTGCAAGTGTATAGCGACTTATTCTCCCAAAAGAAGATAGATATTCTCATTACTCTTAAGCATGATTTTATTAAAAATGAAGGGCAAATAAATGGTTGGAAAAAAAGAAGTATATTCTCCAGGAGGAATCCTGCTCCATGCAGAGGACTGGTAAGAGATGTTCAATACTAGCTTAAACCCTTTGACAGAATACTCAAAAATGTCCCAAATGTCAGTGAGAGAAGTGCCTACAGCTTTCAAGAGATTTGGAAGTAAGTCTGGGCATTTCTCAAGGAAGAAACTATATAAAGGACCCTATAAAAAGAGAAGGAAGTTTTCTTTATGCATTTGAGTTTAACTTTCTACAGTTAGACACACTACACTGAAAAAAGCATTACTGGTTCAACTTGCTGCTACGGAAACTATACTGGGTAGCTATTCCCCTTTGGTAATGGAGATGTTCCAAATACAACAGTTGAAGGTGAAGTTAAATTCTATTTGTTTTCACCTATCTAATGAAAATCCTTACTTTGGCACTCAAAATATTCCTCCATCACTGTATAACTTCCATGAAAATGGGTGGAAGAGGCCTCTGTAAAACATGCCATCATTTCTTCATGTTATATTTTTGGTGTGAAAAGGACAGAATAAATATAATTTAATTAAAAAGTGAAATAGCAAAAAGTGAATGAGGAATAAAAGAATCAATATTGTCAAAAATATAGTAGTAAAAGATAGTGTCTAAGCTTAATAAAGGGCAATTCACATGGCCTGTTTAAATAAGAATTTGAGGTGTTGGTAAAGGTTCATTATTTTAAATCAATCTGTATGTGAAAACAGATGTTCAACAATACAAATTGGATATAGTTAAAATACAAAGTCATAAATCCAGGTTGGTCCTACATTTGCTTTACCATATCTAACCTTTAATAATCCCATATTAAAGAAACATTTCCTGAACTACAACCATACTTGCCTAAAAGCAACCATTAAATACTCCACATTGCTATTGCTCTAGGAATACTCTTTGCCCATTCTCCACTAGGACTATTTAGCTGGGTAGCTGTTTATCTTTCCTCAGCACACTGAAGAGTAACGCCTATGACACAAAACAGAATACTGCCTTCAACAAGATTCATGTTAAATGAAAAACCCCAACACTGTACATCCTAGTTTAGGCATTTTCTTTCATAAGCCTTGAAAGAACTCAAGATAAATGAAAATTCTTTTTATTTGCAACGGTCACAGAAAGTTTTATTTTAAAAAGGAAAACTCCTAGTTGCATGCATGAACAAGTGAAGTCTCTTTGCTGCTAGTATAGTGGATAAATTGTTCAGACTCCAGTTCCCTACAGAGAAATACAACCTCTGTAATTGCTGTCAAGGTCAATGAGAACAGGGTAAGTGCTTAAGTGCTGGACATATAATTTACATCAGCCTGGAGCAATTTTAACATGAATTTTCTTTTTTTTTCAACCTGTTTAATGTTTATTAAAACACTGTAGTGTTGAAAAAATTTGGTTTTTTTGAAAAAATAAAGTTAGCATGCAAGTCTTCCTGACAACGGTTTCTGCTTTCAAATACGTACACTGCCTTTTTTGCAACCATTAATAGCAGGAGTTAGAAGAATTGTGGATTTGAGTAACTAAAATTAAAGCCAAATGGCATCGCGTTCCCTTTCAAGCATCAACAACATCAAGATAATCCAAGTTTGAAAAGGACAAAAAAGCAGAACCATAAATGGTAACTTTATTTCCTCACTATTTGGGGATATATTTTTGTGCAATTACTTAACTGCTGTTAACATTTATTGAATTTAACTGAAACATCTCAATTGTGTTACTCAACCTGCAAAGTGCAGTTTCTGGGCTACATCTGTTAACAAAATGCTGCTAAGAGAAAGCAGATTTATTTAGATTAGACGGGAATGTGTTCCCAAAGGATTCCAGTAACAAGGCTGCATTGGTAGTGAAATGATAGATACCTGCAATGCTGAATTTTGACCCAAATGTAGGCTTTATTTACCATTCCTACTTAACACCTCCTTAAACTCACTTGGCGCAGTTCTATGATGAAAGTGATTTGCAATGCTAACAGAACAAACCTGACACAGTTCATTAACCAAAATAGAAAACATCATTCGTTAAAGATACTTAACTAAAACCAAACACAACAACAACAAAAACAACAACAAAAAATACCATATCACCAAATTCACCTTCTTTCTTTCTTTTCCTTCACAACAATAGTTAAGAAAACAACTTTGAGAATACATTAAGTTTATCATAAATGCAGGAAAACAAAAAGGAAGTTTCTGAGTGTGACCTTTTACAGCTTTGATCTAGGAAAACAAATCAGCCCAATATTCTGTTTATTTTGCTGCAGAAAAGTGTACATAGTATTCTCTGCACATCAAAGATACTACTTTCCTTGCTAAAAAGATGGCTTGTCAAGCTATCACAGATATCTATTTCAACTCATTTAATTGGCTACCTGCTAAGAACAAGATTTACACCTCCTAAGTCACTGAAATAACACAAAATTATGTCACATTATATGCTACTTTTCTGTAATTCCTAAATTCACAATTTGGAATACATTAGTACTATGGTTAGAAATACTTGAAAAAGCAGTGCAGTTACCAAGTAGAATTAGAAGTTGACAAAAGGACAAGATCATCTTTAAAAGTCCCTTCCAACGCAAACCACTCTCTGATTCTATACCTCCAAAATTCTCAGCACAAGTGTAATGCTAAAACCTCTGAAATCAAAGGGAAGTTTACAGAACAGCAATTCCATTAACTGAACTATTGACAAATAAACACAAAACAGAAACAATTCCAGCTTAAAACAGAAGACAAAGAAACCTTATGTTACAGGAAAACTTATATTGATTTTATACAAGGTTTAGAGTAGCTAACTATACCAGTTACTCTTAAGAGTGACACAGAGAAACACTACCATTGCACATGAGGTTTTTTCACTTTTGTATAAGGTTCTTTCCTAAGGTGGAATGAAGGCCACAAACAGATACAGAGTAATTTAAAGATGAAAACCAGAAACATCTCAAAAAATACAGCTGCGGTGAGTCTCACATGAAGCCCATAGAAAAAGCACTCTGTCAAATGGCACAGTAAAATCTGTGCCCTTGAGCTCAACCCTGTTCAACCAAGTTCATTAATGTAAACATAATAAGTCAAGCCTTTATACAGGTCTGTTTTCATGCTGTCCTCCTCTCCTCCAAATCTGTTGGGAGTTGTGATACATTTCATTGATAAATTTGTTCCAAAAGGAGCTCCAAAATGGAGATACTTTTCTCAGCCACACAACTGCAAAACTACATAACAGATGACCTGGGTTTAAAATTGCATGTGGCAACTGTTGCTGTTCGCACAGAGGACAGAGAGGAAATAAATACATAAGAAAATTTGGATGAATGGGAACAGTACATAGCAACAGCATGAAGGACTGATTCTATCAATATCGCAAATCAATGCTTTTCACAGTGCCATCTGGTGAATATCATAGAATCATAGAATAGTTTGGGTTGGAAGCCACAACTCCCCTGAGCAACCTGTGCCAGTGCCTCACCACCCTCCTGGTGAAGAAATTCTTCCTTATGTTTAGTCTAAATCTGCTCCTCTCTAGTTTATACCTATTGGTCCTAGTCCTATCACTACAAACCTTTGTGAACAGCCCCTCCCCAGCTTTCTTGTAGCCCCTTCAGGCACTGGAAGAGAACCAGAGCACCTCCCATACGAGAATGGGCTGAGAGAGTTGGGGTTGGTCAGCCTGGAGATATGAAGGCTCTGAGGAGATCTTATAGCAACTTTATAGAATATCATTTAATATAACAATGAGGTAGAAGTATAAATACACAATACACAGACATATGCACTTCCAGATTCTGTGGTTACTGAAATAACTTCCAATGAATGTTTGGAAAATGCCGGCAAGATTCTGACAGTGACTCTGGAAGATCATGATAACATGCCTAATAATCAATAAGAAACAGACTACTTCTGTGCCAGATGGTGATTAAGGACAAATTTTGAAATCAGGAACCTTTATTGCATATGCAAGAAGGCTGCAGTAAATTGAAGACATGCATCGTAAGTACCAGAAATGTTCTTTCACACATGGAAAACTACAGTCTGCTGAGGACAAAAGGAAGTATAGATCCAAAATCTTGGTAAAGACAATTCATAAGTGTTGTCCTCTCCTCTTCAGTGGGGTTTCTGAGACTTATATTCTCAGTGAGCTAGAAGTCCAGCGGGATCTCAAAGCCATTATAGTTTTTCTAATTCTCCTTCTTGCCTTTTACAGCCCTTATTGTTTCAGTCATGGTAAATTCAGGATGTAATATGCAATTTACCAACTCTTTCAATAAGTTTTAATAAGTCTGCTTCTTAAAAAAAGGGTCGGAGGCAGGGGTAGACTGGCAGAGAGAAGAGTAAACTTTGCTACTACAAATCCTTTGGGCGCCATACAGATTCAGATATGGGTAGAGATAGCAGTCCTATGCTTTGTATGCTTTTATGATTTCTTTTCTGCAGCAGTAAGAGATCACATGCATTTATTTTGCCTATTATTTCTCTAATTTTCAATCAAAATCTGCCTTTGCCTACAAGCACAAAGCTTGCCTTTACCTACAAGTCTTTTCAATGAATATTCATTCTATTAAAGGAAGCAAGTCTGTCTTCATACTGCTGGAAGAAGAAAAGAACTAAGCCTTCAAGAAATGCAAAGAGAAAGGTGGCAAGCTGAGTAGATCCCTGGCAAAAACTTATTCTAATTCTTTATCGTCATCCATGGGGGGAAAAAAAGGCTTCATTGCAGAGTAGATTATTGAAAAGTACAGAGAATAATTAGAGACTATGAGAAAATAAGATACTAGATATAGTTGCCATGAGCTTTCTAAGGAGGAAAGTCAGACGGCACAAGAAACAAGCAATTAAATAGAAAGGCAAAAAGTAAATAAAGGGGAACAGGAGAATGTTCAGACAAACCAAAGAGACAGAGGTATCTCATAACACAGACAGGGAAAAGAAATGGGAAATGATGCAGGAAAGGAATTCAGGAAATCACATCAGGTAAGCAATTCTATGCCAAATCTTGATTAGGAATTATAGAGGTCTTATTGCTGCCTGATATGCAAGATTTACAGATTAATTTTAAGAAAACTGAGACAATTCTTACCTGATTTTTTTTATTACAGAGTAACATTGAATGATCAACTGCATCTGCTTCTGTCTACGACATGCCATATCAATTAAAAAAGCGCATTTTGAAAGCATGGATTTTCAACATCATTAAAGTAACATATTGGGGGATGGGGGAAAAAGCACTGGCATAGACATGACTGCAACTGAACAAAATGTGAAGCAAATAAACCATTTGGCTGCAACTACAAAAAGCAATTCAGCCACTGGAATTCCATGCTGATTTTCTGCTTTCTTGAACAAGAGGAGCATGAAAACCTGCTACTGACATACAAAACACAAAAGAGCATCTGTCAAAATACTACTCTCTGATCTTAAACTGGCAGGGTTGCAGAGAACAATTCTGCTTTTAACTAAAGAATGAAACAAATCACTGGTTTCATCAATTCTTAATGGACGTCAATTTCAAAATTAGCAGCAAATGTTAGTACTGCTAACTTAGCAACGCCTGCATATGAAATGCAATGAAGAAAATCAAATTGATTATCTAACAGCAGCACAACTTCTTTGGGCCAGTATTAGCATTTTTGGGTGGTCATGTGAATACCCTTCTTCTCCATGGCTCAGCTGAAAATGAGACACCTGTCATATGCAGTTATATTATCAAGACAGGACAGGAAGAAAGGATATAGGAGATAACAAATGAGAGAGCATCAGTCATTTCGTTTGAATGCAACGTATAGAAGTGTTTGTGTTAGGATATTAAACATACATGACCAATGCTAACACACAAATAATCAGTCTATTATAGGGTACTTTAGCCAATTTTGCAAAAGTAAGAATTAACATTTTAAAAATGTTACAAAATATGCAATAATTTTCAGCAGACTCCTGCACAAAATAAACCTAGTGTTTTGTAGACTATATTTAGTTTTTAAACTGGATTGTAGTCCACAGTCTAAGAAAAACACATACAAGCTGCGAATAAGTTATCCTCCAAATGCATAGCGCACAGACTGAGTTTTTCCTATTTTGCATGAATATTGCACACCAGGAGTTAGTACCTATTATTTCTTAGAGAAATAAAGCAAAACATACAGCCCCAGGAAGCCACTTCATAATAACTGTTGTGTAATTTTTTTTTCCTTAAGAAACCTTATGGAGTACGTAGTGAAACATGGACTGAAAGTTTCCAAGACATTAGTAGTAAGTAGGTAGGCATGAGGAACTCTATTCTTCACAACTCACTTGTCTCAGAAAAGTAAATTAGGTACTTGCTAGTAGGAAAGGCATCCCATAAACAGAATTATGATTCCATAAAAGATTGCAGTACAGTTTGTACAGAAATAGAAGGCAAAATCCCCAAAGCATTATGCTGGCAGCATTATTCCATTAATCCAAAATGACCGAAGATCTTGTTTGCTAAAAAGGAAATGTGACAGCTCTCTTCTTGTTTCATCTTGGGTTTCCAGGTTTTCAGTTTTGTTAACTATCAGTCTTGATTATGCTTATTGCTGCTTGTGAGGTTTGGTAAACTCTGATACCTCATACTCTTTATTCTCCGATTTTGTGTCAAATTTTAATTAAAATTTAAAGCAATTTAACACATGAGTAAAGGTTTCATAGTGGTACCAAACTCTTCAGACAAAAACCTTTGCACAAAATGCAGAGCGACTCAAACACCATCAAAGTTATCTTTCATCAGTGTTTTCATAATCACAATATTGATTTTATAGATATACTCAGAAAATGAATATAAACAGTCATGAACATCAAAGCAAATTTTCAGTATTTACTTAAACAAACATTGGCCGATTCTTTATGTCATATTCACCCAGTTGTAATAAAAAATATCTGTGGCAAAGGCCACACTGAATCTCCTGCTGACTACGTTTTCTCTGTAGGGGAATATATATATTATATTATGTATAATCTCTGCATACAATGATACATGTCTGTTTATGACAAGCACCATAAAAAGGATTAAGTAGGATTTATGATAAGGATTTATGCATAATTTGTTCCAGTTTACCACTTTTTAGATGTTATGACATCATAGTTAATTCCAAACCTCTCGATGTAGTTAACCTGATTTATAAGAGTATCATATTCCCACTTGGGTACAAGAGAAACAGAATACTAAATAACACCACTGACACCCTTCCCAAAAGCACCATCAAATATTTCATTGAAGATCTTAAGCTGTAATAACCCAAAATTCCTGCCATTAGAAAACTTCCACACATGAACGCACTTACTGTTTCAATAGAACACTTCTAATATTAGAGATACAGTTCTCCCATACAAATAAATTCCTTGTTTCACTTTGTCTCAATGTACACAATAACAAACATTAGAATTGAAGGTAAGGAAGATCACTCATTATTAACAGACTGCATTAATTACCTTACTAATTACATTGCTAGTTTTTATTGCTAGGTAGATCACATGTAGTAGCATATAAAAAGGAAAACAATTTTAGTTAGTGTTAAGAGTGTACCATATTTTCAAGAAAGCAGGATTTGCATTTTTTTTAATTTAACATTACTCAAGAACACCCTTACAAAATCTGTAACTTTATTTAAGAAATTCCAGTAAAATTTGTCCAACAACACGGATTGTGGAACCTGCCCATAAACACGTGATCTGGAATGGAATTTAGCACTTATTTTAAGGTAGGTGTATTTTAACTTTGAAAGATACAGTCAGAAAGATTAGTTAAACAATGTCTAGGTTACAGATCTACAAAATCAGAAAAGCTATCCCAGCACCTGAGCTGAAGACATTCCATTTCTACCTGTGCTAGCAGGTGGACATTTTTGCCCAATGCACAGTAAGGTTGCAGCATGAACAGACACCAAAGAGTCTCTGGGAGAGACAGTACATCTATGAGAAAGATTTTTTTTTTTTTGGCATCCAGTACGGGCTGAACTCATCCATGGTGAAGAAAACAACATTCTTACCTTTAGTCAAGCACTTCCTTTTTCCAAACTTCTATTGAAAGCCTGCCTAATTGAAGTGTATGTATAGTCCTTTAATACTTTTAACTTATCAGTGATGGATTATGCTTTTCTTCCCCCCAAGTACAATATTCCACAAATCTTTCCAAGAGTCCTTATTCTTACCATCAAAAAATACTTTTGTCTCGCTTCCCTGCTGGACAAGCACCAGCCTATGCTGTAGCTGTAACACTGTTAATCAGTCATTAAGGCTAAATGTGCAGAATGGCCGATAGGTGTACCTGTTCTGCACAGGAGACAAAGCAGTGTTTCACTTTTCTGATGCTGCAGGGCTGCACCAAGCTTTAGACAGTATATTAAGCAGGTCTCGTGTGAAAATGCGGTATCAAACCCACTATCTCAGTCAAATTTGGTGAGCAGTTCAGAAGTTACTAACAGAAAGACATACACCACACAACTGTGTAATTCTTATCTCCTTAGAAAATCAGATTAAAATAGAAGTTTGGGGTACTATTTGTTTCAAAGACATTTTTCTACAAAATTACAAAACTAAGTCAGAAGTCCAATACAACAACACTACTATTGTCAGTCTAAAAGCTTGAGTTCTAAAATAAAAGAGAACTACCACAAAATTTCAGTGGTGCATGGAAGATGGGACATGTTAAAATTCCAGTTTTATGCATTTCTGAAAGCGGTCAAGAGTCATTGGCCAAAATGGCTCTAAAGATTAAAGACAAGTCTCAGACAACAGAACAGCTAAAATGAATGTTACAAGTGAAAATGTTATACAAATTCTAATGTGGGAAATCATGCAAAGTATTAACCTGCATGAATGAAATTTAGAACTACTTATTTTTTTAAAAAAAATCCTGAGTTACTGGTGCCATTTTCTTTGTTTCCTGTTGCGTTCCTTGGTTGATTCACAATCCCAGATAGGGTTTGATCCAGTAAATGTTTCCAGATGTAAAGCTCATATTTAATACTCCACCTAGAAGTAAATCTTATTCCCACTGTTTGCATAACCCTTCTGAGTTCACTGTTAAAAAATAAAAAGTCCACATCCATTAGAAAGCTATTAACTTCCTTATTCACTGTCAGAGATAGAGGAACATAGGTCTAGGCAATCAATCAAGGTATGCATATCATCCATTTCTGTAAGGTAAAATTCCCACTGACTTCATTGGAACTTGGGATCTCACCCAGATTACTATCTGACACAGGACAAACCAAGAAGTGGAGCATGAAGTAGAGAGCAACAATCGCCTAAATCTTCCCACTCCTCCACAGAAATAGTGTATGCTCACATATTTAATACATGTAATTGTGCTTTACTTGACATCCTATTGTAAACATAGTAAATAGCCCACAAGACTCATTATAGAATAAAGCTTTTACCCAATTGTGCATGCAACAGAAATAGAAGAGCACTTAGGTTATCTACAGCATTCTTTCATTAGCCAACAAGTGGAGCTAGCCTGCAGCAGTGTACAGTACAGCAGACTGCTTCCCATGCCATCTAGCAATCTTTTGGGCATTCAGTCTTTTCTGGTTTGTTTGGTTTTGTGGGGTTTTTTTTTGTTTGTTTGGTGGGGTATTTTTGGTTTTTGTTTTTTTTATTTTCAATCTCTTCTAACCCCTCCTTGAAACTCTGTCTAGAAACTGAGCAAGATAACAGCCACAGTAGTGCTAAAAGCTACTTTCAGAAAACTACTGTAATCAGGTCTACAATGATGACAGGGCTTCTGTGTCACTTTGTACACCAAGATAAGAAATCAAATGAAGCCTTTAAATGTTGACAAGAAAGATGATGGGATCTCCAAGACTTAACTTTGCAAAACCAGTAATAATAAATTCTACTACTACCCAGAAAACCAAACTGCCTCTCAAATAATTTGCCTTTCCCAGACAAGCACACATAAATATACACATTGAAAACTGCCTCTAAAAGAAAGTTCAGGGATCTCAGTAGATTCTTCTTGCCTTCTTTCCTCTGTTTCATTGCAACAGAGTAACTAACTGACTTTTTTGTGCTACATAATTTTGTCTCTTATGAGGAAAAGTAGTCATCTCGTATAAATGACTTTAAAGTTAATTTATTAATGTAAATTTAAGAAGTAAGAAAGCAAAAACTAGCACTTTCTAGACATTTTATTAAATAAAATGCAAAGGCACCTCTTGGGTGCTGGAAGCATTCATGCTTCAGCCTTATGCCTTTACAGCGGCCCCGTCATGTGTTAATGATTACTTATATTCATTCACTACCAAAAATAGTTTCCTCTAGAATTATGCACAAAGAACATTTGTCCACAGTGAATTTCAAGCTTGGCTAGTCTGCTGGGGTTACAGTTACTCCTAATTTCACAGTGGCAAAAATCCAGAAGTCTACTTTGTGTTAGCAGTTTATCTTTTATGTCGGAGTACTTTATTCATTCATTCAAATACCAGGAAAGTAGTGGCACCTAAAACCTGAAATCTTTACCCATGGAACTGGTTATCACACTATACGAACTACTACACCAAAATCCTAGTTAGTTTATCTGCAAAGAGCATCTCTCCCTCCCCTCCCCCTTCTCCTCTCATTTTGGTTTCCTGAGGAAACCTCAAGTAGGGTCTTCTTGATCACTTTCACATGCCTTAAGAAATTAGTATATGCTATCGATACCAAAATCTTTGCAAGCTTAGGAAGTCATGGTTATAAAACCAGCAACAAAGGAAAGTGTACAAAAAAAATTGGGCATTTTTAATTTTTAATATGTCCACTGTCTTAGAAAACATGGGTGCCTCAGGTGTGCATGTGCATTGCTGCACGTTTTTCCAAGTACAGACATATGTTACTTAAGGTGCTAAACATTTTACACGTACTTTAAAAGTTAGTTGCATAGAAGCCTCTCGAAGATTTCTCCTGTACTGCTTTGAAGCCTTCTATTCCCTCCCCTCCTCCTTTTTTTTTGGATGCAGAGAAAAATTGCTCCATTCCTGCTTGGAATCCAAAGGAGAACAGGAAGTAACGTCTGAGTTCCATAGAGATTCATTTTTATTTGCTTACAGGACGTGGCAGATTCAAAAACTGGCTTCATTTTTCAGTATCCTTAAAAGACCTAACTTTTTTCTTTTTTTTTCTTTTTGGCAGGGAGCATAGTTGGAACTTCAAGTTCAGCCAAAATAGACAATAAAACAGTAAGAAGGCAGAACGCCAAAAATGCAAAGGCATCAGCATCCAGAGCATAATTCCACCCTTTTTTCTCTCCCCTCCCCTCAATGATTTACACAGGAAAATGTAAAAAACAGAAAACTCTTTTTGTCCTAGGATGAACTTCTCATATTTTAAAACAGCCGATGAACATCTCAAACCCACTGGAGGCAAGCTAAAGAATGATACTGCTCATTTAGGCTGACAGTTGGGTTGTCGGGTTTTTTTTTAATCCATATGTTTTATTGTTATGTTCTTTTGAATAACTTACTTTGTTCTGCTTCTTGGGAGAAAACATTTGTATGAAGTAACAACATGTGGAATCTCTCACACAACACAATACGAAATTTTGTTCAAAAGTAGCCTTTTCTCCCCCTTCCACGTGATACGGTTTTAAGCATTATTGCCCCTGGCAGTAAGCCTGCGCTAGCCTCTAAGCCAAAAAGAAGTTCCAATTAACTCTTTTTTTTTTTTTCAGAGAAACTGATTTTTACTTTTTTAGGGGAGGTCTAACCTGCAAATAATGAAAATTATGTGCAATGACCAACAAGTAAGTAAATCTGCCCTGAGAGGATATGTGCAAATGTTTCCTCACATTTGTAACAGGAAGCCAGGCAGGATGGATCTGGGGGAAGGTCTGGAAGCTGTGTAGCAGAAGTGGAGGGAAAGACAAAAATAGATTTTAAAGAGGATATTGTCTTCCTTACTGCATTAATCCTTGTTTGGAATTAGAAGCTAACTATTCAGTGTTTCCTTTCCATCGTATAAAAATGAACATATATAATTTGCAGAAAATATCCAGAAGCCACATAATGCTTTTTATTTCTTAATAAGAGTCAAAGAACTACCTCTGCAGAAGCACGTGCCCAACTCAGAAACCAAAAATGGCAAAAGAGAGGCTAGCTCCTTTATGTAAGAATTGCAAAATGTGCCTGAAAAATATTAACTAACTTGCTTTCTGAAGAAAGAAAACAAAGAATAACTGTTACATTTGCATTAAAAAAAACCCCAAAACAATCAAACCAATTAAAACAAGAAGAAAATGGTGGACTTCTTGGGAGGGTGCAAACCATCTGTGAGGCCAGACACTAGTAATCTGTGTAACTCTAAGGAAAACACAGGAAAGACCATCAAATCACTGAGGATTTAAACACCTGGTTTTCAGAGGAACTGTGGTTATGAACTCACACCTTGGAACAGGTGGACCAAAATGGCACACTAGTCTGAGCTAGTGAAAATACAGATCATCCAGAAGGATTAGAAGGAGCCTAGCAAAAAAACAAAAAAAAAAAAACCCACCACAAAACAACAAAAGGTGGGTAGAAAGGAAAACCACAATTCTGATAAAACTTTAATGACACTGACATTTCAGGCTGACAGGTTCAGAAATAAAAAATGTGGTACGTACAGTAAATTTCAATTCAAACCAGATGGCATCAGCCCAGCCTTGTGCAAAAGGCAAAACAAAACAAAAAGACCATCAGTTAAAACAAAAACTCCCAAAACCTTATCACACCATAAAAGAAAGACCCCAGTATTCACATGAGAGATACATCTTACTGGTGCCATGTCAAAAAACACCTTAAGCTACAAGGGCAAAGCTTATCCAGTATTTTGCACTAATGTGGATTTTTAAAGGAAAAAAAAAAGTTTAAAAGTCACAATGAAAGCCAACAATAAAGCTGGTAAAAAGTTATCCACTAGGATGCTTAGGTTTCAGAGAAAAAAATAGGCCTTTGATTACGGATGGGTTGTACACAAACTTCTGCTTCATTTGAATCATCACAGTACCTCCTGAAACTTCAATTTCAAGTCCCTCATGGATCCATCCTACAAAGGAAGCCCTGCTTCCTGGCTGGACTGTAACTTCCGTTAATGAAATGTGGTGTGTTATGAAAATGCACCAAGCAGCACAATTACTAAGTCTGCTGTGGCCACCCCACTTGTAAGAGGTTGTTGCATGTGTTTCAACTCAGACTTTTGTAAGCAAATGCACGCATACTCTCCCTGCTCTCCAGGCTGGCAGCTGCAAGTAAAGCCTGAATGCAGCTTGAGCTTGGTGCTGTGCTAAGGAAGATGTACTGCTTTGAGGCATATCTTTAAAGTTTTGCATTCAGTCATCTCCAACCATAAGGTTAACCTTATTTACAGAAGACTGCATATAGAAACATTTAATATTCCAAAGCTGGTTTTGTTTGTTAAATTGTCAGCTTAACTCTCAAACATTACTTAGAATTAAACTCCAATTTAGCCCATGGCTAAATACATTACTCCTCATCTCTAACCTGGAAATTATGTACAAAAAATAACAACAGTCAGTCCAATAGAAACAGCTTGAATCTTCAAGGTACTGTAAATCCAGTATTAAGACAGGGTATATGCACTTCTAGAGTGGGAGAATACCACTGCAATAATGTCTATACCCTTAGGATCTGTAAATGCAAAGGACAATCATACGCAAAGAACCTAGAGATAGATGCTCAAAGTGAGATCTCTATTTGTAGTTTTAGTTTGGGGTTGGGAGTGGGGTTGTTTCTTGGTTTTGTTTTCAGGGGCTTTCTTTGTTTCCCTGACTTCTACTGTACATACAAACCACAGCTGGGAAGAGAAGAATACATACACCACTCATGCACTAATGTAAAGTGAAAGGGCTCATCCGAGTTCTAGGAACACCAAAGCAGAAAGAGAGGTGATTCTAGAGGTGATTATTTTCCCCTCTAACAAGACTCCTTCAGCATTAGGAGAAACCTGTGAGCTTATTTGGTAGTATCACATTCTCAGTTACAGACCTCAGAGGAAAAAAAAAAGGCCATCCCTGTATACTCCTTAACAACCTCATAAACACACTGTTCAAATGACAGCAGAATGGTTAAGTGGCCTAGTGGGCCTACAACCAAGAAAACAAGCTAAAACCGGAGGAATGGGAACTGAGCCAATTGTCTAGACAGCAGGCAAAAAAACACACTGGCTAAATTTAATCAGCTGCCTCCTTTATTTTGTAAAGTGAATGGGTAGATTATAACCAGGGTGACACATAATTTGTGATTGAAACTGCTTGTTTAATTGTAATTTAAAAAGAGATGAACTTCATCCCAGTACCATATCCATCATTCTCATACTTGCACATCAAACTAAGAACCATCTTCAAAATAAACAGCAGCTGTTGAAAGCTTCCAACTTCAGCAGCAGCTCTACACTCTCCCTATCTTAATAGACTTTCTTGCTGATCCCCTCACTTGCCCCGAAAGAGAAAAAGAAGCCCTTTTCCACGCTACCGTAAGTTCTCTGCTCTCCACAGAGGGTCTTTTAAGATTCAGACTGGCAGCTTCTTTCTTAAGAAGGGTGCAAAGTTGGCAAAGGACAAACAACATGATTTATAGCATCTACAGACTACAATCAGTTGCACAGACCACAGTACAGAACAGTTGGCAGGACAGTGAAGAATAGTTCTTATTAAAGATCTGTATCCAAATTTTTATCCAAAGGCCTTAGAGGAAATGCAGTGAAATTCTAAAATGTTTGTAAGGGAAGGAAGAAAAAAAAAATCTGCCTTTGGTTGTACAGATGTATATTAACACTCAGTTTAACCCTTCTGTAAAATTTAAGGTGGAATTTGTAATTACAGACCTCATGCAATACTTCACTCAGTGTGAAGGAAAGCAGAAAAAAAAAGTGGGACATTAGTAACAGTTGCAGCTAAAGCAGAAGAAGTGTTGATGTAACTTTTAAAGTTGCCTCTTTAGCCACCAATTTCTGTGTCTTAAAATATTGACTTTTTGAGAAAAATCAAGATGAGTTGGTAAGATTATCTCAATTAGTATATTTTTCATCTGTAACACAGCAACTGAAAACCCCAGTAGAAATTTTAATGAACATTTGAATACTGACCAATTCTGTTGTTTAAAACCTCAGGTCTTCATATACTTTGCTGCTCCTGCTGCTTAAGGCAGTAAAAAATCCCTTAAGCAGTTGTACACAGAACTGACAAAGTTTTGCTTAAATCTGTTGATAAAAGTATTAAAATGAAACATTTAATGCTGAAATTGTCAACCTTGTAAAAGTAATAGCATCTTTTGTAATTTTTTTGTTTATTAAAACAAAAGTAGAATTGCCTTTCATTAGCTTCTCAGGTGAAGTAAATTACTGCCTCATGATCCCTTTTTCAACCATAAACTGCAGCATTATAGTTTGTTTGTTTGTTTTAATCTGGAAAATATCACTAAAACATATTTATAATTATAACACCTATTTTTAAAGCGTACCTACATGCTTGTGCCGTTTTCTGAGAAATTCCAGTGAGTTATAGCACACTTATTTATTCAAAGAGCAATAGCTAAATAAACAATACAGAATACACATGGAAAAATATTCAAAGTTCACAGTCGCAAGGACTGATGTTAAAAATCTTATCTTCTACACTCAAAGAACATATGTATCACAAATTTCACTCTGCAATTCAAAGAATCTCTATTTCACATAATATCTAAAGAAGTGACTATTTATAGGCTTTTTATTAGATGTCTGTAAAAAAAACCCCACAAATAAATTTCAGAAAATTCTATCTGCTTCACAGATAAATTTGATCGAAGAGATTACATTTAAGTGAACTGTTACAATCACAGCATGTTCCCATAATCACCTCACAATATAAAATACTGAAAAATAAACTTTGCTGTTCACAAAGGAAAGCATGGATATAATTTATTAAATCAATAGACTACCTCTTAAAAATGCCTGCCAACATGCAACTACACAATATGCCAACAACAACAAATATATGTGTTGTTTGTACATACACACAAACCCCCCGTTTAATTTTTTTAATAGCTGTAAATATTGAAAGGAAAAAAGAAAACCATCATTAAGCAAATCAGTATGGAATCAACAGACTACTACTAAGCTCACCTGTAAAACACAACACTGCAGATTATTTGGGGTCAATCTGCAGGATTTCTCTTATCTTCTGCATCAGGGCTGCAAGGGTTCCATGCACCTGCATATTGCAAGCCAGCATGGACAAGAACAACGCTAGGGGCAAGAAAGGCTTAAGATAAAAAAAGGAACCCTATGGTTGCATTAGAAAAGATCCTGTTCGTCAATGTTCTGTGCAGCTTCCAGGACCGCTTCACCTCTCAGTCTAACATCTATCATGGTGGACAAACCAAACTTCACTACAGGTCACGGGTCATCAATGTTTTATTTCATTCCATGCTCAAAGCATACAGCATCCAAAATACAGTTTTCACATAGAATGGGTTTCATCCTTTGTTTACTCATATGGAAGAGCAGGCCAGAAGGCACACATTGTGAACACTAAAACAATGAAAAACAAAATGAAGGGGCAAAGCAGAAGTCTAGCACTCACAAGACAGCCAACACCTATGCTAGTAACTTTCTAATAATTTCTAATAATTTCATGCCAATGAAACAGATGTAAAAAAAGGTAGGGAAGAGAATATAAAGAAATACAAATGACCAACTGTAGAAAACTGATACATATTTGATTCCAGGAATAAAAGTTAAATTAAAGCTGGCAAAAGGCCGGCTCCTAAGAGAGCACAAAACTCTAAAATTTGAGTTCTGTTTTTAATTTCAAACGCATGAACTTTAAGTGGATTTGAAATTAGGCAAAACATGTTCTTCCATTCCTTGTTATAATAGGAAAGACAGGCAAGCTCTAGTTTGAGCACTGGAAAGTACAGCACTGACACAAATTATCTTTCTGCTTCCCAAACAGAAGTCTGGTGAAGTAGAGTATGTGTACCCTGCTTTAAAGACAGCACAAAGGAGCAACTCACATCTGGCAATGACGCTCCTGCAACTCTGTGATGTATACAGGCCTGCTGATTGTCTCAAAAATCCTCTTTTGTCTGTTTTTTTGGGTTTTGTTGTTGTTGTTGTTAAGTTTACAAGAAAAGATTTCTATTCAAAGAGGCAAAGATGCGGGTAGAGGGGTACCTCTTGCAGAATTTCAATGCAGGCAAGCCTAGCTGGAGATCCACTCCCAGGCATTGCAGCAATAGCGTTACTGTAACCAGTGCAGTCTAAGAACACAGGACAATTTGCAGAGAAAGTAACAACTCTTATTAGGCAAACAGATACAACCGGGAAAAGGAACCAATATTTCAGGTGCACAATCACTTCTATTATATTTCAGATCTGAAGGAAAGATGGTGTGTCTGAGACCTCACTTGCTTTTTGCAATCTTACCACAGCAGCTCTACTGCAAGGGATTCTCCTCTCAAACTTTTCTGAGCAAAAGATGTTTTAAATTATAGCTATAAATTTAATTTATATTTGGAAATTTAGATAAGGCTCCAAAACTGAGCAGTAAGCACATCATTAGCTCTGGCTCTTACACTTGTGCCATCATTTGTTGTACTTCCTTTTCACAGAGATGTCTCACTCTTTACCTACAGGACTGTGTAACACACTCTCTTTGGACAGAATTATAATCACCATACTTGGAATTAACAGAGAAAGACAGATAGGAAGAAGGCATTGCTGCTACTGGAACCTGCTACAGCCTCATGTTCCCTGTCATCCATACCAGGGCTGTCTCTGGAACATTGCATCTCCCTCTGGAACAGCCAGTGTTCAGCACAAGTAATGCAATGGCACATAGTGGTTACTGCCTTAAGCAGACAATACCAGTACTANAAAAAAAAAAAAAAAAAAAAAAAAAAAAAAAAAAAAAAAAAAGAGCATGAAACTTGTTCTTCAGCTTTTTCTTCTATCCAGCAAGTTCAATCAGAGCAAATTCTTTGGCAAAAAAAAATAACAAAAAGATCCAAGAAATCAAACATTAATCTGGTAATCTGCCAAGAGGGGAAGAGCAGAGGGGAAGACTTGGCAGACTTTATTATTAAATACACTTTGTGTTATCCAGTGGATCTAAGATTAACATATAGAGGTTGTATTCTCTACAGAAAATNTTTTTTTCAGCATTTCCATTCAGAGAATCCCTTCAAAATTCCTTAATATTCGTACATTTCAGCACCTACATTTAGATTTTACAGGTGTAAACCATCCTTTGTCCACTTTTAGTTTTCCATTAAGTAGAATCTGCAGAAAAATACTGATTGTATGAGATCACAGCCTATTCTGACCTTGTGCAGAGCTATGCATGCTTAGTATTTGCAAACCTGCAGCACCAGTCATAGGCCTTCCTGTTCAAAGGGAGCTCAATGAGAGCCTAGATAGACCCCTGCGTTTTTTTGAATATGGGATCACCCTGTTTCCCCATCCCAACTAGCTTAAGGAACCAACAAAAAACCTGCAGAAAAAGTTGATACACTAGTTTAATAATTTTACCTGTAAAGGCAGTTAAACTCTGGAATTGATTGCCAGGAAGGCCTTAAGACTTTTTACCACTAGGTGTTCCATGAAAACAGAGATAAGTTTACTACTGAAGCTGATCCTGCTCTGGGTAAAAATTTAAATGACAGTTTAGGCAATTCCTCAGCTGTGCTTTCTGTAATTCTACAACTTTCTCCAACTGCCTGTAATAGAAATTGGATAATGATTTAGAATCATAGAATGATAGGATATTTTGGGTTGGAAGGGACTCTTAAAGGTTATCTAGTCCCCTGCAGTGAGCAGAGATCTTCAACCAGATTAAGTTGCTCAGAGTCCCAGCCAGCCAGCCAGACCTTGAATGTTTCCAATGATGAGGCATCAACCACCTCTCCGGGCCACTTGCTCCATGCTTTCACCACCCTCATTGTAAAACATTTCTTCCATATAGCTAGTCTAAATCTACTTTCTTTTAGTTTAAAACCTTTACGCATTGTCCTATTGGAAATGGCTCTGCTAAAAAGTTTGTCCCCACTTTTTATTTCTTTTTTGTTCCTGTAGGCCCCCTTTTAATACTGAAAGGCCTCGATAAGATCTCCCCAGAGCCTTCTCTTGTCCAGGTTGGACAACCCCAGCCCGCCTTCATAGGAGAGGTCTTCCATCCCTCTGATCATTTTTGTGGCTGTCCTCTGGACCTGCCCCAATATTTCCATGCATTTCTTGTGCTGAATGCTCCAGAGCAGGATGCATTACTCCAGGTAAAGTCTCATCAGAGCAGAGTAGAAGGGCAGAATCACCTCCCTCGACCTGCTGGCCACGCTCGTTTTGATGCGCACAAGGATACAGTTGGCCTTCTGCGCTGCAAGCATACATTGTTGGCTCATGTCCAAGTTTTCATCCACCAGCACCCCCCAGGCCTTCTTGGAAAGGCTGCTCTCAATCCCTTCATCCTCTAGCCATATTGATACCAGGGTTTGCCCCAATCCAGGTGCAGGACCTTGCACCTGACCTTGTTGAACATCATGATGTTCACATGGTCCCACTTCTCAAGCTCATCCAGATCCTGTCTCTCAGAACTGTCAACCACACCACTCATCTTGGTGTCATCTGCAAATATGTTAAGGATACACTCAATCCCACTGTCTATGCAACTGATAAAGTTATTAAACAGTACTAGTCCCAATATAGACCCCTGAGGGACACCACTT
>WAAB01014903.1:70462-86156 GCA_013389865.1 Piaya cayana | reverse complement strand
CAAAAAAAAAAAAAAAAAAAAAAAAAAAAAAAAAAAAAAAAAAAAAAAAAAAAAGAGCATGAAACTTGTTCTTCAGCTTTTTCTTCTATCCAGCAAGTTCAATCAGAGCAAATTCTTTGGCAAAAAAAAATAACAAAAAGATCCAAGAAATCAAACATTAATCTGGTAATCTGCCAAGAGGGGAAGAGCAGAGGGGAAGACTTGGCAGACTTTATTATTAAATACACTTTGTGTTATCCAGTGGATCCAAGATTAACATACAGAGGTTGGATTCTCTACAGAAAATCTATTATACTGACTGCTCTCCACTTATGTTTAATCAACTATTTCAGAAAGATCAAATGCCTACCTCTGTATGCCTCAGGAATAAACATGAATAAGTTTCTATTCCCTTACACTTGAGATAGACATCAACAATTTTTTTTCATGGAATCTGTCCTTCAGCAGTGAAACAGGTTTTCGATAAAACTTTTCTTTGTGTGAAAAGTATCTGCGTTTGGATATTTTTCCAAGATGTAATCCAGCTAGGAAACCAGGACCCTAGAGCAAGTACACTGGGTTTTATAATCAAAATCTGAAGTTTTCAGGTTTTCATTTTAAAGTTGTAATTTGGCCTGGTAGAAACATTTTCATGGCGAGACCTCTTTTTTTCAGCATTTCCATTCAGAGAATCCCTTCAAAATTCCTTAATATTCGTACATTTCAGCACCTACATTTAGATTTTACAGGTGCAAACCATCCTTTGTCCACTTTTAGTTTTCCATTAAGTAGAATCTGCAGAAAAATACTGATTGTATGAGATCACAGCCTATTCTGACCTTGTGCAGAGCTATGCATGCTTAGTATTTGCAAACCTGCAGCACCAGTCATAGGCCTTCCTGTTCAAAGGGAGCTCAATGAGAGCCTAGATAGACCCCTGCGTTTTTTTGAATATGGGATCACCCTGTTTCCCCATCCCAACTAGCTTAAGGAACCAACAAAAAACCTGCAGAAAAAGTTGATACACTAGTTTAATAATTTTACCTGTAAAGGCAGTTAAACTCTGGAATTGATTGCCAGGAAGGCCTTAAGACTTTTTACCACTAGGTGTTCCATGAAAACAGAGATAAGTTTACTACTGAAGCTGATCCTGCTCTGGGTAAAAATTTAAATGACAGTTTAGGCAATTCCTCAGCTGTGCTTTCTGTAATTCTACAACTTTCTCCAACTGCCTGTAATAGAAATTGGATAATGATTTAGAATCATAGAATGATAGGATATTTTGGGTTGGAAGGGACTCTTAAAGGTTATCTAGTCCCCTGCAGTGAGCAGAGATCTTCAACCAGATTAAGTTGCTCAGAGTCCCAGCCAGCCAGCCAGACCTTGAATGTTTCCAATGATGAGGCATCAACCACCTCTCCGGGCCACTTGCTCCATGCTTTCACCACCCTCATTGTAAAACATTTCTTCCATATAGCTAGTCTAAATCTACTTTCTTTTAGTTTAAAACCTTTACGCATTGTCCTATTGGAAATGGCTCTGCTAAAAAGTTTGTCCCCACTTTTTATTTCTTTTTTGTTCCTGTAGGCCCCCTTTTAATACTGAAAGGCCTCAATAAGATCTCCCCAGAGCCTTCTCTTGTCCAGGTTGGACAACCCCAGCCCTCCTTCATAGGAGAGGTCTTCCATCCCTCTGATCATTTTTGTGGCTGTCCTCTGGACCTGCCCCAATACATCCATGCATTTCTTGTGCTGAATGCTCCAGAGCAGGATGCGTTACTCCAGGTAAAGTCTCATCAGAGCAGAGTAGAAGGGCAGAATCACCTCCCTCGACCTGCTGGCCACGCTCGTTTTGATGCGCACAAGGATACAGTTGGCCTTCTGCGCTGCAAGCATACATTGTTGGCTCATGTCCAAGTTTTCATCCACCAGCACCCCCCAGGTCTTCTTGGAAAGGCTGCTCTCAATCCCTTCATCCTCTAGCCATATTGATACCAGGGTTTGCCCCAATCCAGGTGCAGGACCTTGCACCTGACCTTGTTGAACATCATGATGTTCACATGGTCCCACTTCTCAAGCTCATCCAGATCCTGTCTCTCAGAACTGTCAACCACACCACTCATCTTGGTGTCATCTGCAAATATGTTAAGGATACACTCAATCCCACTGTCTATGCAACTGATAAAGTTATTAAACAGTACTAGTCCCAATATAGACCCCTGAGGGACACCACTTTTTTCTGATCTCTACCCTCTGGTACAACCATCCAACCAATTCCTCATGTGCCAAACAGTCTACCCATCAAATCCATATCTCTCAAATTTAGAGAGAAGTATGTTCTGGGGGACCATGTTAAAGCCTTACAGACATCCAGACAGAAAACATACATAGCTCTTCCTTTGTCCACTGACATAGTCACTCCATCGTAGAAGGCCACTAGACTGGTCAGCCAGGATTTGCCCCTGGAAAGCCATTCTGCCTTTTTTGGAATCACTTCCCTGTTCTCCATATGCCTTAACATAGCTTCTAGGAAAATCTGTTCCCAGGCACAGAAGTGAGGCTGACAGGTTAGTAGTTTGCAATGTCATCCTTTTTACTCTTTCTAAAAATGGGTGCAATGTTTCCTTTTTCCAGTCACCAGGGACTTCACATGACTATCATGGCTTTTCATATACCATGAAAAACAGCTTGGCAACCACTTTAGCCAATTCCTTCAGGACTCTGGGATGCAAATCACCAGGTCACATAGACTTAAATATGTTCAGGTTCCTCACGTAGTCATGAGCCTGATCTTCTCTTATTTCGGGAAGGACTTTGCTCCCTCAAGTCTCCATCTTCCAGTCCACCTACTAGAGAGGTATGGGAAGCGAGATTGCCAGTAGACTGAGGCAAAAAGGTTGTTGAACACAGACACCTTCTTGTCTGCCATTATTGTATTTCATAACCTAATGTTTAAAAGGAGTGTACCAGAACCTCATTACAGTTTAATTTCTTTCCAATTAAGAATAGATAATAGTTAAAATAAAGAAAAATGTTACTGATTAATCTCTCCACTTTTAAAATAAAGACCTGCCAAGCTTTTTAAAAGCTTACTTTTCACAATTTCAGCAGGAAACAAGTGCTTCTAGACAGAAACCACAGTACCAATGTACAATCAGAGCTACACGTTCATGGGAAAAGTGCTAAATCATCCCCCAAAAGAAGTGCCTAATAACTGAAGTACTGCCACAGACTGCTCTGTAGCAATATGAAAAAAGTAACTTGGAACCAAGCAAATTGCTGTGCCTAAAAAGTCTGCATCTAATAAATAATTTTTTTTTTAAACCTTTTACATAAACATAGCAAGATTCAATGCTACGTAAGAAGCAGGCCATGTTACATCAGAAACAGGCTGTATTAGATTTAACAACTGACTTTTTAAAGTAATGATTTTTCTCTTTTTAGACATTTTTAAGGAAATAAGCAGGTCTTATATGCTAGACATTCTTGAGTTAACTAATTTTAGAGATAATTAGGTTAATTTTCTCCCTTGGAGAAAAATTTCAAGATAATGAACAAGAGATTCCCAAGATTAACTTCAGAAATGCATTCATCATAAGTACTTTGTATCTATTATATACAGTTTCTTTTTTCATGAAAAATACTAGAAGTATAAATATTTTTCTTTTTCTTTCTCCTCTCCTCAAACTTACAAATCAGCAAGTCTTTCCACAGTAAAAAACTGCAAAACAGCAACATAAATTGTGAAACATGCCTACTATGAAATTCAGATTACAGCATTAGTTTTTCTAGTTCGCTATAGCAATGTGCACTTTCAGGAAGTTTTTCACATGTAGTCAACAGTTTTGTGCTATTTTATACAGTCACAATTGCCTCATTTGGATTTTATTTCTTAAGATTGTAATCCTGTTTTATGAGATTGCAGTAATTAATTTGAAAAGGACTTCTTGTATGATCAGATTTACTCAGTTGTTCTACAGAAGTTAGCACCTAGAGTTCCAAAATATCTATTCATTTGAACATGCATTATATATAACTAAAAATGGATAACCACACTGACCCCATAGACATAAAGCTTTTAAAACTGCCTTTTATGACCCTTAAAGCAGATAGACTTGTGGGTTCACAAACTTGCAGCTGAGTATCAAGAGAGATTCACAAGGAACTTGCTCTGTCTTGTGACATAGTGAGAAAGCAGCAGCTCTCAAAGTAGTTTCAAGCATGGCCTCAGAACTCAAAGTGTTTTAGATTAACTGGTTGCAGGTAATGATATTCCATGCTTTCCAAAGCATCCATATCATGGAATATATATTCTAGCCTTCTCCACCAAGGGATGCTATTAGGTTGTCTGTTATCTCAGGACTTCCATTCCGCTCACACAGCCATCTTTTGTTCTTAATACACCACTTCTTCTGGCCTACAAACTATAGTCCTTCTTCAAATTCTACAGCCTACAAGGTATCCTATATTTTCACCTTATTTGTAGTGCTCTCCCTCTCTTCCACTCCTCAATGCTTTTCTTATTGTAATTGCGCACACTTAAAGTTTGGGTAAACTACAAAGAGAAAATTACTGGCTGTATAAATAAAAGTGGTGATATAAAAGGAAAAAATACATCAGACTACCTCATAGCATAAATAAGCACTATACAAAAGTGCAAGTGTGAAAGGTGAAATACAAACAGGGTTTGCCCAAACTGAAAATAAAAACTGATAGCTGAAAACGTCATAGTAAGTACACAACTGAGGTGGGAATAGAGATTAGGTTTTATAACATACAAACCAAGACTCTGCTGCTCCACACCATCTCCCTCAGAAAGCATAAGCAATCCTGCAGGCACATTTAACTACAGAACTCAGTTGTTTGGTTCTATCACACAGTCTGGTTGCTTCACACTCTGCTCATCTTCAGCACTGATTTGTACAATTCTTTCCGTGCTTAACTGCTTCAGCCTTTTTTACTCATGCACATCAATGTTTTTGTTTTCATGGTATTTACTTAGCCATGGGATTCATATGCTTCTTCCTAGTGGCGGAAAAAGAATTAATATCATCTTAACCAATAGAGTTGAATGCCATCTTGCATATTCCTGGAGGATTCCTTAATATATTGCTTCTGGGTCATACAATACATCTACAACCAGAACTGTACAGAAATACATCTACAACCAGAACTGTACAGAAATACATCTACAACCAGAACTGTACAGAAATTGGAGAATTAGAAGACCAGGTGGCAACTGTAACTAAATAACTTAATGTCATATTTAATAACCTCATAAAACCATCACATGTTTTAGCAAAATCCACAAAAAAACCCTATTAACTTCTCTTATGTAAAAACCCAACATCATTACTTTTTCGGTCTTCTCAACCTCCAGCATTTGATGAAAAGCCCTGATCTTAGGCCAACAACAAGATTAATTTAAAATGTGAACAATGCATAGGTCAAATGAGAGTGTCAAACATTCAGTTTTATAACAGATGATACCATTCAAATTGGAAAACACAGCCATATTATTTTTCCTTCATTTATTTTAAGAGAAGCACAATACATTGCAAACACAAGTACTGCAGAAGCAGAAAATTAGAACTAATGTACAAAGATTTGCTAGGGAAAGAGGAGGAGGCACGGGGGATGACCAGTACACATAGCTCAAAAGGGAAAGCCATAAAATCCAGCTTATAGGATTCATGTGTCTGGAATTAAAGAGAAAGTATAGGATTTCAGCATGGGGGTTTTTTTTGCTAACGAGAAATTTCTCTGAACACTCCCTCACTCTCCCAAGCACTGAAAAGCACACCATAGAAGACATTAACAAACTGTGTTGCCCACTGTTAGGACTGCATTCTATATAGCTTGTTACTAAAGCATATGACATATTTATTAGGTGCCACTTAAAATACCTCACACTGCTGCTTTCGTCTTCATTATCGTATGGCAGTGTATGAACAAGTTTACATGTAGACATTACATCGTACAGATATAGATAGCACAAGTTTTGATGCAGCAGGAAATCTCTGAAAACAGGTTCTGTTGCCCCCTTGGAATGCTTATATGTCTATTTCATGCGTTAATTCTAACGACTTGTGGGTAGAGATCAGTTAAAATAGAGTTCTAACTTCTCATTGCACAACAGCAGTGCTGTCTGCTATATCAGTATCTTAAAGTCATTTTAATACTTCTGAAAAGTTACAGGATGACAGCAAAAATATAGAAACTGCATTTCTGTATTCACACTTTATTCCTAAGAAGCCAACACACCCTCAGCTTCTCTACATTATTTCAACACTTGGCTTTTGTTGTTGCAAAACAAAAAAAATGGGCCTGTGAATGGAGTATATGTACTCACTTCACCTCTCTTTGTATACTTCTTCCCATTGTCACCAGTGGGGTATAGATAACTCAGCTTCTGTCCAAGTTATCTAAGCAGAGGAGAACCTTCACTCTTGGCACATTATTCAAGTCCAATGTTTTTACAACCTCCATTAGCTGTCACGCTTTTTGAAAGTGAAAAATGTTTTATAAATAAGACAACTGAGTGCTGGATTACAGCATAACTTTGTGGGTATATATATATAGTTAAGCAATCATTCATCTCTAGACATGACATTCCTACTGAAAGGATTTTTTCAGTTTATTTTAAGGGTACACAGAGAAAAGGAGCGGAGTCAAAACACCAAAATTATCAACACTGACTTCCACTGAGAAGGATGGGGCAACGACTGCTGAAAAGAGGAATGATGTACAATGAAAGCAACTATTTAAGCTCATCGAAGTGACAATTCTGAAAAATTTAAAAGAACTTTTCTTAACTTAATCCTGGAATGCAAGAACAACTTCTACTGTACCACGTGGAAATCAAGAGGTATTTGTCACTTGCTTTTACACATACAGTGGCTTTGCACATAAGAACGTGGCACCCCTTCCACACATAGGGTTTAAATAACCAGCGTGCAGCCAAAGCATGTTGGCTGAACTAGCTCATGAAAAACATCAGTACATTTCTATTGGTATTTAAAGTCAACTTTGAGGATAATTTTATTGTTACACAAGTAAAGCAGCAATAAATTAACACGTTGGTCTCAGAAAAAAAAATATAGAATTCAGGCTTAAGAACATGCATTAATATACTATTAATTATCAACATACTGCAAAACAGAGAGACTGCCTATGTTTGATTATGGCAAAACTCTGTTAACTAATGATAGGTATCTGTTTTTTAAATAGCCTTACTAAAAACATTTAAGCTAGCCAAGACAATTTTGCAGTGACACCTGGTATTATGTTAGCAGAACAGAAGGGTAGTAGCCTTTGGCGAAGTTAGAACTAAACAAAACAGAACAAAACAAGGCATGATGAGTGAAGCCTTCCCTTTACATTTATTCCACTACAGAAACTGATAATCTGGCTATAATCTGAAGGAAGACAGCAACAAGTTCCAGCAAGAAAACCCAACACTTGCCCATGTAATTTTTCCTCATTTATTAGCAAATACTTAGTTCCATTCTTAATGCAGATACAAACGTTTTTCTTTAGGAACTAAACAAATGGAGTTATATGACTAATATAAAGAGACTAGCTGGATCTTTGCATTTTGAAATTTAATTTAAAAGTTAAAACTTTTAGCATTGCCTCTACCCTCATCACATTAAAGTATCTTGGATAAAAGTTTTAAAGTTTCTTTTACTGGAAGCATTGGGAAGATATTGGCAGACAGTAAGAATTATTTACAATGGGAATCTCACATTCTCCAGTCCTGTTCAGCTGTACAGATCTCCCTAACAACAGCATTAACTCATGCTAGTAGTCATATAGCGAACGTACACTAAGCCAAAAAAATAGGACTTGCAAATCAGTTGCTTTATGCAAGACAAGCTATTATTTGGTAGAGTAAGGTAACAAGCCACAATGGAGGTTCTGGTAACATCGCTGTCTGACCATAAGTTACTGTTGTTTTGGTTTTTTTTTTTTAACAGAAGTAATAACTTAGATCAGCACTTCTTGTATGTGAGCTGCAACTCTCAATGAAGTAACAAGAACATTCAAAGGGTGGGAGTCATAAATAGGTAGGGGAAAACTTAATTTAAAAATTAATCTATTAAAAAAATAACATGAAAAACAATAAAACCAAATTACCCTGATTTACAGCTGGAAGCAGCTCACTTCCTCCAGGGGAGTCAGAAGCAACTATAATTATTATCTGTATGCATTTACACTACCTAGGGAACTACACCACCCTTAAACTGCTGGCAGTAGCTCACTTCCTCCCAGGCAATATACAGAGTATTTACACCTGCAGTTGGTAATTACAGCTGATTTTCATGCCTTTTTCTCCCCAGAACCTCGAGGAACTTAGCTGCTGCCAGTAATTAAGGTAGTACAGTAGTAAAATTTCCTTGGAGATTGCAGAAAAGCAGATGAGCCCAAACAGTATTCACATTTGCAAAAAGTTTGGGAAAAAATCATATACCATACTCCTTAATTCATCATTGAAGAAAATCTATGCTGATCAGTTGAATTAAATATGTCTGAAACTGGGACCATGCTATTTTTCAAGTTTTATAAAAAACATTTCTATCTGTTTGTAAAAGAGGCATGCAGTAATTCAGGGCCAGAAACCACATAGATATTCAAACATTAGTTACAGAAGACTTTGATGTTGGACCGTTTTACTTCTTTCTACCTAAGCATGTGATCTAGTAAAAACATGATGTCTCTCTCTGAAGCCATCACTATCTCCAAGAAACCATTCAAATTACAAAGCTGGCAGAATATAGCCTCACAGTAGGTACATGGGGCATTCCTGGAAGACTTCCCTACAGGCACACAGGTCATAAGATTAGAAACATCGTCAAGCTTCTAAACATGTGGTCTTCATTCACACTAAAATTTGGCTTAGCTTATTGAAATGGAAAAACATTCTGTGCTGGCTGCTGCCTGCCTTACCACGTAGAGTGGTAAATTTTCAGATGGTGCAGTTATGTAAGGGGTAATCCTTCCCATTTGTAAATTATAATATCCCTACCTTAATATAATAAATTAAATGTAGCAGTAAGCCACTTTGGGGGGTGTGGGCAGTTTTATACTGTCTGGCAATGCTGTACATCCTGTTTTCATGCTATGAATTTATCAAGGTATTGCTCTATATAATTGTAGATTCTTCTTCCTCTCTGCCCAACACAAGTTACACATCTTCCTTAAGACTGACGTTTATTTTTCTAAAACACTAAAACATTTATTTCTGATGCAGAATACAATATTAACTATAGCCTCTGCATTAGAGTTGATTTGCCAGAATAAGCCTCAAATACACTACACATTATGTAAGATGGAACAAAATAAATCCCTTCATAACAGAAGTATATCCGTCATAATTAGTTTCAGAACATTGACTAAGAACTTTTTTTCTCTCCTTAACTATGCAAGCAATTTTCTTCCAGTTCCATCCTCCTCATGCATTCTTTTAACTGAAAAATGAGACATTTTCCATCAATCATGTGGTGGGCAAAGGTGCATACCACTATCCTAGGATTTTGGACTTGTTTTTTTCTATAAGTGAGGAAACACAGTATTAGTGTGATAATTTCCAGTTGTTCTTTGAATTTTGCATTAATTGTATACTACAAAACAGAACATTTAAAAGAATGCATCACCCATGTACAGTCTCAGCATGAAAATTCTGAAATTCCAATCAAAAGAATAATGGCATCGTGGTCTTATTTTTTAAAAAATCAATAGATACTTTCAGTTCATTGAATTTTACAACTTCACCTATTGCTTTTGGATAACCTATAGATTTCAAAAGACATACAACACCACAGCTTCCAGTTTATATATACTTAAAATCATAGCCAGCTGGGTGCCAGAAATAAAACTAAAAATAATCTCAAAGTCTAAACCTTCTCCTAACTTATTTCTGAATTTCAAGTAGTTCATTTCACAATTAAAATTTGCTTTGTTATTCTTCTTACATTGCAAGAGACTGCACGATTATTGTACTTTTCAGTGGATAATTGCATAAACATAACTACTGCAGAGAGGATGTTGATGTAGCAGAGGCTGTAACACCACATTCCTCACAAGCTGTCCTGTCCTCCAGCTGTCATGGGACAGGGAGGCACTTCACCACTACACCCCCTTAACCACTGCAGGTCTCACCATCCCTTACCTTCACTGGCACATAGTTATGCTTTTAAACAGTCATATTGTCGTAAAAACCTACAGAGAGGCAAGGTTTCATTAAATTACCTCCCACCAGGTAGAGAGTAAGACTTAAAACTGTCTTGTGTCCACTGTTTTGTGAAAGGATAGCTAACATGTACTCTGTTAAGTGGCTGTAATTTACAGTTTACAGGGGACAGGCAACTCAAATTAAAAGTGTCACAGGCCATAACATGTTTATCTGTCATTGAGTCAGAGACAATATGTAAACTAAAATCCTAGTTAACTGAACTAGGCATGTTTTATCAGGAGATTTAGAAAATGTCTGCAAAGCAGTTTGAGATTAATTCTGAGCCACATTTTAAAGTCATTAAAAAATTAGCACTAAAGCAAAAATGTTTTCAAGTTTTACATGCATAACAAATACATCACTACTGCTATTGCAATGCAGATGAACATAGGCTCACCAGCATTAGCTCCTGTGTAAGGGACCAAATATCAAGGGGCTCATAAAGTTGCACAAACTACTAAGTTGTCCTTACTTTACATCCATTTCTTCATCACATGTGACTACATTAAAAAGAATGGTCATCCTAAGAGGGATATAAATCATACACTGTTCACACAGGCTAGTTTAGCAACAGGTCTTAACAATAGCTTGAGAGACCTTATTACTGAGCCCCACAGAAATGAATAAGTGGTTTTCATTATTGAACCTGTTCTGTGAGAAGGAAAACCAGATCAAAACCAGGGTCCAAAATGCAAAGTGAAGTCCCATTAAAAAAAGAAAAAGAAAAAAAGGAAGAAAAAAATTGAATGAATGAATGAATAAAAAAAAATTACTCCTACACTGCTAGCAGCTACTTGGGAGTTACAAATGTGTTCAGATTTATTACTTCATAGGGCTGCCTGAAGACAGAGAGATTAAGAAAAAAAGGGAAAGTTAAGTGTCACTGACTATTAATTCCTCTTCCTTTTCCCTCTCTGCCCCACCTGGCCAAGCTAAAGCATAGAAAGAAAGTCCTACTTCTGATCAACTAGTATATGACAATTTTAACTTATCCAAAGCAGGTAAACAGGTCATTCAGAAGGGAAAAGTGACTCCTGGTTGTCGACTTTGTCACTCCCTAATTTCCCTCGCAAGGATGCCAGGCACATGTCTCTCCTCGCCCAGCTCAGTCAGCCTACCCCCTCTCCCAAACGGCTTTTTCACACGCTCTCATCACCACTCAGCTCTCTCCCACCATCCTTTCCTCTTCCTCCAGCAAAGACCCTTCCTCAAGCCTTCCCCACCCTTCTTCCCAGTCACTTTATCACCCTACCCGGGGAGAGGGGACACCTGAGGACACAGTCTCCCACCCTAGCTGGGAGCTGCTGTCACCCCCACATCCCTACTCCAGCCTCATTTGAGGGCTGGGAGCTGCTGTCACTCCCCTGTCCCAGCCTGCTTCCTCAGCCTCCTTTGAGGGCTGGGAGCTGTTATCACCACAGCATCCCTGCCTCAGTCTCCTTGGAGGGCTGAGAGCTGCTGTCACCTCCCCGCTGCATCCCTGCCCCAGCCTCCTTGGAGGGCTGAGAGCTGCTGTCAACCCTGCATCCCTGTCCCAGCCTCCTTGGAGAGCTGGGAGCTCCTGTCACCCCCGCATCTCTGTCCCAGCCTCCTTTGAGGACTCGGGGCTGCTGTCACTCCAGCCTCCTTCCTCAGCCTCCTTTGAGGGCTGGGAGCTGCTGTCACCCGCATCCTTGTTCCAGCCTCCCTCCTCAGACTCCGTTGAGGGCTTAATTCCCAGTTCACAAGGCAAAAATGTTCAAGTGGATTTAGGTGTCTACGCATGGACAGAACTGTATAAAGGAAGCTTTCACTTCTGACTGGGAAATATGGATACACTGAAATTTTTTTTGAGGCTTAGCTATAATTGAAATCTTATAAATTTTATAAATAAATCGGCAGTGTTTTGCATTGAAGATACTTGTATTTAGTTACTGTTGATTAGATGCTTTTGTGCATGTTATGGATATAGACAAAAGACAAGAATTAGTCATTACTTGCATATTAATCTCAAAACTCAAGCTACTCATTGTTATATTCAAGGATATTTTTATTTTTACCAAACAAGAAACTTGAAAGCATTAGAGATGTAAAGTCAGTGTGTTTTCCACACTGCCTTTTTTTAAACTTAGATATCAACAGTATTTTGCTGTCACCCCAGCATCCCTGCCCCAGCCTCCTTTGAGGGCTGGGAGCTGCGGCCACCACCGCCCCCCCCCCACAAACCTACGTCCCTGCCCCAGCCTCCCTCCTCAGCCTCCCTTTAGAGCTGGGAGCTGCTGTCTCGCCACCATCCCTGCCCCAGCCTCCTTTGAGGACTCGGGGCTGCTGCCACTCCAGCCTCCTTCCTCAGCCTCCTTTGAGGGCTGGGAGCTGCCCTTCCCCCCGTCCCNTTTTTTTTGAGGCTTAGCTATAATTGAAATCTTATAAATTTTATAAATAAATCGGCAGTGTTTTGCATTGAAGATACTTGTATTTAGTTACTGTTGATTAGATGCTTTTGTGCATGTTATGGATATAGACAAAAGACAAGAATTAGTCATTACTTGTACATTAATCTCAAAACTCAAGCTACNCTCCTTTGAGGGCTGGGAGCTGCCCTTCCCCCCGTCCCCTCATTCCTGCCCCAGCGTCTGTTGAGGGCTGGGGCCGGCCGTCACCCCCGTGCCCCGCACCATCCTGCTCTGAGGGCTGGGAGCTGCTGTGCCCCCACCATCCCTGCCCCAGGCTCATTTGAGGCCCGGGAGCTACCGTCCCCTCCGTCTCCCTCCTCAGCCCGCCCTGCGGGCCGGCAGCTGCCACCCCCGCGACTCCCGGGGAGACCCTCGGCCCGGACTCGGGGGGCTCCGCGCGCCCCCTCGCTCCGTCCCGGCCCTCGCAGCTCCTCTCCCTCGCCCACCGCCTCCCGCTCCCCGCTCAGCCCCGCACGGTCCCCGGTGTGCGGGCTGCCCCCCGCCCCGGTCCCGCCCGCGCCCCACTCGCCTTCGCCTCGGCCGCGGTGCCGGGGGCGCCGGAGCCCGCCGGTTCATCCCCGGGTCCGGGAGGCGGGAGCGGCACCTGCCGCGGGCGGCGGGGACGGCGGCGCGGAGGAGGGGAGAGCGGGATTGGAGCGGAGGGAGCCGTAAGGCGGCGGGTCAGCGCTACCCCGAGCGCCCGCTCGAGAAACTTGGCGGTGCCGGCGGCGCCGCTTTCGCTCGTGGGAGCCGGGCTCCCCTCGGGGAGCGGGGTTCCCCCGTGGTAGAGGGGTTCCCTTCGACGAGCGGGGTCCCCCTCGATGAAAGAGGGGTTCCCCTCGAGGAGCAGGGCTCCCCCTTAGGGAGAGGGGCTCCCCTCGTGGGAATCGGGGTTCACTTCGTGGGAAGCCAGTCTCCTCGTGGGAAGTGGGGTTCCCCTCGAAGAGTGGGGTTCCCCTCGGGGGAACGAGGTTCCCTTTGTGGGAAGCGGGTCTCCCCGTGGGAGCAGGGTCCCCCTCAGTGGAAGCGGGGTTCCCCTCGAGGAGTGGGGCTCTCCTCGTGGGAAGCAGGGTTCACTTTGTAGGAAGTAGTGTTTTGCGGAATCAAATTCTAACTCCGTTCAGGATTATAAAGCAGGTATGCATTTATTCGCCAGTGGGTGCCAGGAGGTGATCCTCCTAACTCACACACCGAACAGTCTAACAAGCAGATAGTTATCACGGGAAGACATGCCTATTCATAAGCACCTATTACATACTCATGACCTATCCCTGCTTCTTATTATAATTAGATTCGAGAAGCTTCTTCTATACTTGAGCAGGCGGGATGTTGTGGTCTGGGGCTCAGCTCTGAAGTCACCTTCATCTTCCTCATGAACTGTCCCTGAATTCAATCTGTGCGCAGGCGCAGTCTCATCCTGGTTGAGCTGCAGTTAGCTTTCTGCATTCCAGCTTTTCCCTTATCAGTGAATGTCTGTGAATGAGCTTCTCTCTTATCAACATTCAGGGTCTTCAAGGCCTTTACTAGCAGACAGTGCATATTTCAGTACACTCAGCTGTCTAAGTTTTCCTGAGGTCTCTGCAGTTTTTCTAACTGACTCTTATGCCCGCACATCAGTAGTGCTCCCTGTAGGAGCAGGGTTCCCTTCATGGGGAGCAGGGTTCCCTTCATGGGGCGCAGGATCCTCCGTGGGAGCATGGTTTCCCTTGGGAAGCAGGCTTCACCTCGAGGACCAGGGTTCCCCTCAGTGAGGTTCCCTCTGTGGGAAATGATGTCCCCCTCAGGGAGTGAGATTCCCCTCAAGGAGCAAGGTTCCCTTCATGGGAAGTGGGGCTCCCCTTGGGAAGCAAGGTTCCCTTCATGAGAGCAGGGTTCCCCTCCAGGAGTAGGGTTCCCTCATGGGAGCGTGGTTCCCCTCCAGAAGCAGGCTTCTCCTTGTGGGAGCTGGGTTCCCCGGGGACCGAGATTCCCTGTGGGAAGCAGGATTCCCCATGGGAAGCAGAGTTCCCCATGGAAGCGGGGTTCCAATTGTGTGGCAGAGGCATCCACATGGGTTTCAGATGGGGAGCTGGGAAGGTAGTGTACAAAGGCTGTCACCACAGCAGAACACTGATTTTTGTGAATCTTTTTTCCACTAATAGGATAGTTTGGAGTTTTCTTATTGTGCTGAAGTGACTCGGAAAGGCTCTTTACTATATTTCCTGTTAGAGAAATAAAACTCATCTGAAAAACAATCTTACATTTATGCAGCACATCTATTCCTAGACCAGTTTACAAGGCGTGGCTGTGACTTTGGGCTGTGATTCAGTGCAATTCCCTAGGTGTCTTACAGGATCTGGGATTCTATATGACCAAGTGTGCCCCCTCCAAGATAACAGACCCTTCAGTGTGAAGAAAGGCAGCCCAACAGGGACAAGCACACCCTGACATACTGGAATGGAGGGGGGTTGATCAGGGAGCCCAGGTCTAACTTGGAAAGACAGAATTCAAGAGAAGGAAAAAAACAAGAAAATATTTGATACCTCAATTCTGAAGGCATCATATTAAAAGATTAGTCAAATTAATTTATGCAAAGCTCCATAATGACGTCAAGTGGTGGTATTTTCCTGTGTATTTCGTTCATGTTTTGCATCCAGTGATTGTCCTTTCATTTTCAACTCGACACATCTGTCAATAGAGCTTTTCACTGAATCTTCAAAAACTTAGGTCAAGGCCTTTGTACTTGGAGTGGAACCCATATAGCAATATTTTTTTTTAAAGGAATCATTTAAAAAAGAATCTATTCTGAATAAAAGAAAAAAGACTTAAGACTATAATACGCTTTTCAGTGATTTTTAATATTTGCTAAACTTGTAAGCTAACTGAAACATAAGTGAATTTTAAAAAATCTTAAAAAGAATGTGGATGTTAAGTTCATACATTTATGTTACGTTCATAAATTGTAACTTGCCCAGTATGGTATCCTTTAAATACTCTGCAGTCTTCCAAAAGATGATGGTCTGGGTGAAACGTAGCTCTTGCCCCTCTAATTGAGCTTCAGTCTCTGTTTT
>WAAB01014903.1:3321-68206 GCA_013389865.1 Piaya cayana | reverse complement strand
ATCCTCCTAACTCACACACCGAACAGTCTAACAAGCACATAGTTATCACGGGAAGACATGCCTATTCATAAGCACCTATTACATACTCATGACCTATCCCTGCTTCTTATTACAATTAGATTCGAGAAGCTTCTTCTATACTTGCGCAGGCGGGATGTTGTGGTCTGGGGCTCAGCTCTGAAGTCACCTTCATCTTCCTCATGAACTGTCCCTGAATTCAATCTGTGCGCAGGCGCAGTCTCATCCTGGTTGAGCTGCAGTTAGCTTTCTGCATTCCAGCTTTTCCCTTATCAGTGAGTGTCTGTGAATGAGCTTCTCTCTTATCAACATTCAGGGTCTTCAAGGCCTTTACTAGCAGACAGTGCATATTTCAGTACACTCAGCTGTCTAAGTTTTCCTGAGGTCTCTGCAGTTTTTCTAACTGACTCTTATGCCCGCACATCAGTAGTGCTCCCTGTAGGAGCAGGGTTCCCCTCAGGGAGCAGGGTTCCCTTCATGGGGAGCAGGATCCTCCGTGGGAGCATGGTTTCCCTTGGGAAGCAGGCTTCACCTCGAGGACCAGGGTTCCCCTCAGTGAGGTTCCCTCTGTAGGATATGATGTCCCCCTCAGGGAGTGAGATTCCCCTCAAGGAGCAAGGTTCCCTTCATGGGAAGTGGGGCTCCCCTCGGGAAGCGAGGTTCCCTTCATGAGAGCAGGGTTCCCCTCCAGGAGTAGGGTTCCCCTCATGGGAGCGTGGTTCCCCTCCAGAAGCAGGCTTCTCCTTGTGGGAGCTGGGTTTCCCGGGGACCGAGATTCCCCATGGAAGCANTAATTGAGCTTCAGTCTCTGTTTTCAATCAGATTATTTTATTTCCTATTTCATTTATTAAATACATAATTTATGCAACTTTTCGCTCAACATCTAATTTAGAGTGATCAAATGCTAGGAGTAAGACCATTCAGTGTACAGGGAAAGCTTAATTCCCAGTTCACAAGCCGAAATGTTCAAGTGGATTTAGGTGTCTACACGTGGACAGAACTGTATAAAGGAAGCTTTCACTTCTGACTGTGAGATACAGATACACTGGAAATTTGTTAAGGCATAGCTATAATTGAAGTCTTATAATTATTTTAAATAAATTAGCAGTGTTTTGTATTGAAGCTAGTAGTGTTCACTTTTTGTTGATTAGATGCTTTTGGGCATGTCATGGATATGGACAAGACAAGAATTAGTCACCATTGTTACATCAATCTCAAAACCTAAAGTATTCATTGTTATATTCAAGGATATTTTTATCTTTACCAAACAAGAAACTTGAAAGCATTAGAGATGTCAAGTTAGTGTGTTTTCCACACTGCCTTTTTTTAACCTAGATATCAACAGTATTTTGCTCTACCACATGGTACAGAAAGGCCTAATATTTTAAAAGTCATGTTCATCGCCATTTGTATAAGTATTTTCATTATTCAAACTAAGTTTGTCTGCAGACTCTTAGCCTGTGAAAGTAGTATGTACATAAAGCCTCTGGAAGTTTTTTCATGATTGCAGAAATGTGACATTAATCATTTGTTTGAAGAAATTAATATAGTAAACAGCAAAACTCTGCTAACAGCATTCAAATAGTGAAGTACAATCTATTTTAGCAAGGGTTGTGGAGCGCCTTTAATCTTGGCTTAGCTGAATCGTTATTTATTTATAGACAAAGAGTGTAGTTGGAATTTCTTAGTAACATATTAAGCTATGAGTGCACATACCACCCTAATTGCTGCTTTCTTGAAAACTGTTCTATATATTTATCCATGTATTGCAGCAAAGAGAAAACGGCATTGTTAAAATCAGATTTCAGTTCTAGTTATCGTTTGCTCACTACTTTCTAACATTTTTTCATCTCGACTTTTTCTGTATTAATATCCCATATAAAAGATTTCTTTTTGAGTCTGCAATTTTTTTCAAATGTTAGCATGGGTTCAGTATAGCTTTAGTTGATTGATACACCTTGGTGTCTTGCACTTTCATATCTCAAAGTTAGATCTAATGTGCATTACATGTTTTTATCAGTAGTATGGGAAGAAAATGCCACCTCTAATTTAGGAGAGAATTTTTTCAGTATCGCATAACTTCATAACCAATGCTGGAGCATTCATTTTTCCACCAATGGGTTACACGAGAACTCAAATGGATGTGAATTTGGATAGCAGTGATTATCTTCAGTGTTAAGCTGTTTTCATTTTTGCAAGTCCTTAAGAGCTGAGCCATCCTTAGGCAGCTTAGAGATTAAAATATGGAGCTCAAGTCTGAAGAGCTGTTAAGGCTGCCTTAAAGATCCATACTGCCATTCTGTATCATCAGCCCCTCCTCCTGATCAGCAGTCAGAGTAAGTCGTGTATAAGTCACACGTGCAGATGCAGCCCGCAGTTCTGTCAAAATTTTTCTTTAGTAACTTCCACTCCATATTTATTCACTTGCTACAGGTCACTTCCAAATCAAACTAAGTCAAGGGGCTCTGTATTACATAGAAATGACATTAAATAATGGAGAAAAACTGCTGCATTTATCTGACTGTGGAAACTACAGTGGCTAAGCCACCATCTCAGGAAACAGAGGATAACTATGCTATTTCTTAAAATACTATGTGAAATAGCTGAAGATGCTAACAGCTCCTGTAAAGACTGACTTTACTGTTTTACCTGCCTTAAACATTTGTATCATCTGAGGGCCTTGTCTATGGCCCCGGGTTCAATATGAGGGGAGGTGCAGGAGCAAGCACTACTCCCCTTCTCCTGGCTGAGTTCCCAGTCCTGCAGCAGTGGGTGGAGACCCTCCACTCCCACCTGATTGCCCTGGATGGACCCTCCCTAAGGAGATTCTGCACATGCATGGTGAGGCCACCATGCTGATAATGCGCAGATTGGCTTTATAAAAGTACTTGTGAGGAGCCATGCACTCCAGTCAGACCAGCCTGGACCATGTGGAATGGAAGAAGCTGCTGCTGCAGTGACCATGTGTTCCCAGGGAACTGCTAGGTACCCAATGAAGTGGTGATCCCTTCCTTTTCCCTTCTCTCTCTCCTCCCTCTGTCCCAGCTCTCTATTTCTTATCTTACTGTGTTTTCTTGACTGGCATCTGTGCATGTTGGATCAAATCCAAGTGATCTTGGCTGCGCCCAGGGATCAGACTGTAATCTGAACAGATTGAAATATGTTTTCTACAACTTTGGGAAGTTGCACTTCCACATCTAGACCATGAACCTGAGTATTTTGGTGGGAGCCAGAATAAATTTTGCTTTTGATTTCACCCTTGGAGTGACCTTGTCGGCCTCCGGATCACTGCACAGATAAATGAACTACCTTCTTTGACTGTGCAGGTCGAAAGAAGCCCAGACATGAGTATGTAGCTTGTGGATTCAGGGCATGGCAACTCCAAATTTTCCATTCTGTAAGCCTGTGTATAAAAGAATCTTTAAGTGGAATATCTCACTTTCCCTTTTATTTATTTTTTAAATAAAGTTACATACATGGCAGATAAAGGGGGAAGAAATACTAAAACATGAACCCCAAAACCAAAATCTTGAGTAGTGGTACCTGTTAAACTGACTGCCTTTGAGCAAATCAATATTGTTTCAGTCATTTCCCAAGGTCGGAATTTCTTTAAAGGATCTACTGGAAATTATGAACAAATTGGAATTTTACTAGGAGAAACATAAGAATCATGCATTGTGTCATGCCAAACTCCCACTGCTATACTTAAAGAAAATTTGCTATTCAAAATAAATAATTTTGGCAAGGAGAATTATGTAGGTGAGATTGGTTTTCATTAGTTCTTTTTCTTTCAATTTTAAAAAAAGAACTTGCAAAACACAACAACAGATCTAAAGTTAAAACAGATAATATAAATGAGATCTGACACCCTATGTCATCCACGATTAATAGCTCATCACATATGTGTAGTTTTTGTTGATTAAAAAAAAGAGTATTCATACAGACTTCAGCACCTCACATTGGAATTAGTAGCTGGCAACAAAGGATGAATGTGTTGCAATTCTGGATTACACGCTACTTATTTTTAATTTTTTGACACCTGGCTACATGAGTCTGTGACAGTACTTGAGCAATTAAGCACTGTACACAGTTCAGGCCAGCTCAGAATGGGACTAATAATTAAGTTCCAGCTGAATAGGATCTATATTAACTGGCTGATGTAAAAAATACTGACTGGAAAGGTCGATATACTGAAGACTCAGATGACTTACAATTTGCAACAGAAAAGTTCCTGGCTTTTTCAAGAGTATGGGCATCGATGTTTTCTTTTAAAAAAAACAACCAAACTTTTTTTAAAAAAATAAAGCAAGAGAGAAAAAGACCTTTTAACCCAGTCCTGCAGATAGAATATTGTATCACATGTTTGTATAGAAGAAAACAGAAGCTTGCATTCTGACCAGCCGCTAGAATACTGGCCTGCCCCTTGGTGCCTTAAATGCCATGTTATGAGGTCATTCTCAGTCTTGTTTTTTTGCAGCTCTGTTCCAGGGAGCCCCTAATCCTCCATATACCAATCATGGTTTTGAAGAAAACTGAGTAAGTGAAATACCACTAATTTCTGAAGTAGCAATCAGAGCAAGTTCTACATTTGTTTTCCACTTAACCTGGTGTCACCTGACACTATGCAAAAGAGCCCAGAAAACTCTTTTGGTTTCTGCCTTTTATTCTTCCTAACTTGTTGCCCATTTCAAAAGTAGTGTATCTATGCATATTTTTAAAGGATCAGTTCTTAATTCCAAAAGTGATGAAGCAGAAAATGTTTATACCATTTCCTAATTTCCTAAGGGTTTCTGTGTATATGTGTGCATGTGGACACTTTGCTACTCTCTTATGGCCATTGGCAAACTGAGCCAGGCAAGTGAATTTCTACACCTCTGTGAAAATGCACAGATACCAAGGGGCTATAGAGGCCCACTTAAGTAGATCTGACTGCACAGTTTGGGTTGTAGCTCGAGCCTGACTATCTAGACTTCCCCAGCACTGCTTTGATTTAGCCTCAAAGTGTTGCATCACTTTGAAACCTAGTAACGCAAATAATGGCAAAATCTCCATCTGATATCATGGTAGGCTTATAGTAAGTCCCATGCTCAGCCTTTTTAATCCTACCCCCACCCTGACCTCACTACGTAGATAAGCTGCACAGCAAAATGTCCCAATAGAGTTCACAATCTATCAAAATTCTTGGAGACAAAACCAGAACTGAAAAACTTTTATTTAAAAAACACCTTCAATGGCAAGCAAGTAAATGGAAATATTAAAGAGAAGTTGCCAAAAACAAAACATCAGGAACATTGGTGTTCTGTGACTGCTACAGTTGCTAATTATTATGTATTTGGCACGGTTCACAACAGTCAGCACACTGCTAAACTGATTATAACTGGATCCACTTCAACATATAGTGTGTCACCACAGGAGGGACTAGAATATTGTGACCCATAGGAAGGTTGCTGTTTGAGAGTACAGACATTAAGAGTATGCCAAAAGTATCATATTTTCTAACTGTTGCATTAGTAAGGATATGTACAATTTTTGTCAGTGCTGAAGTGGAATCAAAGGGACACAGAAGATTAAACCCATGGAAAAGTATGACAGTGCTGTTTTATTTATAATGCAAGAGGACATTAATATAGTGACCAGTGGCTAATAATCCTACAGCATACAGAAATATTGACATTTCTGTATTAATTTAGTATCTTACATGTCCAGCTCAAGTACAACATTCAGCTCTTCAGGATTTCACAGATGAATAGAAGACTGATAAAATCACTACTTAGAGAACAGAATGTCAAAATCTACAGCTAGATTAAGAAACAAAACACTGGTTAGTTTTTCAGCAAATAACACACAATTATACATATTAAAATGGAAGTTGTTTTTTTTTCTTCTATACCGTGGCTTAAACCAATCATGACAGAATTCAGGTCAGCCTCAAACAGAGCATTGTACAGTTGTCTACATGTGACACAGTAAAGTATTGTCTCATAAGGCAGCATTTCTTATTTGATGGACCAAATCTGTTCCATGATGTGGCAGATACTGTATTTTCAGTTTTCTAATTAATCACCTCTACAAACAAAAACTGCATAAGCACAGGGATGTGTATTACATTATTTAGCATTTTTTCCATTTGAACGTGGCAGAGCAGTACTACTAACACACATGCCAAAAGCTTTAAAAACAAGGTATTTTTAACCTGGCAGAATTAGTTTAATGGCTGAACAACAAGACGGGGGAAAAAAAGAAAGGACTGACTGTACTATAGTTATATACCATCAATCAACAATATCCACAAAATTGTAACATTAATTGGCCTGCTGCACAAGACTGAATCAGCTGGAAACACGTTCTCGGCACCTGTGGGATAGATCTATAATGAGAATGATGGAAACCACAAGTTTAACAGGTTTTATTTAGTGCTATCATATTTCACTGCACTAGAAAGCATGAGTGTTTTAAGAAGATGACTTTACCAGGTAAGCACATTGTCAAAACTTGTTTCAATAATATATTTGTTTTTAATAATACAGTAGTCTATAATAATCTGCAATAGTAACTCAAACTGACATTATCTATAAAGTGTAAGACCCAATATAATTCAATTAAATAACAATTCAACAATTTTCATGCAGATTACTTTACTCCATCTTGCACACTCCTTTATCTCTGGGGATCATTCTCAATTTCCTTTTCTGTAGCTTTTCTAGCGCTACACTGCATTTTGGTAATATCACCGCTGAAGCTGAAGACAATATTTCAACTATTAAGCCTACCAGAAAATTATAGTTAGATTTATGTCTGTTTTAGTCATATAACTTTGCTTTCCAATGATCTTTCAAAGTACTTTTCCATAAAGACTAGGAAGTTCAAACAGAACACCAACATTGGTTTCGATCTATTCTAACTTTCAAACTAGTTTTTGAGGATATTAATAGCCTTTGTACAAGCATGTTCATTAGAAAGAAGGCTGTTAGCACATCCTAGATTGTCAGCCTCTTCCCATTTTAAGTCCCTGTTGCTTATAACTTTGCCAAACATTAAATACTTGGGCTGAAATGTTCCATGCAATGTCTGTGCCTCAAGCTGAGATGTGTTGGAAAATTTCAGCTAAAAAAATACAACTGTTTCCAAGAATGAGGGTAGGGGTAAAACATTATGTTTCACTCATGGGGGGAAAAGAAAAGGAAAACGGAAAAAAAAAGATAAAATCAGAGATATTTTCACTGCAAAGCTCACTTGTGCTCTTGCACTGCCCTGAAATAGGTAGGGAGGAATAGTTGTTAGGAATTGTTAGGAATTACACTTTTTTTTTACTTTCCCTGTGAAAATCAACCCAAGATAGGCTACTTATAAGCCTTTGAAAAAACTGTGGCCTACATGAGTTTACTACAAACTGGGATTGGAAATCACAGAATCACAGTATAACCTGAGTTGGAAGGGACCCACAAGGATCATCAAGTTCAACTCCTATCCCTGCATATGACAACCTCAAAATTTATATCATGTGACTGAGGGCATTGTCCAAATGCCTCTTGAATATTGTTAGCCTAAAGAGCTGTGGAATGCACTGAATTCAGTCCCATGCAATGACCAATGTACAGTAGATGTCCAGGTCCAATGGCTTCACAGACAATCTTGGCACGTGCTCCTGCAAGCCCTTGGCCCCAAACCACTGAAAAACATGAAGGATGAGATTAAAGTCTTTGTCAGTTTGGTACAGGAAGAAAGCAGTAGAAGCTGGAGAAAGAAGTGGGAAGGAATTGGCTAGAACATTATAGTCATTGAATAAAATTTCAAGGTGACCTAAGGACCAGACTGCTGGGCAAACTACAGACTACAGGGAAAGGCAATGGTCCTTTGCAATCTGATGTGAGACGAAGACTCCTCTTGACCCCAGGTCTGGATTTCAGTGCCAGCAGCAATCATCATTGGCATTTATATCCACACTGACAAGACTTCCATCTTTGGTCTCAGCATTACTGGTGTCTGTGAACAGAAAACATGATGCATCTGTGTCTCTGGTACATTTAGAGACCTACTGCTGCTGACACAGAGGAAAAAGCTGATTAATTCAGAAATCAGGAGAAAAGACTAGTCTGCAGCAGAAGCTGTAATGTCTACAGCCAAAGGGAGTCAACTGGGAAGAGAAACCTGTATTGGACTGATATTGGTTGAGCCTGTAGGGGCAAGGGAAGACTGCTGTACTCAACAATCCACATATGGCACACACATGGCATTTTCTACTTTGATATCCAGATTATTTCAAGAGGCCAGGCTGTCAGGCTTTCAAATATAGAGGCCATCAATTTTCTGCAACCACAAAATAGAAGTTTGCTATGACTGTGACTTCCCTGGGATATTTAGCTTCATAAGTCATAACGACAAAGACAGGCAGGATCCCCAGAATCATGATGGGCGCCAAAGTTCTAAAGGTTGCTCATAAAGGGTGAATGAAGTCCCAGCTTATGTGAACTTGGTTTTGAAATTGTATAACTTGCAATTTCTCCCTATTTTGGTATTCTTAGATTATTTTGCCCCCGCGTTCCATGAATCCTTGGCACAGTCATTATGCTTGTGTTTAACAACCTCTGGTTTCTTCACAGAGGCTATATAGAGACACAATCACTCCAACAGAGTCCAGAGCATTATTGTGTTATTTTACAAAGGCACCTGATGCAAAGGACAAGCTTGTGTTGTCAGAGTGCCATAAATATATTGCTGCCATCAGCTCAACCTTTGACTTGCAAGCAACAAATGAACTAGTTGCAGACCTGGACAAGACTGTGAGAACCAACTTCTAAGTAGAAATCATAGGTATCACAACAAATACTGTGGTCTGAAAGATTTGGTGTGAGTTCTGACATAAGCTCGTGAAAATGTACTTTTGCATTTGGAAATTCTGGAACTATTGCTGGTCAAACTGAAAAGTTAGATGAATGCATTATGTTTTCCCCTCGTATCCCTCCTAGAGAAATGCCATGTACATTTAAAGAGAGACATGATTATAGCATGAATCATATCAGCTGCATGCTTGTGTTTTCTCGAGATTCAAAGCTTTACGGCATTAAGCAACTGCCCATCATGAACACTTGTGGTGCAAGAACAAAATGCTCCTCTGATAGATTCACAGCTGTTTCATTCTGCCACAAGTAGATAAAAATGAGCATCCTGCTGAGCCATTAAAGACAGACAGTGTACCACATGTCAGTGCTTATTCACATTCAACTTTGGATGCATTAGGACAGCTGGGTTATATTCCTGTGTGCTTTAGCATCACCCACAAGTATTCAGAAACTGAAGATGTCTGGTATGTTGCGGTAACAGAAAATTGTAAATGGAGAGGGGTAGTTTGTAGACCTTGCATTCAGAATAGAGCCTTGGAGTTTATTTTCTGTGTAGAAGTGCTGTAGAAGTGATGGAAATTAGAGGATAACAAACTACATCTGTTTCTGCTGTAGAAATCCTATATGGTGGAGGTATAATAATAATATTTTCTGCAGCTAGACACTTAATCATATAGCGCTTCTTTTCTGACTGGAGATTCAAGAACATGATCTGAGGGAAATACAAAGCTGTCACAGCTACAGCTAAAGTAATTGAGAATTGCAGCACAGGCATATGAATTGCAATAATAATGCAATGAACTTCTGAAGCTCAGGAACCTTGAATTCAACACCTGACACTTGTGAATGCTTTTAATCTCAGGTAATTCCTATGAAAGACAAGTGTTTGGCAAACCAAGTAGTTTAAGAAGGATCATGGAAGGGTGACTTTGTTGTAAAGGATGGGTACTCTTTTTTACCTATGACTGTCATCCTGTGTAGTTAGTCAGTCATTTACGAGTATGTGTATTTGTATTTATATGAAACTTTTGGCTGCACCATCCCTGGAGGTGTTTAAGGCCAGGTTGGATGGGCCTTGGCCAGCCTGATCTAGTGGGATGTGTCCCTGCAGGGGGATGGGCAGGGGGGATGGAATTAGATGACCTTTAAGGTCCCTTCCAATCCAAATTATTCTATGACTCCATGATTCTATGATTCTGTGATTCTATGATTCTATGACTATGTGGCTGACAACATATTACAAATTATTTTCTCAAAGTAACATCATATGGCACAAAACCCCACAAAATAATAAGTCAAACAGAATCAGAAAAGTTATTTTACTGCATCTTCCACAAAAATGATGCTTCAGAAATAATTGTGTTCTCTCTTCCTACAAAGACTATCTTGGACAAAGAGGAAAGAATGTGGGTTTTTTAGTTTGTGGCAACTGTAATAGTGTTTGCACATATTGAAGCGCCTTTGAAAATCATCCTGAAGTTACTTTGCATTATGAAACAAGTAGCTCTTTTACTCTGAAAGACCCGAAAGAACTGCCAGAGAATCATGTTGGTAATTGCACTTCTGATTCATCCACTAGGCACAGAACCTGATTTTTTTAATTGAACAAATGTAATTCTCAGTCATATCAAATTTGATGCTTCAAAGAAACAGTCAAGCATAAGCTCGGCACAGCAGAAATCTCAACAATAAAGTGGCTTTCTTCCTTGCTCAACTAGCAGAACCAAACATTTTTATGAAACGTCAACCTGAGAAGAAAATTTTTTAGAGTTCAGAAAAATGTAGTCCCCTTCATACATTCTTTATGCTATAGATGGACATACTGTGAGGTCTGAATGGACAGCAAATCAACATTAAATTATAACACTGGTACCACAAAGCCATCCCTTTAGTAACACATATAACTAACATTCTCATCATACATCTACATTATGCTGCCATATCTATATGACCTCTATGTTTATTAAATCTTTAATGTGATTTTACTTTGAGTCAAAGTATTTCATTCAGGATGGAAAGGGCAAGAGACTTCATAACATACTTTGCTTCTTTCACCTCCAAGCCTGCTTTCTATTGGATCCTATTTTGTTCCATTCTTACCCATACTGGACACTTAGAAACTCTAAGAGATCTTCTTTCAGGAAAGAACTGTTGAAGAATGAGGACCTTCATTTGGTTTGTGAACCTGCCACAAGCAGCAATCTGTGTTGAAACCAGAGAATGCTTGAAGAGAAATTAAATCGGGGAACAGTATAGGATTTACGGTTTCATCTAGAGATGAGTAATGTCTTAGCTGTATTCTTTGCTTGTTTCTCTCCTCATCACTGCATGAAAGTTCTATACACATTAAGCATTGCATGGTCTTTGGTTTTGCATATGAACAAATTGAAATAAATTTTTATTAGAAACTTAACAAAATGCCCTGAACTTGAGGAGAAGGGACTAAGTGCCACTTAGCAATCTGTCCTAACTTAGGTCTCTCTCATCCAAAGGCTTTATTTGCTCATGTGAAAGTCAGCATGTGCTTGATTCTATAGGACTGATGTGTTTGCAAACTAACGAATATTTTCATAATTTAGGTACATGTATAAACACAAGAAAACCAAAATAGTTGCTATAAGTTAAAAAATGAGTGGCACTCTCATCAGGAATTTCCAAAAAATTAAGTCATTCAGTGCAATGGTGATTTGTTGGTGCAGAAGTTACCTCTTGTAGCATACTCTGAACCACTTGAAGAAGGTTTCTGTTCTCCAAAGAAAAGTCTACATGCAGTCATCATGTCTGGTTTGAGGCTAACCACTTCTTGAATTCCTCAAGTAAGAGCTTGGTCTTTCAAATGCATGTTGCATAATTCTTTGCATTGATGTTCCTTGTTTAGAAATTAAGAAGGAAATGAGGAACAACTACAGTCTGTGTAAGGAACTTTAGCATGGTTAACAGTTAATGAGAGAAACAATCTTAACTATGCTAAGACACCATAAATGCTTAAATTCTCCTTAGGAGTTTAGAGTATCCCAGCCATGCTAGGACACTGTAAGAGCTTAAAGAAATTTTAATTGGTTAATAAGCCATAAATTATTAACCAATCTTAAAAGAGTTAAGTGCTGTAATCCCAAATGCTCAGTTCTTTTATCCAGTCAAAACAATCAAAGAGGTCAAAACTGTAAGCCTCTGAAGTTCAGTATACAAGATCCAACACAAAAAAAACAGGACTGTGCCTGTAACACTTTTTATTTAACCAATTAAGAAAATCAACTATGATCACCTTCAAAATAGTTCCCTTCTAAGTTGATGTGCTGCCGTATACAATGCTTCTAATGTTTAAAGCAATTCAGTACATCATTTTCTGAAAGGCTCTTAGGATCTCCATAATTTTTGCTTTCACAACTTCTACTGGCAAAAATGGGTTCCTTTGAGCAGTGACTTGATCTTTGGGAAGAGAGAAACAGGTCTGGTGAATAGGATGGGTGCTTAAGCACAATGATGTTGTTATTAGCTAAAAACTGCTTCACAGACAAAACATTGCGAGCTGGTGCACACTGACATTTTCTAGCTGAGGGTAAGAAAATGTCTGTCTTTGAAGACGCATCCACTCGTACTGAGCGAAGCAATCGAGTTGAGCCTTGTTGCACTGTGACAGGTTAGAATTTCTTTGTCTCTCCCCTTCCACTCTTGCTTCCCAAGCTGTAGGTTTAGCCTCTTTTTTGTGTGTGTTGTACCTCATAATTTTCCTTTGTACTGCTGATCCTAAGTCTGCGTCCAAAGTCTACAATCCATGTTCAAACAAATCTTCAGTGGTCAGTGAGCTCAGTGTCCTCTGAATTTATATCTCATTGCCATTTAGGTGAATTTGAACTAAGAGCTCAGTCCTAAATACCTAATAACTGAAAAGTTATCTGAATCCTGAAGGCCCCAAGACTTCTGTGGTACTCAGTAATGTATTTACTTAAGCTCAGGCAACAAACCTGTAATCAGCTCCTGAGCTTCCTGGCAGACTCTTAGTTCTCAAGCCAGTACCTAACTAGTGACATGTTCTGTGATCCAGGAAGTCTAACAGGAAGATTAAGTAGTTGGTTGTATGGCTGGAATCTTTTTATAAATAAAATTGAATCATCTTCTTGAGAAAATGCAAGAAATTCCAGTACTTCCTAGGTGAAAGAACGAGAAAGTAGAAAAACACAGCAAGCATAAAACCACTTAATGAATTTGGGCATACCGATCCTATACACTGCTGTTTTTAAATTGTACAGAATGCAAAAGATCCCCCCACATACATCAATGTTAGTGGCAATGTGATGATTATGTATTTTCTGACTTCTCACAGAAAACTAGTTTATGAGCCAAAAGAGAACCTTACAAATAGGTAGTACTTTTGGGGCACTACTCGCCAATTGGAGTCCTACTGGCTCCTTGATGTACAAGGGCTTTTTATAGCAACACCCTAAATTTGTAGGATAGAGTAATCTTTCAGAAGAACTATATCTGTATTGTCAGTGAAAAGTTAAACTGCATTTTCACAGCCTTGGAATGTATCAGAGGACATTACTGAAGTGCAGTTATGGTTCTTATGAACCACCAAAGCAGGTTTGAGGGTTTTTTCCTTTGTATTTGTTTGCCTATGGAATCACTTTAAGCAGCAGTTCATAGCTAGATGTAAAGCCTAGTTCAGATGTTTGGTGTGGCATAATGCAGGGGAACAAAGAGGCAATGCACAAAAGAACACAGTAGGTAACTCAGAATCACAGAGTGACCTGAGTTGGAAGTTGATCACAAGGATCATCTATGCCTCTGCAGAGAACAACCCCAAAATTTACACCCTGTGCCTGACTGCATTTTCCAACAGTTTCTTTAATATTGTCAGGCTTGGTGCCGTGACTGCTTCCCTGGGGCAGCTGTTCCAGTGCTCCACCACCCTCTGAGTTAAGAACCTTTTCCTAATATCCAACCTAAGCATCCCCTGGCACATGTTCCTTACATTTCCTTTGGTCCCATCATTGGCAGAAGAGACCAGCACCAGCTCCTCCTCCTTCCCTTGTGAGGAAGCAGTCAACTGCTTAGGTCTTCTCTCAGTCTCCTCCAGGCTGAACAGACCAAGTGACTTCAGCTGCTCCTCATATGACTTTCCCTCTAAGCCGTTCACCTCTGGACAGTCTCCAGAAGCTTGATATCCTTTTTTACTGTGGGACTCAAAACCGCTCACAGTACTTGAGAAGGGGCTGCACCAGCGTGGAGGAGAGCAGGTCAGTCACTTCCCTGAACCGGCTAGTGATGCTGTGCTTGATGCACCCCAGGACACAGTTGGCCCCCCTGGCTTCCAGGGCACGCTGCTGGCTCATGTCCAACTTGCCATCAACCAGGAGTCCCAGATTCCTTTCCTCAGGGCTGCTATCCAGCCTCTCACTCCCCAGTCTGTATGTACATCCAGGGTTGCCATGTCCCAGGTGCAAAAGTCGGCACTTGTCCTTGTTAAACTTAACGTGGTTGGTGATTGCCCAGCTCTCCAATTTGTCTAGATCTCTCTGCAGGGCTTCTTTTCCCTCAAGAGTGTCAACAGCGCACCCCTAGTTCCATGTTATCAGTCAACTCAGTAAACCTTCAAATCTTGCATCCAGGTAATTTATGATGACAATTACACAGTTACACAATTTCTGCAGTGCCAAAAGAAGGTGGAGTACATGATTTTAAGGCCTTACAAGAAAAAAATAAACAGCAATAAAAAGAAACCTTGTAACATTAGTTCTGTTTAAGGCAATTCTCAGCTAGAGAGCTGTGAGGTACAGGGAGAAGCAAACAAATGTATGTCCCAAGAAAAGAATCTGGTTCTGGAGCTACATCAAAGACCACAATGGGAGAGGAAGATAAGAAGGCCAGTAACTGAAGATTTAACATTCTGGTTGAGACATTATTGAGATTCACATGGTTTTTACTTACTGAAGTGGCTCCACATGGCCTCAGAGTTTTCTGATGTTACCAGCTGTAAGTACTCAAAAGTCCCAGTCAGTCTTCAAAATATGATGAACTAAAAATAATTAGATTTTTAAAAATAAATACCTTATGTAGGTTTTTTTGATTAGTATCTGTATGTTCAGAAACAAGTCAAAGTTGGGTTCAGCTTTTTTCTCTACAACCACAACACCTACAAACAGTAATTAAAATATTTTTTTTTCAAGGAAAGAACATTTATGTTTTCTGTCACATAAGTTTAAGGGCTGGAACAAATATGCCACTTCCATGCCTGTGAACTTATCTGCCTACCTTCTTCCTACATTAGTCAAATTGTAATTATGTCCTTCATTTAATGTTTGCTCTTGCCTGAGAGTAACTCAGCTTAGCAGTGCAATAGCTATATATCTATAAAATCACTACTGCTCAAACATGACTGGTCTCAGACCTACCTGAGGCAAGAGAAGAATCATTACTACTCTTTATTATAATCATAATTCATAACTATAATATTGCTTCTTTTCATCTAGCAACTTATAATTCCTAAAAGCTATTGAAATCTACAAAAGCATTGCAAGTTATAAAATACCTACTTATTACAAGTTTCTTGAATTTTGAACAAAAACATTTAGGTATTTAAAAACTGCAAAGCAAATGCTGTGTTAAACAGGTTAAGTTCATTTGGGAAAAAAAGGTTATTTGCATTTAGTTATTTCTAATTATGGTGTTTATTTTTGCTATTTCTAGATAATACGCTTTTTTGTATGAGAATGGAATAATTTTCCCATCCTTTGTATGACAATAGAATAATTGTCCCATCCTTTATTAATTTAATTATTTATAAAATTGAAGTTATTTAGGTTATACATGTGATATATTTGAATGTCACATACACACAGATATGTATCTCTATATATTTCAAGATTCTTTTGGTTGGCATGAGGAAAAATACGGAGAACAGACTGGTAAAATTATTGTCTGTAGTGAGAAATTATCTGAGCCTTTCAGCTACTCAGCCACCTTTCCTAGTAAACCTAGGAAGGTTTTTGCTTAGCCTTATTCCAGCCTGTTTGGTTTGAGTATGGCTCAGATTCCTTTTAGCTAATTCTTTCTAGTCAGTTTGGACATGTTATGGTTTAGCTGAATTCTTGCTTTTCTAAGGCTGGATTAATCCAAGCCACTCAGAGAATTATTTTCATTTTTCTTTTTGCTCCTCATGGTATTAATTTTAAGCCACATTTCTTATTACTTTACTTTCTATATGCTTATCATCAGTGTGGAGACTAGGGCTATCCACTATCAATTGCAACTATTACAGTGTCCTAAAGCTCTGGGAGGAAGCCTCGAGAGGGCTGGATGCTCTTCAATAAGAATATTCTGGTGGTGCAAGTTGTCCCCACATGCCAAAAAATAAGCCAGCAGGGAAGAAAACCAGCTTTGCTGAGCAGAGAGCTTTGGGTAGATCTCAGAAAAAAAGAGGAAAGTATATGAGCTTTGGAAGAAGAGGCAGACACATCAGGAGGACTACAAGGATGAAGTGAGATCATGTAGAGAGAAAAACAGAAGGGCTAAAACCCAGCTAGAACTTAAATTGTCCAGTTCTGTGAAAGATAATAAAAAATGCTTCTACAAATATATTAACAGCAAAAGGAGGGCCAAGTACATTCTCCATCTTTCACTGGATGGAGGGGGAGCAATAGTGACAAAGGGTGAGGATAAGGCTGAGGTACTTAATGCCTTCTTTGCCTCAGTCTTCAATAGTAAGGTAAGATGTTCTCTGTGTACTTAGCCTTCTGAGTCAGAAAATAGGGACGGGGAGCAGACCAAAGCTTTGGTGATCCAAGAGGAAATGTTTAGAGACCTGCTCAGCCAGTTAGATATTCACAAGTCTGTGAGACGGATGGATTTCACCCAAGGGTATTAAGGGAACTGGCAGAAGTGCTTGCCAAACCCTTTTCCAACATCTCCCAGCAGTCCTGGCTAACTAAGGAAGTTCCACTCAACTGGAGGTTGGTAAATGTTATGCCCATTTGCAAGGGTTGGAGGGAGGATCTAGGAAACTACAAGACTGTCAGTCTGCCCTCAGTGCCAGGTAAGGTCATGGAATAGGTCATCTTGAGTGCTATCACAAAGCACATACAGAACAACTGGGTGATCAGCCCACACACCATGGGTTTACAAAAGTCAGGTCCTGCCAAACTAACCTGAATGCCTTTTATGACAAGGTGATGTGCTTAATGGATGAGGGAAAGGATGTGAATATAGTGCACAAGGACTTCAGTAAAGCCTTTGACACAGTATCTCACAGTACCCTACTTCAGAAACTGGCTTCCACTGGCCTGGACAGGTGCATACTCTGCTGGGTTAAAAGCTGACTAGATGGCCAGGCCCAAAGAGTGGTGGTAAATGGAGTTAAATCCAGCTGGACTGAGGCTGGTCACAAGCGGTGTCCCCAGTGCTTGATGCTGGGTCCAGTCCTGTTCAATAGCTTTATCAATGATGTGGATGAAGGGATCGAGTGTACTTTAAGTTCATGGATGACACTAAGCTGGGTGGAAGTGTTGATCTGCTGGAGGGTAGGGAGACTTTACAGAGAGATCTGAACAGGCTGGACCAATGGGCTGAGGCCAATGGGATGAGGTTTAACAAGGTCAAGTGCAGAGTCCTGCACTTGGGACGCAACAACCCTGGGCAGTGCTACAGGGTTGGGGAAGAGCAGCTGGAAAGCTGCCTGGCAGAGAAGAACCTGGGCACTGGTTGACAGTCGACTGAACATGAGCCAGCAGTGTGCCCAGGTGGCCAAGAAGGCCAGTGGCATTTTGTCCTGTATCAGAAATGGTGTGGCCCGCAGGACCAGGGAAGTGATTCTCCCCCTGTACTCAGCACTGGTGAGACCACACCTCGAATCCTGTGTTCAGTTCTGGGTCGCTCACTACAAGAAAGACTTTGAGGTGCCAGAGTGAGTCCAGAGGTCAACAAAGCTGGTAAAGGGGCTGGAGAACAGGCCTTATGGGGAGTGGCTGAGGGAACTGGAGTTGTTTAGCCTTGAGAAAATGAGGCTGACCACTTAGGTAATAAGGTTGTAATGAGCTGGGTGTTGATCTCTTCTCCCAAGTGACAGGTAATAGACCAAGAGGAAATTGCTTCAGTTTGCCCTGGGGGAGATTCAAATTAGGTATCAAGAAAAAATTCTTCATGGAAAAGGTTCTCAGGCACTGGAACAGACTGTCCAGGGGTATGGTTGTGTCCCCATCCCTGAAGGTGTTTAAAAGACAGGTAGATAAAGTGGTGAGGGATCTGATTTAGTAGTGGACAGGTATGGTTTGACTCAATGATTTAAAAGGTCTTTTCCAACCAAGTGATTCTGTGATTCTATATTGGAGATTAACAGATCCTGGTACACTGGAATCTTTTCATTTCCTTTCACCTTGTTGTACCAAAGGAATAATATCTCTCAGATATATCAGATACTGTGTTTGTATAACAAACACTGATGGTTTTGGATATTTGTAGCTAACAAAAAAGATTGTGGCCTGATATTTACTCAGTCAGTGTTGATGCCACACAGCACACAGCTGAGTACTTAACTGTGCATCTAAATAAAAGGAAATCCACAATTAAGAAAGGAATGCAAGCTTAAAACTTAAAATATGTTCACAATACCTGTTTTCAGATGTAACCGCTGGAAAGATGTATGTATTTTTCAAGGGATATTGTCTTTACTTAATAGTTGTATTTAGTATTGAATGTATGTGCTTGTGAAATATTGCAGAATTATTGTCATGCCTTCTTCTCTGCCCCATTCTATGTGTGGAGAGGGAATAATCTGTTCATAGAATCATAGAATCACCAGGTTGGAAGAGACCCACCAGATCGTCAAGTCCAACCATTCCTATAAAGGTGAATCAACCACCTCCCCGGGCAGCCTTTTCCAGTTCCCAATGACCCTTTCTGTGAAAATTTTTTTCCTAATGTTCAGCCTAAACTTCCCCTGGCGGAGCTTGAGGCCGTTCCCTCTCATCCTGTCCCCTGTCACTTGGGTGAAAAGGCCAGCACCCTCCTCTCTACAACCTCCTTTCAGGTAGTTGTAGAGAGCAATGAGGTCTCCCCTCAGCCTCCTCTTCTCCAGGCTAAACAACCCCAGCTCTCTCAGCCGTTCCTCATAAGGCCTGTGAGAGACAAACAAATATAATGAGGCTTGCAGTACCTTTCTAGGAGCAGGCATGCTTTGTAGCTTCTGTAATATCACAACAATATTTTTTTCTAGCAGATTTATGTTGAAGAAATAAACTTCCATTTGTGCAATCTGCACAAGGAAAACACAAATGGACCTAATTATAAAAGCTTGCACTGTTGTTAAAACAAGTAAGTAGTATCAACCCTATTCAAGAGTTCTATAGCAAATAAGTCAGAGCAGTATGGTGCAGTACGTTAGTGAGTCCACTGGAATGTGTCTCCCTTGCTTTCTGTCATAATCAAGCCAAGAGAGCTGCCTTTAGGTGGTTAACATGCAGAATAATATGGTTGAAAAAAAAAATGAAAAGGAATGATGTTTGCTTATATGTAGTGCTGTCTGGACTCTAACCCACTTCTCTGCCTCAGTCTGTTGTTGGTCTGCCCCAGCTTGCCTTTGTTCTGCAGCTTGCAGCTGAGGGGCAAGATAGAATCCTCTTTCACCCCATCACATCAACACAAGCAAGCCTGTGAGATGGACAGATCTGTCCATTAGGTCCCTAAGCCTTAAAGTGGTGAAACAGATTCAGATTGTTCTGCTTCTTTACCCTATTTTTCAGTATCATTAATGTTTGGAAACTGTTACACAAACCATAATCCAGAAGATTATGGAACAGAATGACTAATCTTAGTTCCCTGAATAAGACTCATTTATTTAACACCAGTATTGAAGGAGTTGGGGTGAGGAAAACCTGTGTCTGGAGAGGAAGCAATTGCACATCAAGACTCACAAGTATCACATGACACTGATTTTAACCTAAAGAAGGATTGTATATCAGGAACATCCAAACCCCAGTAATAAAATACTAATAACATTTCTGTTTAGCTAAATAAACAGTATTTTCACTTCCAGAAGTCCAGGGTCATTAAATTGACTTTACAAAGATGTATATGCATATGGCCTTATATTCTGCTTCACCAGTGTCCAGTATGAATATAGAGCTGGAGACAAATGGGAGTATCACCTCCAGTCAGGGCTGCAATAAACTAAAAGAAAAAAAGCAAACCTCACACAAAACACCTTTTCAAAAGGGAGGTTGTCTTGAATGTGGCACATTACTAGACCCGTATAGTCTTTTCAACTGCACTGGAGGTGTGGAAAACAATCCATTTAAGACAATATGCCAAACAAAGGCTTTGTGGTGATGCGGGGGTTAATTACAAACAACAGAGATTCATTATACATTCCAGAATGTTGTTCTCTCTCACAAAAGGCGCTCTCACTTGTTAAATGTCTAGCCTAGACTATCAGAAATTGCATTACATTTGCTGCCCCTCCCCTTATTCCTGGACTTTCTTGCCCTGGCCTTTTTTTTTCCTTCCTCCCATCTCTATTGAAAGATAGTAATTAAACACTAAGGCCTCTCAGTTTCTGCAGCACTGCAGGGGAACTCCTCCCTGTAATAAGCTCCAATTACTGGCTGCGACTGCAGCTGATGAAGGATTATCCTCTCACTCAGCTACGGCAAGCTCTAGAGTATAATCTTCAATTAGTTCAATTCATGTAGCACACTGGCAGGCAGGCCACTACGTTTCCCACGACTTACACAAACAGCCTTTCTTTGACACCCCCCAACTCTGCACAGATGGTCCCAGGACTGTCTGTTGCAAAGTTCAGTGCATCTGGCCCCTAAACCCACCTAATGCAGGCAGCAAAACAAAGACTGGGACTCAAGTGCCCTACAGTACCTATTTGTTTCAGTAACAGCAGGCTTTTTTTTTTTTAATAAAAGAAAGATAAATTATTCGAGGAGTCAGAAAACAGGTGGGTAAACAAAAAACAACCAAGAAATCCTCTAGACTGGTGCTATACATCACTTCTAGCCATTTTGAAACCAAGTTTAATTTTTTTAAAAACGAATCTTATAAAATGAGGCAACATGGGAGAGCCAAGGAGAGAAAAATTAAAACCACAAGTCTATATTTAGCTCTTTTCCTTTGTGCATAGGTATTCCAGATATCCTCAAGAAATATTTGATTTTTTTTTTGCAGCATGTCTGTCCAGTACTTGGAACAAAGGCTGTTGTGAACCCAAATTTACTCTGGGTTCTGACTTCTTTCTTCTGCATCCTGGTATTTTATATAGTCTATGTATTTACTGTCTTTAATTGCTGACTTTAAAAAATCCATAATATTACTTATTTTAAGAAAATATGTTAAAGTAGGTAAAGTTCAATTAGCTGTTGGCTTTCTTTTATCTATGTTTTTGATACTGGAAGGATTTACTGTATAATGGCTGAAAATAATAATTAAACAGACTGAAATAGATTAGTTCCGCTGACATCATCAACTCACACACTGAATAATTCTGTTGCCACTGTCTTTGCTTCAGAGGAACTGCCAGGACTGTAAGAAATGTTGTATGTAAAGGCATGCTGCTCATAACACATGCTTTTATGGCCCAGTATTTACATCTGCCAGATGCAATTTCCACTGCTGCCTCCATGTGGCTGCCAAAGCAGAAAGAGAAAGGGATTTTTTTCTAAAATGGGGGCCTATTTTTACCTGTAAAGAGGTTGTGTGACCTTTCAGGATGAATTACAGCACATACATGGCCATATTGTGAAGAACCCAAACCACAATGGTAATGACATTGGTACTGCTTTCCCACATAGACTTCATGTAGGGGCCTCCATTTCCAAGCCGTATAGCAATATTAAGACAGTCTTTCAAAAAAACCTACCCTACCATAATGACAAACATTGTGTGCATTCTTAGAACACTTCCTTATCTCAGGGCCTCTGTTTCCAGGATCCTGAAGAGCGCTGTCTTACTCCATACCTCGCTCCATTGAGCCAAGAAGCAGGATGTCCTTGCATGGGGACCTTAACCAACGAATCCAAGCACCTACATCCATCTGCATACCTGAACTTCTAGGACAGCTGCAGCGTAGTTAACTAGATCAGAACTGAACTTAGGAACGTTTGACTTTTTTACACAAGAGCGCAGCAATTTCTTTTCCAATGCAACAGATTTTATGCTTTTACGTACTTAGGCTCTCACATGTCCTCAGACCTGGGAAAGAACTTGTATGTCTGAAAGTGTATCTGTTTTCTTTTCCCCAACAGCATTGATTGGGATTCAGTAAAAGAGATGATTTTAATTGTAAAACTTGTCTCAGTCATGTCCTTGCACTATCATCTGTATCATACTGAGGAATATGCCGCTATAAACACTTCAGTCCCCCCAAAACCCAAACAAGACAACCTCCTCCCCTCAGTTGTTTCAGCTGGTCTGTTTATTTCTGACAGTGTGACAAGAAAGCCAGAAGTAAAGTGTAAGTAAATAAACAATAATTTTAAAAAAAAATCAGCCATTGCCCCGAGTAACATTTGGTTTATAATAGTGCTTTTCAGGACAGAAGTTGTATTTTGACTTCAAGTACTATTTAAATGTATGCATAATTTCCAGACAGATGCAGAATACTAATAAAGAGGATCTGAAAGAGAAAACTCTTCTTATTTCTTATAGACCCAGGTGCTGAAGGAATCAGAGTTGTATATTTCTACTATTTGGGAAGGATCTAGGCAGCCTACCATTAAGGAAACAATAAATATTTTTTTTAACAAAAAAGAAATCCACCAAGTCAACTTTTCTTTTTGCTGGAAACGCATAGAAAAAACATAGACAACAATCAACTGCCCTCACTTGTTACATGGGCAGTTTTCACATGTGCATGTTTACATCCCACCTCTGGATGTTGCGATGGACACTTAGTTTTATTACAATCAGAAGACTATCTTCAGTGCCGCTATGAACATCCAAATATAGGATTTGCTCATATTAAAATGTCATGTTTAAAACTGTGTTTATCGTGGGCCCCAGTTAAAAGGAATAGAAGATATTTCTATTTAATTTCCAAACTCAGTTGATTGATGGTGAACTGAACCTGAGATCATATCAGGGTTACAAACCTTTCATATCTAAGCAGTGGAATTTCTGCACTGGCTACCTGAACAGCTGAAGTGTAAATGTAAAATTATCTGATGAAGCAAAAATACGTATGTGAGATGAGCACATCCTATCAGACTTTTATTGACTTCAGCTGTTCTCTTCTGCCTTTTCCTTTCAAAATTTCTCTCAGACTGGACAAGTTATTTGGCTCACTGCCTAGCCAAATAACATACAGCACAAAATAGGCTCATGCTCTCTGTCCACTGGGTATTTTAGTCACAGCGAATCATGAAGCAATTATATATATGAGAAAAATTCTGAGCAACTAGGCAACAAACTAGAGAAAATTAGTGGGAAGAGTCAAATGAGCACCTAGTCACTGATCCTTGTCAGCTTGAATATCTCAAGATGGAAGGGACTCGTAAGGATTGAGTCCAACATCCTGAGAATATAACCTCAGGCCTGAAAAAAGTTTTCAGAATTGAATATATAGTATTTGTAAACCACAGAAATTAGACCATATTCATAAGTACTTGCAGGGGATACTTTTTAATTGACAATTTTCTTTGCTTAATTAGAATACAAGAGGAAACCAGGGCAAATTTAAGGAATTGTGGTATTGCCTTAACCAAGGTATTACATCTTGGATTAATTTTACTAAGTGATCTGCAACCTACCTTGGAACCCTCCCATTAGCTGTTTATACTTAAGTGACACTCTCATCTAGCTTAAATTTCTAGTTTAGGTTTTAGACCCTATCAAGTGCTATTTTCAACGGGCAGTAAAGTAATTGATACAGGAACCAAACAGAGAAATCACTTCATATAATCATAGAATCACCATGTTGGAAAAGACCTCTTGGATCATTGAGTCCAGCCATTCCCATATGCCACCAAACCATGTCCCTGAGCACTTCATCCACCCGTCCTTTAAACATCTCCAGGGATGGGGACTCAACCAACCCCCTGGGCAGCCTCTGCCAGTGCCCAATGACCCTTTCATCAACTCATAGATTTTTTTTGTATGTGTAGATACATATATTTACATGTATATGTGTATCTGCAACCACGCTAAGAGCAAGCTGTATGGATAGGCTGTGGCTACTGCCTGAGCACTGACACATATGGCATGGGTAAGAAACAGGAGAAATTGGAGGTCTGTGTGCCATTGCAGGGCTACTGTCTCAGTGAGATAATAAAGATCTGGTGGTGTAGTTTAAACAACAGGAGTGCAGCAATGGCTGGATACAGAGGTTTTTTTAGGAAGATCAGGCTGGGAAGGCAAGAAGGGGGGATTTGCTCAGTATGTGAGAAAGCAGCAGGAATGCATGGAGCTCAGCCTGGAACAGATGATGAGCCGGCTGAGAGCTTAAGGGTCAAGATTAGAGGGCAGATGAATATAGAAGCTGTGGTGGTGGGTTTCTGCTATAATCTGCCGGGCCAAGAAGCAGCCGTTTTCAGATTACTGGAAGAAGAAATCTGACATTCACATGCCCTGGTCCTCATGAGAAGCTTGAACCACCCCCAGTGCGTGCTAAAAGGCAACACAACCGGACGCAGGCAATCCAGGAGGTTTCTAGAGTGCATCAACAACAGCTCCTTGATACAGGGGACTGAGGACCCAATGCAAAGAAATGCTCTGCTGGACCTCTGCTGATCTTCCAAACAAGGGAGATCAGGTCAGGAAAGAGATTTGCAGAGCTGAACAGTGAAGTGCTTGTTTGTTTAGAGCACAAACTAGCAAAGAACAGCAAGTTTCAGGCATCTGGTCACCTGCTTAAAATCATATGTGTGTTTAAAAGCTTTCCTGGATCAGGGCCTTTATTGGCCATTAATATATACACTGGGAAAAAAAACAAGCCAAAGAGGTTATAATGAATCTGAAAAGCAAATTATGTCTTGAACACTGCTTATACATTATTGTCTTCTGATTTGATGAAGCATACATAATTATAGTGTTTGCTTTAAACAATATGCTGTCTTTCATGTAAATGCTGTAAATGCGAGCCAAGCTGAACAAAGAATTATTTCATACCTTTTAATTGAGAGTAGGAAATTTTAAGTTTAGCATATCTTTGCATAACACTAATCATCTCCCTTCCTACTTCTCTAGGAAATATAAATAAAGCATGATGTGTTATTACTGAAAATATTTGTAAGATATTAACAAAGTTTGCAACCAGCATTAGCTGCACAGTAACAGGGACTTTATTCATCAGGATGCACATGTAATCTGTTCCATGTAAAAATCATTATCACATGTATCGAACATGCTGTGGATAATAAATGACAGGGCAGTAATAAAACAAAAAGAGCTTTGTTTCAGGACACAAAAGCAAATTGACCCTTTTGATTTATTTGTTTTTCTAAAGGAAGGAAATGCTCATTTAGCAGATTAAAAATTAGATAGGGAAGTTGAATGACAAAAATCTTGATGAAGCTGGTACATGTCAGAACTGTATGGAAAGATAACAAGTTATTATAACAGAAAATGTGAACAGTACAGTAAAACACAAGTATGATCAAAGCTGTGAAAAAAGCAATTAAGCTGTTTTGAGCTGTTTTGACATTTGACTGATATTGTGTTGAATGTGTATGTGGATTTGAGGCATTAAAAATTTGTTCACGAACAATTCTGTTTAGGAAGCACCTAGTGGAATAATTTTCTTTTATCTTGTCATATAAAGCAAAATGGAAAATATTTCAAGAAATACAGTGTCACTCGATTAATCAGATTTATTTTGCTATGCTTTCTCAGAATACATGCATTTTATGTTGCTATAGGAATGACACCTCTGAGTTACTGAATAGTTGGAAGATTCATTGTAGCATAGGGTGGAGAAGTCACTCCAGAGCTCATGCAATTTCCTTTTTGAGAAACTTCCTTATGTAAATAACTGAGCTATTCAATGTGAAAGGATACCAGGGTAAATGGAAGCTTTCTTCTTTTCAAGCTACAGGGAAAGATGTAAGTAGTTTGTTTAGTATCTAAATCCAAGACAAGAATTGATTCTAGAAGGCTTCTAAAAGCCTGATAGAAAGTACTTCAATAAAATAGTTTAATTCAGGCTAGCATCAGATTAATTAAATTAAACTTTGTTTTGAGATGTAGTGTTAAGAAGAACTGTAAGGTGGTAAGAAGGATGTGGTTCTTTCTAATTGTTGCCACATTTTTTATGCAAGATCCTACTGCAGAAGTTAAAGGGATTTTTTGCATTCATTTCAATGAAATCAGGGTTTCCTACCTATTATATATACGCATCCCTACTCAGCTGAGATGCATTTCACTGAACATAGAGCAGAAATACTTCTGTCAGCCTGGCTAACAAGCAACTAGAAGTTGCATTAAAAAGGTAATGTTTGAATACGAGGTTCCTAAATACACTATCCTGAAGAGACAGTTCTTCCAAACATGAGAAGATAACAAAAGTGACCCCCCAAAAAAAGTCACCAAGCCATCAGACAATGAAATCCAGTGGCCCTTGTTCTGGTTTCCTTGTTGTTTCTGAAGTAGTGAAAAAATGATGGAAAAATAATGTTTTCTTTGTGGAAAGCAAATGAAGAAAGTCTGATATCCTGCCTTTTCACTTAGAGAAGTGCTGACTGCTCCTTTGCACTTAGAAGTGGTGGAAAAAAAGCAAATGAAAAGAGAGGAGTATCTCTTGGGTTGGTTTGTCCTGCCAAAAAGAGACTGTGAAATGAAGTGGTGTGGAAGTGAGTAATCCTCTTTCAATACACTCTAGTTTTGAGTGAGGGTTTAAGGACAATTAACTATGAAATGATAAGATGAGCACGTTTAGTACTTCCAATTTAGTTAAACCTATGCTGACAAATCTAAATAAAAATCTTCATAATTCCAGTTAGTGGCCATGTTAATACAGCTGAAGTCTCAGATTTTAAGAGTGGCAACTGGAGCTTAAACACAAAGAAGATAGAAAGGTAGGAAAAAAAACTAGCCACAAGTTACCAGTGGTACAAAAGAATTTCTATTCCATGCAGCCTCCTACAGACACCTAAAATACCCCATCATAAGCCTTGGAAATGGAGAGTCGTAGATACAAGCGTAAACTTGACAGTTGGAAGGAAACTGCTGAATTAGTTTTAGAGAAAGCTGTCAGGCTCTCCCAGCTCATGAAGCCTAAAACACTACAGGGCCTGTTCTGCTGTCATTTATGCCACATGCAGCTTGGCTTTGTGTGTCACGTACAGCATGAGTCACCATGTCACTCCCAGTTTATGTAGAAGTGAGCAAATCTCATGCTATTTCTTAGTTAGGCAGGGAGGAAGTTGCCTCTCAGAATGGTCTTTTTCCCAAGCGAACTAATTATAGCCATTCTTACTGAAAAAGCTTATGTTCTCCCACCCCATGCAAAACATTAGCACACTTCTTTCCATGTTCATCTGAGAGCATTGCAAAGAGAAGCTTTACAAGACAAACTCTAAGATGATAATTTCTGTGTTATGTATCCCCTCACACAGCTGGCTGCCATAACTTAGGTAAATATAAACTCTCCTGCACTTCATCCTTTCAGGGTGAGACGTTAAGTATTGCAGTGCTTGTGGCCCCCCTCCTCAGCTAGTCTAAATAGGCAGCTGCCCAGTTTATTTCTCTTGTGCTCTCCCCTGACAGCCCCCTTTCACACTTTCCTCTCTTTAGTTTCCTACACTTCACATTTTCCTTTTGTGCCTTGTCATGTTCTTCAGCATTATGCTGCCTCTTCTTAACATCCTCCAGCACGTACGTTCCTCCCCTCCTACTGCATTTCCAAATGTCTTATAACGTTCTGGATAACTTCTCAAAACACTACTTCTCCTTACTGCTCCTGCCAGTATCCTAATAATTCCACATCCACACCACCCTGCCTGGCCCCCTGTCATGAGTAGCATGCTACCTCATTTCTCAACAACAGCTCACCTGCATCCTGTTAGAAACAACATAGTCTTGCCAATCCTAGACATTAAGTGATGCACATAGTAACTTGCATTACAGAGATTTTCCAGAAAACAAACAAAAAGCCACTGTAGACTAATTTTATATTTTTTTTACTGGGTTTTTTTGAGCCTGTCTTGGAAGTTTCAAACCTTCTCCAAAAAGTATTAAAATGCTTTAACTTTTATTTTTAAATGTGATTGGGGTTTTTTTCAAACAGTGTTGTAATTGGCATCGCCAATACTACTATGAAAGATAACCAAAAATGTTACAATTCCCTAACCTTTCAGGAACAGAAATTGCTTTAGTCCTGCCAACAATGTTAGTACAAATGTTGGATTAACACTGTCACTTGGCTTTGATATCTTGCAAAGTGCCTTAAATTGTGGTTAAATTGTGTCTTGAAGTTCAGATGAACAATCCTATGATGATGATTTCAGCTGTTTTAACTATAACAAAGCATAGTGAACATTTTGGATTATCCTAATTCAAAAGACCAAAAGTAGCAAATTAGTCTCAAGAACTAGTTATTGGCAAGAACCAGAGAGAACAACATAAGTAGAGATGCACAGCAATTTTGGTCATTTTTATTGCTACACTACTGAAATAATTATTCTGACACAATTCACATGCAATCAAAAATTATCATATTGGGATATAGACAAATAATTCTTCCAAAGGGTGTTTATACTGCTTCCACATCCATTGCAAAGCAAATATAAAACCTTAAGCTAAAATGTTTGAAACACAAGTGCACGTCTATATATTAATTTCTTTATAATTTTTTGTTTCACATAATTTGATGCTTTTGAGACTTGTAGCAGGCACATAGGAAGGTACAACAAGGATCAAATCTATTATGTTTCACTGCCAAATACTGACAACATGCTGAGAAATTTGTAATTACATTTACTATGTGATAATCCCTTTAGATGCTGTATCTATGGTGATATGCTTTTTAATAAAGTTATGACAAGGGGTGAAACCTACTATATGAATGAGAAGCCTACAGAAAAATGATGAAATGCACTGCCCCAGCTTTCACCATTATGTCCTTATCATGCTGGTCTTGAAGGATTGTTAACACCCAGAGCTGAAGGGACTGAGGTGTGGGTATCAGCCATGGGCCACTGCTAATCTAGGTCTTGGTTCAGTTCTTTTTAGGTCCTGGTTCAGTTCTTTTTAAAGTCAACAGTAAAACATCCCTGAGTGTCATTGATCAGGCCCCTTAAATTCGCAGGAATCAGAAATGAAAGTAAAGAGGTTAAATAGCAGTGTGTGCTACTTGCATGTGTTGGGCTTGAAAGAAGTGAGTAGAGGCAACATTAAAAGTAAACCAGTTGAGGTTCAGCCTGGAAGAGATCTTTAAAAGAAGTTTCACTGAAGCAATGGGGTGGATCTGCTACTACAAGCAGCAAGCATAGACAGAAACATGAAGCTGAATATAGGAACAAATACACATTGCTCTTATTACAGAATTAGGTTATATTAAGATCCATTAAGAAATGGATCCTTCCAGGCCTTCTTGCAGCAGATGAAAGTAGGAGGAAAACACCAGTACTGCAGGTAGGATTCAATTATTCCAGCACATGAGTAACAGATGTATTTTCCAAGCAGTCATTGAAATTTCAGGCTTAGCTCTGGTAAATAGTGCAAGTGTGACGGAACAACAATTGCAGAAAAATAAATTTAATGTTAATGACAATTTGACACACAGCTGGGATGGGAGAAATCGGAGTATACTCTGAGCTGTGTTTGGTGGCATCAGAGAAAGGGGATGAAATACAGAGTGCTATATCATCTCTAGAGAGTGTATGGACAAGTATTTTAGATTCAGACTGGGGGGTCTTAAGGTGGAAATGAGGAGAGCAGAGTCATCTCATTATTTTAATTGACCACAAGTTGACTATGAATTGCTGATATTGATGCAGCTATGGAAAGATAAATTGAGATTCATTAATGTTTCCCTGAAAAAGTGTTATGAAATTTATTCCAAGAGCACTCCCAAGACTTCATGCAGAATATCTGTGTACTCTTCAGGTCATATGAAGATGAAAAACAGAAAAACATGTTAGCAGAGGAACAGAAAGTAGACTGGAAAGCAACTTGACTTTTTTAGCCCAGAATTAAATAAGGCACAATAGGCAGTCTACAAGACTACAATTGCTCAAGATCGTTAATAGGGAAGGAGAAGGATAATTTCAATGAAAAAAAAAAGGTCAACCCAGTACAAAGAGATATAAAATATGAATAAAACTAAGGTTAAAATTAGAAAAAGAAAGAAAGATTATAGATCAGACAGCAAAATCTCTCTCCACTTCTAGGGTGCTCAGGTGAGCTTACAACAGGCTGACTTTAGGCTTGCAGATCTTTGCTAGTCACATGTTCATAAAAGGGATAAATTTGAAGGGGTCCAAGTTAATGAGTTATAAAAAATTGTATGAAAATCAGAATTTTAAGGAAGCCACATAATGGAACTGAGACAATTTACACTTCCCATTGGCTTTGCCACATCTCAGTTTTAAAGTCCGTAACCATGAAACAATGATGTTTGGTTACAAATTTAGGCATATAGTTGAGTTTACATAGTTTTGAAAAAAGACAGCAATAAACTAACTAAAAGGATATGAAAAGCACGTGAGTGATTATTTATCTGATGGATTGAACATACAAGGTAAATTCAGAGAGCAAAACACATTTTCACTGGAGTTTAATAATGTTGTTTTGGAATATGGCTGAAATTCTTAATAGTTTCAGTTTCATAACATAGCCCAGCTGGAATTTCCATTTCAAGTTATTATAATACAGAGCTTTACAGTGGTATTTTAACTGTTCATTTTAAATGGTTTTCACACAAGGAAGTTTACTTGAATACCAGATATACTGTAAACATACCGAACATCTGGTAATTAAGTACAGTGCACAGTAATCTCCATAAAGCCTGTATCTGCAGTGAAATCTTTTTAATAAATAGTTGATAATGGAATGAAGCTATTAAAAGAATTACAGCACACATGGTGAAGTACATCCTTAGTAATTCCTTAGCATGGAAAAAGAAAGCTTTTAACTGTCCATTTTACCAAGAATCTTTAAGATGGAACTGTTCTGAAATGAGTCTCAGCATAGCAATTCACCAATTGCAATAGAAAAAAAAAGGCTCCGACGTTCTACTAGATAATTTGAATAACTCTTCAAATACGCAGTGAACTCTGTGCAGTTCTCAAACAGTTCATACCCCACTTCATGAGACAGAATGACCCCAAGAATATTTGTTCATCTCACCAGGACACCATTCACTTCACAAAATGGGAATGGAGGGTCATTTATGTTTTATCGCCTCTTAAGAAATACGTCACCATGAAGCAGTTCATTTGCATTATTTGGGGCATCCGTTTTCAGCCTCAGCAGCACCAGAGAAGTTTTCTTCTCTGAGCAGAGTTAGAACACATCTGAACAAATGTGAGCTCCTACTTCTCCTTGTTTAGGATTTCTTTGGAGAAATCTGAATGCTTTAGCATTGTATAGACAAAGATTAATTTATTTTATTAACAAACTGGAGATCCCAATCTTCAAGCTCAATTAGCTGACACTTCACAATATCCCAAACAAGTCATTATGTCACTAGCCCTTAAGTTGCATCACCTGATTGTCATTTACATTGTATTTCAAGAAACATCAGAAGAAATAGTTCACAGAACCTTTTTGTGCATGCCCTTCTACCAATGTCTGCTTAAAAAATAATAATCCTGACTTTATTTTTAATAGCAACATTTTCCCCCCCTTGCATTTATCAGTGATTCTTATTCTTAAATCAAGTAATCCAATATTGAGTTTGCCATCAACCTTGAGCTACCAGGTTTGAAAGGTTGCATGTCTTCAGACTCACGGGCAGCCTGTTTATACAACTGGGCATTTTTCAACCTCAGCTTTTCCAATTCCTATTTAAGACCTTCTGTACTTTTTTTTCCAGGAGTGCTGGCACATCATTTAAATCACTCATATGACTCATTAGCTTATTCTTTTTTTTAGCCACTCAGGTCCCTCTACCTTACACTCCTCTATATTGCCATTTACTTTTTTTTCTTTAAGAAATCAACGTCAAGACAGCTTATGAAGCTGGTTGACAGTTGTCAAGCAAAATGTGAATTCATGCTAGCATCAGATGTCAATGCTATACACCTCAAGCTATGCACATCTGCTGTCACAGAATTGCTTCTGTGGCATGACACCTCCCTGCATACATCCTTTTCTCAGTTGAAAATACTTCCACTGCCATATTGTTCCACATAGCTGTGATCAGGAGACTGAACACAGCCAGTGACAGCAATATTCTGCTATTGACGTTTATCAAAACACCCACTAACAATTATTCACGTCTGATACATATGAGATCAGAAAGGAGACTTACCACTGATTTCTACTCTCCAGTTATCTACGTACCTCATCTTTGCAATGTGTCCATACTCTGGTTTTCCATTATGAACTCCCATGTTATCTCCTTCTGTCTATTAAGCTTTTGAGTCTCCTTAGGACCTTTATGGGTGCACCTTTATGGACCTGCCATACGTTATCTGCATCCTCAGCTGAAGAAACGCCTTTGGACTCAGTCAAGGACCTTCTTGTTGCTCCAGGAGTAGGAATTGCCTGGCTCCTGGGATAGGAAGACCCTCCTCAGCATTAGCAGGTTTCTCTGAACGAGATAAGGAACATCTCTTCCTTAGCACTGCAGGTGAGATTATCCTCCAGAATCACATTGTTCAAGTCCTGGAACCAATATCGAACTGCAGTTTCTGGTGCTGAAGGCAGGATAACAAGCAAAGACTGACTACACGGCTCCTCTTCATCTTGCCCACCACTTCTCTGCCTCATAAGTAGTTTGCAGAGGGGCTATTACAATATCTTGCAGAAATCAAGGCTGTAATTTGTCTTCATCCTGCACTTCTTAACATAGTAAAGGAGGTAGGAAGAGGGTGGTTGCAGAGCAAGTGATGTTCCAGCCACAGACCAGAGCAGGGAAATTCAGACCCTTGCAGAAATTCAGCAACATTGTCCTTAGGTTAACTCCTAGAGCTGTCTTACCCACCACGTGTGCATATATCCTTGTGTTCAAAAAGTGTTAAGACAGCACTGTTCCTGAGGAACTTTAAAGCTTGTTTCAATCCTGAAACAATCAAGCAGCTTGAGCCTATGTCAGCCATTTCTGACACCTCAAAGAAAAGTGCTAGCACATAGAACAAGATTTTTATAGCAAAATATAAAAATCTAAGCATAGGGATGTTTTTCAAATACACTAAATCATGTCATCTTTTTATAAATTTGGCAGGTGTTCACCAAACCTGATATAAAAGACGATAGCCAAAATTTAAATATCTAAGTTCAAAAGTATTGACCTTAATCATCTTTGAACCTCTTTCATTCCTCCCCTTCTTTCCACCTCCAGAAGAAAAAAGCCTCTTTCATGTAGTAATCCATCCAGCTGTATAAACAAGAGAGAGTTGCCACAAACCTAAAGTAAACTGACAAGCAATTTACATAGGGAAGAAAGACAGAAAAGGAGGTATTTCTTGAGGACTTTGAACCTCACATTGACCTGACTGCTATTGTTACAGAGCCAATGTATGGCTCTCCAGTCAGTTCAGTACATCCCTTGCCTATGTTTGAGCACATAAGTCTGCCAAACCATTTTGGAAGCTCAAGGAAGGTGGAGCAGGTGTTAAGCTCTTAAAATGAACAAGAACTTTCGTAGCTGAGCAATAGTGCAACATAAAGAGTTATTTCACCACTAGTTCCAGAGCTGTAATGGACATTTTGGCCCAAAAGAAGTCATAGAGGTTCTGTTCGGAGTTGGTTTTACTACTTGGCATGCTCCTTTGCCTTTAACTTAGAGTGGCTTTTCTCCNAAAAAAAAAAAAAAAAAAAAAAAAAAAGAAAAAAAAAAAGAAAAAAAAAAGAGGATAAAGCTTGAAAGAAAAGAAAAACTAAACAAATTTATTAGAAGATAAATGTATTCTGAGAATATTAAAAAAATATTACGAATTGTTGGTGCCAACTTCTATCTTTGATTTTTAAAGCTCAAACGTTACTTTTCTGAACAGAAGAAATGTTCTTTTTTCCTTTTCATTTTAGAATATTCTTATGAGGAAGAGTTATCGTAAAAATATGTATGTTCTGGACTTGAAAAGGCTCAGATTCAGAAAGTTTCTTACAAGAAAACTAGGCACTCGTTTTCTGAAAATCTGAAAAAAAAAAAAATCTAATACCTCTGTAGCCACAGACACTAAATTAAGTTTCAAGTGACATTTAAAAAACAGATTTCGGAGCGCTGGAAGAATTATTGAGCATATCTGAAATATACATGTGTCCAAACCCATGATGTGAATTCTTGTCCATAAAAAACCCTTCCTGTTCCCTTGAGGACCGCTTATTTGTGCTACACAAGCAGTACTGGAGATTTAGTGAGTGGCAAGAGAAAAGTTTTTCCTTTTTTTCCAAAATATTTGTTTTCTATTAACATACTTTCCAGTGCCAGGATGATTAATATCTTTCTATCACTTCCACCAAATGAAACTTCTGCTTTCAGACTGATGAGGGACGTGTGGGATTTCACTTCATTTTGCTGCTTGCATCTTTGGTCCACAATGCACATGTTCGATATGGCAATACAATATATTTGTGTTTGGAATTATAGGAAAAGATTTATACAATAGTACAACACAGGATGGATTTTGATTTGCAAATCATAGAATAGAATAATTTGGGTTGGGAAGGACCTTAAAGATCATTCAGTTCCACCCCCCTCACCAATGGGCAGGGACACATCCCACTAGATCAGGCTGCTCAAGTCCCATCCAACCTGGCCTTGAACACCTCCAGGGATGGGGCAGCCTCAGCTTCCTGGGCAACCTGTGCCAGTGCCTCACCACTCTCATAGTGAAGAAATTCCTCCTTATGTCTAGAATTCCTCCATATGTCTAGTTTATATTTTATCAATTGGAAACCAAGCTCCTGAAAACAAACAATTAAAAAAAATAGCAGTGATAATTCATACATAATGGTATATAATACAAATTAAAATAGCTCCTGGCCAAATGTTGATAAGAGAATTATTACCAAATATGGTCTATGAGGATCTTTGCTAGCAAAACTCAAGAAGTCCTAGAGGAAAAACAAATTGAGTCTAAATTCCCAGTGAAGCCGCCTTTTTTCCACTTCCACTCTTACCAGTCAAATCAGTTAGAAGAGACATATGGATTTGTGCACACTCTGGGGAATACTCATATACCTATACCTATTCTAGTATAAAGCTCAGTTGTGAATCACCAAGATGTGGTAAAACTCGTGCTTCCTGAAACACAAGTAAATAGCTCAAGAATAAGACAATTTTGGCTTTCAACACAAGGAACTTGTGCTAGCACATGAACACTGGTGACCAGGACAAACCTGGTAAATAAGAATTCACAGGAGTTCTCTATGCTGGTAATTATGAAATCGAAGCATGGTCCATCTATCTACTCACACCCCTCAGACTAGGATCTGGCAATAAAACAATTCTGGCTTTAGGGCTTCTTTTGTCAGATAAAAAATTGCCACATCCTGCATGACATAATGCATTTGTTTCTTATGCACGCTTTGCCAGTTCAAATTAGTTCCCAAAATGCTGATGTATCAACTCAGCATTTATTGCCAGATCAGTTACCTGTTCATGCCACTCTAATATTATGCTGGGTCAGGCATCTTCTGTCCTCCAATTAGCATTAAGCTGGCTCAAAATCAAAAGGCAGCATAACCTCCATGTTCTGCTGTCTGAGCAATTTGATATAAAAGTGATAAGTGAATATGAGTCATATTGCACCATGCCTCACTGTCAGGCAAAGCTGATGAAACCAGGGTTAAGAGAGGTACAAGTCATACAGCAGACATTACAGTCAGATTATACAGTAACTACCCAAACATTTGTGCCCTGAGCTCAAAATCTTCCAACTGAACTGGAGCTCATCCAGAATACCTTTATTCTGTGATACTTTGCGGTTTGAAGCTGTGTTACTGAGTGAACTCTGGGATTGGATAAAGACATGAAACCTTAACTTTCTTTCCAATACATGGTAAGGCTGCCACATAACTTGCCTAGGTCAGCAGATTTAGCTTATTTAAGACATTCTGCCTTCATATCCTAAGAAGGTAATTGCTAACTGCTAAAATAATAAAGTAATTTCTAAGAGCTAATTAGGTGTGTCTACAACTGAGTGATTTAGATATGTCGGCCATCTAATACTTTTTAAACATAAAATTGTATGGATTTACACGATTAAGGTCACATTGAGGAAGATGAGAGAAGGAAAATCTGACAGAAAAATCCTTTCCCTTCTGGGAACAATGCAAAGAATGTATGTGTATATGTATATGTATATGTATATGTATATGTATGTGTATGTGTACGTGTATGTGTATGTATATGTATATGTATATGTATATGTATATGTATATGTATATGTATAAAGAAATAATAAACCAGTCTAACTGCAGGCACTGCCCACAGAAACCGAGAGATGAGCCTTCCCAACATTATTCTGTTACTTTGGAGGTGCCATGTTCTAGCTTTCATACCATTCCTGAGGTGAGAAAAGAGTGTGCACAGTTTGCTCCTAGCCTGTATCTCAAAAAAACCCCCAATCCACTCGTTATTTACAGGCTTCTTTCATCATGGCACTTCCACTCTGGAAGTTTTTTTGAAGGCATTTTTTTGCATAATTATTCATTAAAGTTTGTGGGGTAATGAAGAGATATGTTTCCTTCTACGCTATGAGTTATGTTGTGTGGGCCTTCAGTGTGACCTGGGCCTCACAAGTCCTGAGAGAATTTAATTTCTCTATGGATGCAATCAATAAACAAAAAACACCACTTGAGTATTAAAATGTATCTTAAAAGGACCTGAAGTTGTAGCTGCCTTCCTAGAGCAGTCACATCTCCCTTTGCTTGTCAGAGACTGCAAACTGGAAGAGCCATAACCATGGAGAACGTAGGCAGTTGTTATGTGGGTAACCACACTGCAAGAGGCTTTTCAGGTAAAATACATTCTGCTGTAACAAGGTACTTTGCAACTTCTTTACAAAGACAGCTGTCATACATTATACTTTTCATATATTAAATAAAAGCTTTAACAAAGCTCCAGGATGTATGTGGATACAGAATTGTCAATAGCTACCTTCTAGCAGAGAAAGGAAGGAGAAATAAGGAGAGAAAAATCAGATACTAAGCTCATAGCCCTAAATAAAAGACTACTTCAAATAAGGAAGGGATCATGAGGTTTATTATATAAGAAATTCACTTATGCTATCTCAGAATAAAATATGTTTTCTGAAGAGATAATGACTGAGATCCAAAGTTTGTTTGGATGACTTCTAATCACCTTTATAACCAATTCGGGCTCTTTTTTTTTAATTTTTATGGATGGCAAGTATTTATTGTTTGTTGATTTCTGTAATTGGGAAGAGAATGCATGGATAGGAACTGCACAGACAAACCTGAGTTCTTATCTAAACTGCACATTACAGTGTAAAAAAAAGAGTTTGTCTAGAATTATTTAGACATTACAATAAAGGTGAAGGGGAGAGGTAGAATATGTACACTCAAAAATTTAACCCTGATGGTAAGGGGTTTCCTCAGCTAAAACTGAAATGTTGCCTTTTCACATAAAGATCCAGTGTAACTCTTTTTTCTACTGCAATTAACCATGCCTTTGCATAGGACTCTCTGGTTTCATACTATGGGACTTGAATAAACAAGTCACATGTCTCAAAGCATAGTTACCTTGCTTACCTTGTCTTTACTCCCTTCCTCTCCCGTGGGGCTTAGGTATGTATATTGAAATCAAATAGCAACAATACCCTAAATCCTGAACTATTCTGCAATGCCCTGTGCAAAATCAGAAAAAAACAAACTCCTTTAGAAGATTTCTTCATAGCGCACAACTTGAGAAGATAGTCCAAAAGTTTTAGTTCCAATGAAATAAATCAAATCCACAGCAAATAGGAAGCCATGGAGGTCAAACATGTAAATGCTGGAGACCCATCAGGAAGAGATATCTAAGGTTACTGCATGGGGCAAGAGAAAAAGAGTCCACTTCTGGCTGTATGGTACAATGGGTTTTCATAAGAGGAAAAGCTGTGTAGTCTTACATCCCACAGGAAGGAGCTAAATAGGTTGTAGCACAGCAATGAGATATTCGCCTACTTTGTCAGGAGGGCAAAGTGCACATATGACATTGTTTACTTGGTCAGGCAAGTGAGGTCTCAGACTTAGAAATGTGCTTCAAAAGCTTCTTTGTTTAACGCAGATTAAAAAAAAAAAAGTAGTGGCCTTGGGCAAATATGGAATCTCAACTGATAGACAAACCACCACAACAGAACTGTACGCTATGAGTCTATGCATATTATGAAAAAAGGAATTAGTGAGGTCTTCCCTAGGCCAGACCAACAATCTCTTGTCAATTAGCTATAATATTATGAAATTGACATAACGTTAAGGAAACCAGCTACCTTGTACTGTTATCAGATTCTAAGTTGTTTCTTTTTTTTCATGGGTCACATTGAGGAAATTGAGAAAAAGAATATCTGATAGAAAAATCCTTTCCGTTCTAGGAATAATGCAAAGAATATGTATCTATATTTGTGTGTGTGTGCGTGCATGTGTGTATGTATATATATAAAGGAATAATAATAGATGCTGGTTTTCTCCTTCTAAATATACTAGCTTGCTTTCAAATTAATACTTCATCAAAAAATGCATGAAAGCGCAAGGCTTAAAAATGTCTTCAATACGCAGCCACATCATTCAAGAAAAACATTTAGGGGTTTTGATCACATACCTCTTGAAATTAGTGCATAATCTTTCTTTTCTCTTGCAGTTCAGAACTTATAAAACATTAAAAGAAACCTTTCTATACTGGCTTTTTAGTGGTCTTTGTTTGTCAAATCCAATACATCTCCCACTTCCTTTTATGACAGTGCCTTCAGTCCTCTAATAAGGATTCTACCCCAGGTACTAGCATGATAGAATGATAGAATCACCAAGTTGGAAAAGAACTCTTGGATCATCGACTCCAACTATTCCCGTCTGCCACTAAACCATGTCCCTGAGCACCTCGTTTAAACATCTTTTAAATACTTCCAGGGATGGAGACTCTACCACCTCCCTGGGCAGCCTGTTCCAGTGTCTGATGACCCTTTCCATGAAATTTTTATCCTGACATCCAGCCTGAACCTCCTCTGGTGCAGATTGAGGCCATTCAACACCAGCCAGCCTTCAGTCAAATGGAACTTCCCCAGTTGGCCAGGACTTCTGGTAGATGATAGAAAGGAGTGCCATTTCCAGGCTAATTCCTGTCTAGCCTGGCTTCATCCTCCTTGCCCTTCACGTCTAGTTTAAAGCTCTATTAATGAGCCCTGCTAGATTTTTTGTCAGAATTTTTGTACCCCCAGGAGACAACAGAAGTAATGTGGACAGAAGAAAGTGCAGAAGAAGTGGTATCCCCATCCTAAATCCAAACAATACTCCCCTCCTTCACATTCATTTCAAGACAAGCCACAGACTCATCCTCATTAGTGCCTAATGTAACACACCATCCATCAACAACCCTATAGCAGGTGTTCTGCACAAAGAGAAACAAATTAACTCGTTCATGATAATTTGCAGTAGGCTGGCCTCTCCTATGCTTTTATTAAAATATTATATAGATTTTTACTGTTTCTGCATTGTGGCCACCCATTTAATGGGTCTATCAAAAGCAACAAGTTAAAAATCACCACAATAAATATAAGAAAAATATTCTTGCTAATATTTTCTCTTCATCAGTAATGACAAAGTATAAAGCCACTCTTCTGCTGCAGTGAAACTTCTAGTTTGTATCACAAAACTAACATTTCAAAACTGGTTTTGTTTTGCTCATTTGTCACCAAATTGATGAGCATAGTGCAAGCCTGATTATCACTGCCTTTGTAACAAGTGTGCACAGGTGCAAAATCTCCAGTTTCCTTCATTCAAGAGACTGATCACATTAACTGTCCATCACTAAGTATTAATTACATTTTTTTTGCAGTCTCTTTTGCCCAGAACGTTTTGGATATTGTCACTTCCACTTCCTTTATGTCAGGAGCCTTAGGGAATTGCAATAATAGAAGTTTTCCTTGCTGTTAGGAAAGGAAAAGACAAAGACTACACTGTTTGGTAGTCTATATCTGGTTTCACACTTCCATTCTTTTGTCATTACTGCACCTGGTAAACAGCACCCTCATCACATTTCCTTGCACCTTCTGAGCTCCTGCTGTTTGAACTTAATACCACTACATCAGCAGATACAACCTACAAGAAAATTCTTACCAAAATGTGTAGCTCTGTTATCCTTTATGAATGCCTTCATCCAGCCACAGCAAACTTTCTGCAGTCCAGCTGTATGGACAGTCCCGATGAGGCAATCACACACTGCAATGGCCACTTCTGACAAGGGACTCATTCAGCCTTTTCCCCCAGCATAAGTCTACACCTGTATTTCAGTGACGTCGTGTCATTCTGTCTCTATCCATGAAGGAGATCAAGGGAAGAATTGCTGATAATTCTCTCACCTGAACTGTAACTAAGAAATAAGACAAAGATGGTTAAACCCAGTGGTTTTCTCCCTTTTCTTTGAGTGTCTGTGACAGCAAACTACAGGAATGATGGATTTGCAGCTCCAGTTTTGCAGAGTTTGGCCAAGAAAAGGCAAAATAGCTCCCCTTACCCACCCAACCCCTTTACTTGCCGAGAGCTAAGCCTAAGATTTAGCCTACTACACTATCACATATATTGCACAAGAACTGTTCAGCACATTGATAGCACTCTTATGCCCAGTTAATTCTTTACTCTGTACTCCTTGTTGCAGGATCTTTGTCTCTTGGGTGGCCTTTCTGCTAATAATTCAAAGTGACTTTTAAAAAGACTGCATTTAAGTAGGACACACAGCTAAGAAATGCAAGATGACAGGCAGTGTGTTGTTGGGTGATTATCATATGCCTCAGGTGGCAGCAAGAGGCTAAAGTGCAAGTGACTTCAACCACCCAGCAAGTATAGTAATCCCCCCCTGCCATGCACAGTTTGGAATTGCATCCTGATGGGAATATCAGGGAAATAAATCAGCCACCTGCATTTGATGGTTAATATGGGAACAAATACTATTTTTTTAAAAGATCATTCAGAAATAATCCATAGTTTAGAGAAGATACTGAATGATGCTCTTTCTTGTTGTGCCTTTGCACAAACTGTAATTGTCTAGGACACAACAAGAAATGCTCTTCTGTCTTCCTTGCAAGAAACAAAAATGTTCCCCCTAAAACACACAACACCTCCAAAACAATGCCTGCCCTCCCTACAAATACAGCTCATGAAAACCTGTGTGTTGGTCTAAACATCCAGCCACAACAGAACTCCCAGCGAGACAAGCCAGCTGCTGAGAGTGACACTAGTGCAGTGCAATGCTTTCATCCCTCAGGGTGTGAGCAGGGCTAGGACAGTGGCAGTGCCCAGATCCACTCATGGTCCCAGGCTAGGTGAGGTTATGAGCTAGCCTGGGCTCCATCCAGGGAGCACAGTCAGGAACAGCACAAAATGAGCCTAGAAACAAGGCTGCCTATAACAAATTTTCCAACGAGTTAAAAAGACCAGAGACAGGACTGGACACAAAGCTACCTGCAACACAGCTTTTGGAAGACCAATCAGGAAACTGGGTCAGCAGGAAGCAGAGCAGAGCAAAAGCATACTTATGAAGTAGTTAAAGCCCCCCAAGTTCAGCTTAAATGCTGCTCCTGGAGTGACAGCTGGAGTTCGCACAGAAGGCTGTTTAGGGCTGATAAGGCCTGTTAGTGCCCTTAGGGTCTGGTCATAGCCAAGGCAGGTACTCTGGGATGGACATAGGAGGGGGTAATGTGGAAGAAATAACCTCCCTCTATTCCTCAGGGTTGTTCGTTTATTCAAGACACCTAGGTCCCAGCCCTTTGACTGGGCTACTGAAAGGTGAACATAACTATTGATAACTGTTTGGGTTTGCTTCAAAAGAGCATTAGAGCAGTACTACAGACAGCTTCCCATGCACTCAGAGACAGTTGCCTCTCTTCTATGCTTCATAAAGCACACCAGTGTTTCATTTCAGGGGCATTTTTATGGTATGAAGGAGTAATTAGAGAGTGTCTGGAAGGTGCTGTAAGCGTTGAGGAAGCTACTGAAATCTTTAAGTAACAGTAAAAATAACATATTCTTTGAGGGGGGTTTATTAAAAGAAATGATGCCTCTGTTTCTAGATGTAGAAGACTGTCTATGGGAGTCTAGCACAGTACCTTCAGAAGAGTTTGGAAGCGTGGTTAGCTGAGGAGGGTTGGAAGATCCTACCTACAAGACACTGTTGCCACGGTATAGGGCAATCCACTAAAGCAACCCCCATATACCACCACAGTCTCTGAAAAGATTCTACTTCTGCACAGAGTTTTGAAAACAGCTGCAACAATTTCCTTGCTGTGGATGAATCAATAGTTTTAAAACTTTTTGATTCTCTTCTGTACTGAGATTTCTTCCATCTAATTCCAACCAGTTGTGCTGTGTTGGGTGTCTATGAAGCCCAGCTCAAAGCCAGCTTTGTCAGCTGCACACGTCGATATAGGAACTGAGCACTCAAAAGTCTATTTCACATGTAATAATCTTAAATACAGCCAAGTCCTCCACCCTTCAGACCTGATATGAGACAGAGCACTTAATATCATCACGGCTGCTTAGTCAAGCAAGCAAACTGGTTACAAACAGCTGACAGACACTGCTGGAAGCTCAATTAATTACCCACTAGGAAAGCTGTACTGCTGAAGAGTTGGTGTTAATATTGTTAAAGTGTGGCCTAAGTGATCCCCTAGTTGCAGAATACCTGTATCGTGGAACAAAAGTACAGCTGGTCTCTGCATGGGCACCCTGTCATCTGAACAGATGAATGTGAATGGTGGCAGCCAGGGGTCCCTCACGCACATGTATTCAGTGTACATGCTTGGGGCAACATTAATAATGGGAATTGTCCAAGTGTCCCTTCACCCTAAGCTTCCTAAATCAAGCTTTGTATTTGAGATTGCGTTTAGGGAATCTAAATCAAGAAATCAGACCAACAAAGAGTGACTACAATGATCACATATATAAAACTTAAAGTCTCTGTCTCTCTCATACCTACAAACACAGCTTTAGCAACAAGAAATAACAAAAAACTTCTCTGGCCCTTTTTTTCTAGTTGTTGATCCTGACTGTGTTTGCAATAGGGCATGTGCTTGTCACTGTGCTATCCAGCGTTCAGGAAAGAGTTTGCTCTTCCTATGTGATCATGGAAAACAGAAGTTCAAGGGAATGCAAAGGCTGCTCTTTACACACTGAGCCCTCAAATGGCACTGTGATAATTTCTGTGTTGCCTGGAAACACTGAAAAGCATGTTTATCTTCAAGGAACGAATGACAAGAAAAGGGCTTTCTGTTCAAGGGAACTACTGAAATCCTGAAGGACTTTCCCTTGTAGTCTTCCTAATTGTGTTTGTTAGATTTCTGATCATTCAAGTCACTTTTGAGCCCCTGCCCTGAAAGGGAAGTTAAAGAAATAGTTTTGATACAACAGATGGGCATCCAGGAATGTGTAGAGAAGGCAATACCGCCTGCTAGTAGACAGGGTAAAGATGGAGATATGCTGCTTTTCTCCACCATGAGACTTCTTGGTGGAATCATACAGTGGCTAGACCTCCGTGAAGCACAAAGCTGTTCTTCCCATGAGCTTGCTCTCCAGTATTCAGGAACACATGCAACTCTGGATCTACACTTTGGCTAAGTGAACACATACATGTACAGAAAAAGAGCTTCCACCTGCACTGGGCTCTGCGGAATTTTCCAGGAAACCTGGCCAGAGTTTAGTGTTTCTAATAAAACCAAAACAGTTTTTAAATCCAGCTTCAATCTTTGTTGCAAATATTTCTCACAGCCCTCTGTAGCAGGAATAATTACTGTCCTTATTTATCGGGTAGATTATACAAATCCCCTAGTAAGTAAATTGTAGGATTACGAGGGAGGTTAATGTGCTAGATTAAACAGACACATTTATTTACTTCCTCCCAGAAGGAAAGACTAAAGGACAGTGACCTATTATATGTATTCATTCAACATTTAACCCTGCCTCAGCTCCGGTGATTATCTCTGCAAGTGCTAGGTCTCAGTCTAGCAGATTCTAGTGCAATACTTCATACATAGGAGTTCTGTTATCTGAAATATTTTATCTGCCTAGCTCCCAGTTTTTCAAATGATAATACATTGTACTTTTGCAGTGCCTTTCCTCTAGAGTTTGAAGGGGACACAACTAATTATACCTGCAGTCACATCACAGAAGTCATTACTTACCCTTGTTTTGCAAGTATTCACTCTAAAGCAGAGAATATTGTCAATTTTTGCTACAGCTTGTCTGGATGAAGTGGACAATTTGTGCATGTTTCAAAATTAGTGGGTTCTTCGGGAGCCCCTTAGAATGATTTTTCTATTGTAAAAGCTGCAATCCAGGTCATATCCCAAACTTCACATACTTCAGAGCAAAGGGCTGTCCAGATTTCCTACGACTTTCTAATACACTGCATTGCAGTTGTTGCTTGGGGGTTGGATGCTGCAGTTGAGGATAGTAACGAAAAGATGAACAGGAGTCTTGACTTCTGTTAAATCTACATCAATGCAGGTATGCCTGAATTGATGGCTGGGCTGCTTTGCTTTTCAGGTGAGTATTCTTCTCATCTGCTTTTATTCTCTATCACTAATCAATGCTGCATCCAACAGCACTGCCTGAGCACGTGTATCGTCGTGTGAGTAGCAGTCATGAGACTTGCCCAGGCAGGTAATTTTCTGCAAGTTAACATTAGAGATTTTATGGGACCATTGAGGTGGAGACCTCTTGCAGGATGTTGTGTGTGAATCCCTGAACCACCTAACTAGCCAGTGAAAGGAAGAGAGAGAAACAGGTCCCAAACGGAGAAGCAACTTTCCTATAACCACAAAGAGTGTGGTAGAAACAGGACTCTGGTCTCCAGAAACCTAACCTGCAGTTCCTAAACTCCTAGCTTTAGAACTGTGAGCTCCTCAAGATGGGGATGTGCTAATGCACTGAAGCAGGCAGCACTTTATGACACAGACGTGTCTTTCCTCATCCCAGCATTAGTATCATGACTTCGTCATGCTGGCAACACTCCCAAGGTAACTTAGAAAAGCCAGCTAGGTGTAAATGCCACCTAGGTTTGCACAGCAGGTTGGAAGCAGGGCTGGGATTTATCTCAAACCCTGTGAGATGACTATCTGGCCGTTCTCCCCACACACAAATAAAAGTTCTGTCCCCACATTCCAGCCCCAGTAGGTTTCTATATTTATCTATCATTATTTTAGGAGGCCTACAAAAAAACAGTATAGATCACAGATGTGGTGCTCCTTGTTTAAGCTAAGGTTTCCAATAAGGATAGGATTTTTGGGACAGAATCCCAGCTAAGAGTCATTTGCTGTTCGCCTGCCAAAGGGGGCTGCAAGTATTGCCAGTTCTCTGCTTGACTTAGATTGAACAGTTCACAGCCTCTGAGGAAGGGGAGGAAAATTCCATCGTTAAATAGCTGATTTAAAGTGCTGTAACCCACAGCGATGATAAAGAGTCTTTGCTGATACTAATGCAGCTTTCAGAAAGAGACTTTAACTTCAGCTTTCAAAAATGTGTTTCTGCTTGGGAGAGGGCCCAAATTAAACCCCTCCATCAATTCAAAACTTAAGCAAGTTCTGGACAGAGAACTGATTCTGATTTTGCAGCTGATGCCAGTTTTACCAAACATGACAGGTTACAGGGAGGAACAAGGAGGGCAATGAAGAGATTCTAGTGACGTATCCACCTCCTCTTCTCTGTGTACGGAGGATACCGAGGAAGGCATAGCTGCAAGTGGACCCTCAGCCATCAATGGGATTTCTCTTGTGTCAGAAACAATATGCAAGAGGAAGACAGGAAGTGACCCTGCAAAATGTAAAACTTCATCCAGAAATTTACTCATAAGCAAAATTAACGTTATATTATATGTTGATGACTAGCATATGTATGAAGCTTCTCTCCATTGATATGCAATTTTTGTGAACAATACATTAGCAACAAAGCTGGTGAAGGGGCTAGAGAACAAGTCTTACAAGGAGCGGCTGAGGAAGCTGGGGTTGTTTAGCCTGGAGAAGAGGAGGCTGAGGGGAGACCTTTCAGGTAGTTGTAGAGAGGAGGAAACTGGCCTCTTCTCCCAAGTGACAGGGGACAGGACAAGAAGGAATGGCCTCGAACTCCACTGGAGGAGGTTCAGGCTGGACATCAGAAAAAACTTTCACGGAAAGGGTCATCGAGCACTGGAACAGGCTGCCCAGGGAGGTGGTAGGGTCTCCATCCTTGGAAGTATTTAAAAGACAGGTAGATGAGGTGCTCAGGGATATGGTTTATTGGCTTATAGGAATGGTTGGACTTGGTGATCCAAGAGGTCCTTTCCCCCCTCGTGATTCTGTGAAAAAAAACAAAATACAGAAGCAGAAGCAAAGAAACAGAATAACAGTATCTATCAGAGAACCTGCTAACTATTCACAACCATTCTCTACAGCTTTTGATCCCACTGACAAATGATCTTACTTTGCAGGGGTTAAGAAGTCAGAGCATTTTAATAAATTCACAGTTGAAAACTCCCAGTAGAGACAAACATGTTCAATGTTTGAGTTATAAGTTAACACTGGGTGTATTAAATATATTAGAAGAGATTTATCAGAAAGAGCATTAAAGACTCTTATTAGCTCCAGCTACAAGTATCTATCATGAAGGAATGGCTGTATGTGAGTTAATTGCCTTCAAAATGGTGGGTCTTATTTAAAACTCATTTCAGTGGATGCCTTTCCATTGATTTCAGCAGCTTTGGGTCAGGCCTTCTTTTATTAGAAAGATATTTAATTTAATAGTGAAAGGAAGGACTGAAAAGCCAGACACCAGCATCTCTCATTGCCTTCTCATGACAGGCAAGGTTACTCAATGCAATAAGGTTTGGCACATCGCAACCAACATAAACTGGACATCAGCTGCAGGAAAACATCTTTCATAAAAGATCAGACTAAACGAGTGAGAATTTCAGATGGAGAATGGGGGCATATCCCAGCTATTACTAGACTATCTAAAAGGTGTCTACATACTTTAACTAGCACTGGTCCTAGTTGTTCCTTCTCTGATAAAAGCAATGGAAGTTTTGCTACTGACTTCCACTAGGGAAGAATTAAAGCTATGTGACTTGGTATAATTACACAGATAGGCATTTCAAAAGGAAACTAGGATCAGATGGCTACATGATTTACATCTGTTTTTGGAAGGGCAACCTTATGTGAAGTGGAGAAGGATTATGAGTATTTCATTTTTTTTGGTATAGAAATCCCACATGTATGCTTAATTTAGCACACTACCTTTCCTGTGATTAAGTTAGATTGATAGCAATGAAGATAAATCTTTTTTTTTCCCCTGGAGGTAAGCTAATAAATACAAGAAATATGATGTCTAATAAGAATAAAGTGGTTAGGGACACAAGAGAGACGTCATCAAATACTGATACTTTTTTTTTAACTAGCAAGATGTGACCAGTCAGCTATCACATTAGTCAGCTTGCCTTTATATTGTATCCTTCCATAGTATGATTTAAGTAAGTAGATTTAAATTTCCCCAGTACCCCCAAAAAGCAAGAAAATCAAATGACAAATTAGGCCCAAGTGGCCTATGAATTTATACTTGAACACATGGCTGCATCAAAACCATAGAATAAACAGTAGCAAGAACCATCAGCAACCTGTCACAAATGAGTTTTATAGGAGAGGAAATCTGTGATCAAAGGCTGCAGCATTCATCCCTCTCAGACCCACCACCTCCAGGGCACAGCTGGCTCAGACCACATCCCTATAGGAGACTGGGGGGTCGGAAGATGGGAAAAGGAGGCAAGTTTGTCCATATTAATGGGACAGGCTCCCCCCTACTGACTGAATAGTCTGTACAAAACTGTGATTAAATAAGTAGGAAAGAAAACAGAGCCAGATGGCTTATGAGATGGATATTTTAGGGTCATCTTTCAAATTCAGCCTATGCTGTTTGTGGTTGAAACTCGCCACCAGCGTTTATCTTCTAAACTTAGGCTACTTAATAACTAGGTGGCCACTCAAGAAGATTGTTGCTGCCTTTCATTACTACCACAGTCTCAAAATGGGAATAGTGGCAATTTTCAGAAGGTATCAGTCTGATTGCAATACCCTAATTACACTAAGTAGCCCAGAATCTGCGGCTAAGTTCAAAAGTAAGGCTTCCTTTCAGGTAAGGGGAAGAATCTGGCCCTACTGCCCTTGCTGTTATTGACAAAGGGGCCAAGTAATTCATGGTTTCAGTCCTATATTCATAATTAGTATGGATGTTTTATCTGGAAGGACATATGAAAATATTGTCTTCCACTGACTGCAAATAACACAAATGGACTCATCTTAATTGCATGTTATTGCACTACACTGCTTCCTAGGTCTGTCATCAGTGCTTTCACATCTTATGACAGTTTTTGAGCTGATGCTTCACGTTTTTATAAAATGCAAAGTTACATTAGATCAGTAATGTCATGTAATACGGCATGAGACATTGCCACTGTATGAATAGGGTATAGAAATACTTTTCATTGTTCTTTTTTCCTGGAAACATCGCATGGTTCTTAGCTTTCTGAAAAATAATCTATGTTGAGACATCGGAAGGTGGAAAGGAGAGTAAGAACAACAATTATGCATGAAGTTTAAGAAAATATAATGATTTTTGAAAGTATGTAATTAGGAAATTTTGCATGTTGAATTACTGCACTACTTAAAGTATGTTTTTTTTTTCCTGGGTGAAGTGCACACATGTAAGCCAAACTGTTGAAAGAGTAGCTGCAATAGTGTTGCCACACTGATACACAAGCCACAAACCCTGTTGTTGGGATAGGTTATTCACAAACAATTTCTCTGACATTCTCTGTCTGTGAAGTTAGTTGGGCTTTGGGAAAAAATAAAAACAAAAGAACACCTGATGTTCTGTTTTACCTTCTCAGCTTTAACTTGCTGACATTAAATTAAGACATTTATTACGCTTGTGGTTTTTAACAGTTGAAAGCTGCACATATTTCTTACACATTTACAGCCATCGTGTAGGGATGATGCTGTAAAAAAGCCGTCACCTCACTGATATTGTCATGAGCTGAGCATGCGATTGCCTTTCAGGAGGAGACTCAGTAAATCCCAGAGGTTCTGCCCCTGGTTCACAGAAGGGACATACCATGCACCGCTGTGAACAGTATAGCTCCGTCTTCTTGATAACTTCCTTGGGGGTAGTGGAAAGCTCTCAGTTCCCCTTGGAGCCATTTCTTGTCCAAGCTGAACAAGACTAGTTCACTCAGCCTCTCTTCACTGGGCAAGTGCTCCAGCTCCAAACCATCCTGGTGATCTGCTGGTCTTGCTTCACTTTAATGACGCCTTTCTTGTATCAAAAAGGGTGGATAAAACAGCATTGTAAGTGCAGTCTAGCAAATGCTGGGTGAGAGAGGATGGTAACTTTCCTTAACCTACTGACTCTTGTCCGGTTAATACAGCCAAGCCATCACTGCCGGGGCACAGGGATGGCTCATGTTCGGCTTGCTGTCTGCCAAGACCCCCAGGACCATTCCTGCAGTGCTGCCCCTAGCCTGTAACACTGCAGAGAGATTCTTCCTTTCCAAGCTCAAAGTATTGAATTTATTTCTGTAGAATTTTGTAGGCTTCCTGTTGACCCATTCCTCTCGCCTGTCTAGGTCCCTCTGAATGGCAGACCTGCTCTCAGATGTATCAGTTGCTCCCTCCAATAGGTGTCATCTGCAAGCTTCACAAATATGCATTCCATCACCTCCTCCGGGCCACTGCTGAACAGGATTGGTCCCAGGAGAGGCCCCTGTGGTGCTCCTCTTGCTAGTCACCTCCTATTAGTGTATGACCTATGAATCACTATCCTTCAAACAATTTTTATGCATCTATTTGTCCACCCATACAGACCTTAAAGTCCTAACTTGGGTACCTCAACATTACGGAGGACAATGTGGAAAGGCCTTGCTAAATTAACATCCATTGCTCTCCCATTCTCCACAAACCCAGTGATTTTGTCACGGAAGCCAACTATGATTTACCTGTTTGACACTGACTCTTTTCTGCTCTTTTCAAATACAAAGGCGATTCAACGTTTACTATCAAAAATTTCATACCTTCTCACAAAGCTGTACGTTTACCATCACAGAATTTAAAACATGTAATGATTTATGAGTAAAAATATACATCAGGGCTCTAGAGAAGGCCACCAGCAGTGAAGTAATGACTAAAGCCTATAAATAAGATCCTGGCCTCAGCATGCTTAAGAATCAAGGAACCGTGGAAATCGGTAGCTACATGCAGACTAATAAATTGAGCGCCTGAGCTGTTCATGTGCCTTGGGACGGGATTGACTGTGCTGTTAGCACATTCAGTGGCACTGCTTGTCCTGGGCCAAATAAAACTCTTACGAATAGTTCCTGGCCACAATTTGGCAGCTGAAACAGCCCAGGGACTGCTCCCAATAGGCAATTTGCACACAAACATCTCGTTTTAGGGACCATGAGTTTACTAATGAAACTGTGGTCTATGCCAGGCCAAATGGTCCCAGAGCCCATGATGCACCTGAGCACATTTAATCAGCTGTGTTATACACTGAGACACTGAAAGATTTTTGTCCAGTTCAACCAGTTCAGATGTGACTCTGTCCTGATCAATGCATGCCTCTCACCTGTAAAAAAATTAAAAACTAAGAATAGGTTTCATATCTAACCTTTCTAACCTTTTCTTTGGAGACTCATGCTAATACATCCAAACCATTCCTCCTGTTGGCATTTATGAAGCTGAAAGTGACTTTGCAGATAATTTTTAAAGGCAGCTTGTACATCAGCTGCTGTGATACTGTTTTATAACAACCATGATTAATCATGGAGCATTTCTTTCCTTATCTGAACAGCATCACAAAACTGATCACACTCAGGTCCATTCAGAGAGCTAAATCTATCCCTCATATATGAACACGCTACCCTCACTGACATTCCCAGTGTGAAAGTGTGAAATAATATGAGACAACTGGCTTCTAAGATAGATAAAAGTGACTTAGCCCAGTCAGAATGGGATGGTGTTTCAGAGACACAAGAGACACCTAATTCCCATTAAGGATCAATGAGATTTAGCCAACTATCCCCACACAGTGCCCTGCAAGCTCCAGAAAGGGGCACTCAGTCCCTGATAAGATAAAACTCCAAGTGGATATGTCTAATGCAGGGCTTAACAGGGTGTGCACCTCTGGGGCCCTTTGTGTTTACATATTCACCAGTTCCTGCAGCTGATTGAGGCACAGTCATACAACAACATCCTGAGTATTTTCAGTTCCTCCTGAGGAGGTAGGAGAGCAGGGAACAGCTTGAAGCTGAAAGCCACTTTTAGGAGTAACTGAAATGTAATATCCTAGCTGGTGAGAGAAAGCCACAATGAGATCAGAGTTTGCATTAATTTAGTTGATAGCTAAACAGTTCCACAGATGTGCTGAACCATGAAACACATAAACATGCAAGAGGAAAGACATATTTTGTCAGTAAACTTTATGTGAAAACATCACAAATGTGAAAACATCAGTAACGGGATATGGCTTAAATGAAAACATGGTCAGTTTTCTGTGGACAGATCAGCCAGTTTGCTTCAATATAAAACTTTTTATTAAATGAGTAGTTTTTATTAATAATTACGCCAGTGAAACCTCATTTGACAGGATTGATTAAATCTTCTCTGTATCAAGACATGAGGAGGAGAATCAGCTTCAGCTTTGGAAAGCAGAGAAAAAGACCTCACTTTTCAGAGCCTGTAGGACTACTGCCATGCAAAGTCTTTTTTTAAAAAAATAATTTATTTAATTTGTTTAATTGCTGGGCTTACAGATGTCCTACTTTTAATTCTAGTACAGAGATGGGAAAGTTAAACAAAATTAATATGCATTTAGAAATGTATCAACACATTGAACATTAATGCCAGATTATCTGTTTACTTGTTGATATTTAGTACCTTTTTGCTATTGGACCACATTTGCCTTATCAGGAAAAAAAAAAACAGACCTCATTGTATGAATCTCCTTAGACAAATAACATAAGCTGGAGAACTTACACTGTCGGATAAACAGGTTTGAGTAGGAAACAAAGTGATGTGAAAGGGCTTTTCTTCATGAGCCTTGTGTTAGATATGACTATTTTCCCTTCCTTGTAGTTACACGTGGGTTACTTCAGTACTTTATTCTGAGAAGTCACAGCATCTCCAGCATACCTCACTCCAGAGACACAGATAAAAAGATTAGTTAACAAAAAAAAAAGACAAAAAGAATAAGCAGATTCTGTGCCATCCTTGTATCCATGTCAGGATCATACCACTTTACCCATATCTGTTTGGAACTGCTGTCACCATGTGCATTGTCTGCTGTCCTTAAACACCCGGTAGACTTTCACAGGTACTTTTTCAAACTGACTTGATTTAACAACAAGGAAGCCTTCAATGAGAGAAATTCTGTACCTCATGTGACAGATACCTGGAATGAGGGCCAGTTAGACATCTTAAGTCATGTGGCAAATAAATACAGAAAAGCAGTGCCAATGCATCATTACACTTGTCGTTTTATTAATTATGAAAATGAAAAAGGATCTTGAAACATAAAATGAGACTCTTGGTATTTAGGCAGTAAGCTACATCTCTTTGATTACTGAATATGTGCTGCAACCTCATGATTGTTGTTTTAAGTAAGAAATAATTAAATGTACAGGATATGTAGAATATAGCTAAAGTGACAGCCCTGTAAAAAGCCTGTCTTTAGCATTTCCTGACTTGAAAACTTGATACCCTCATAAAATCTGCAATATGGTGCATTAATAATAACTCAGTGTTATGTAAAGTTAAAATCTGCTGCCAAAAATTAAGATTGCCAAGTTAACACTGACTTACAGATAACCATCATCATGGTGGGCAGTTTTTCCTGGATAATAACTTACTCACTGAAAATCCAGTTTTCACAAATCAAAGCAATCCTTAACTAATGTCAAATCTGGCAAACACATTTAAACATTTTTTCAGTGACAAAAATCCTTTGGCTCTATTAAGTCAGTAGACAAAGAGCATTCAAGACCATGACCCCACAGAGCAAAGTTTAAGGCATTTGTCTCTGAGTTGAGATGTCTGTTTTGCAGTTTCTGTTCAAGTTTCACTGAACAGAAGATTTGACCATTTTGTCTTTTAGTTCTCCAGGTAACTAATCACTGGGTTCCTAGTCAAAGGAGAAGGTAAAGGAGGAATAATTAAAATTACCATCTACTTCCATTTATCCATATATATCACACTTTCTCTGCTTTTATTAAAAGTGGACAGAAATACTTTGTCTAAGACAGTTCTTTTACTGTGCCATTATTAAAATATTTGGATTTGGTTCTACCTGAACCACTGCTTAAAACCAACATGGTTACTGAACCAAAAATATCATTTATTCACCTTTTTAAAAATCATTGCCTTTAATAATGTATTTCCCAGGTCTCTGTTTCTTCACAAAAACCCATCTCACAGAACCCTGTCACGCTGAAGGAGACAGAAGGTGATTAAATGCGGCTAGGGTGTGAATGCATATCATAGAATCATAGAATCACCAGGTTGGAAGAGACCCACCAGATCATCGAGTCCAACCATTCCTATCAAAATATGTAGGGGTAGGAAGCAGAAACAACATTAAGAGTCAATAACTAAGAGAAGTAGTACAGACCCTGTCTTTTACCATGAAGCAGAGGCTACAGATGCTGTAGGCAACATATTCAACACATAGAAAAGCAATATTTTTATCAGTTAAAATGCTTCATTTCCCTGTGTAATACTCAAGAAAAAAATACAGCCAGCATCTGAACCATGTGGACCAGGTACATGGTGATTGATTGAATTCTGACGATCCACCTTTGCTGTGATCAACCTCCCTGAGCATTCGTTCCTCAGTTGCATTTAGAATTAACCCCAGATGGTCCAGATTAGGGGGAGCTGAAACCCAGATTAGATACGACTCCAATTTAAAATATAAACCAAAGAAAATTATATTATTATATTTTAGAGACTTCTAAAACAGTTCAAGTCAATTTAACTGACCACAGTAGGTTAAAGAAATTGAAGCAAGTAAGAAAGAGGAGACCTACCAGGATTCATGGACACCTTATTCATTGCACTGTTTTCTTTTCTTTTACAAGTTTCCTATTTTAGACCTTTTAAGAATAATCTGTCTGTAAGATTTAAAGAAAAAAAATCTTCTCAAGAATCAGCAATACTCTCTAGGGGTTGTTTTAGGCAATTGTAATTTTATGGTTTCCTCCTTATATTGGATAAGGATTTTGGATAGTGTCAGAGATTTGGTACGTGCACCAGGATCTTGGCCCTGGAACACTAAGTTGTCATAGCTACTTTAAATGGTTTCTAAACATGACCAAATTCTCCACAGGAACCTTCCCAAGTTTAAACGGCTCTTCTACAAAAGCTGGTTCATGGTGTTTCTGAGCAAGTCTCACTGTTTTGCCTCTATGTAGCTGTACAGCTAATAAAAAGAAAAGCAGACACTAAATTAATTATAAGGCAAGTTTAAAAATAAATAACTAAATAGCTAAGTAACTAGATAACTAAGTAACTAAAAAAACCCACAACTAAGTAAAAGGAGTCTAGCACTGCTTAAGAGTGGTGTTCCTCAGACTGCATGTTTTCATGGTATGTGGGGGACTTTTCTTTAGAAAACAAGAGTTTGCAAGACTTTGTGTGTAACACAGTTTTTCAGGTAGAGAGTTTTTCATTATTCTTTTGAAAGCACACATTTTCAAAAAATTATAAAGTAGGAAAAGGGGAGGGTGAGACAGATTACAGACCAATTAAGAGAAACCTCATCATCTGAAAACAGTAGAAAATGGTCCAATTTGATTCAGGTTGTAAAATAAATTCTGGTTAGGTCACAGTAGTATAAAACTGGAATAAATTCACCAGCAAAGAGGAGTTGAGCTGGAATTATACCAGAGCAATGCCAGGCCTTTAGTTTTACATTTTGTTCAGCCCCCCTGTAGCTTGGGTAGAATCATAAATCAGCAGCTCACCATCTCTGGAAGTACACGGAAAACTAAGTCATTTTCATCTGGGCCTAAAGGTGTGAGCATAGTTTAATTACGTTTAGCTTCAAAGCAATAATCCTAATCTGTACATTAAATTATGGTGTTATAAACCCTCTGACACAGGTGAAAGCAACATTTTCTAAACTGTATTTTACCTTTGATCTTCAGTTAAATTTTCAGTGCAAGAAGTGAGAGCAGAATAAATTGTGAACTTCAGCTGTTAAAAGAACAGGGATTGATTCCAAAGGTAACTACACAGTAGATTCACAGCAGAGAAGATAAAAGGGGAAACTGAGTAAATGGAAATTTGTTTGGAACAGGCTCTTCAGCAGGAACTGTTGCCATAAAATATTGCCCCAGCTTAATAGATTAAGTCTGCTTTGAGTAGGAGGTTGGACCAGATGACCTCCAAAGTCTCTTCCAATCTAAATTGTTCCATGATTCTAAATGAAATGGACTTTTTTTGTGAACATATCTGTTCAAGAGATTAAAAGAGATGTAATAATTGATATTGATCGGATAGGTAATTATTACAATAGCAGACTTACAAACAGTTACTTACTCCATGACAGGGAGGTTAGAGCTGTATGATCTTTAAGGTCCCTTACAACCCAAACCACACTATGAAATAACAAAAATATTATTTCCTCAGGAACACAACAAATAATGAACTCATGGTTTCACTATTCAAGGAAATTCTGTACAGAGGAAAGTATAATGTATATCTCTCTTAGTATGTTCCCTAAGCTTTCCCACTGATGCAACACAACTTTTTGGTAATGTACATCACTGCTTCTCTCTCAATCACAGTCTTCTTGTTACATTCCAAAAGCCCCCAGGAAACAATGCTGTTGAACACAAAATTTCATGAATGTTATACAGTAAAGGCCTGGTGGACAATGTTTCAATACCTAACTTATAGGAAATGTGGGACATACTGGTCTTAATGTGGGACATGCATCACTCACAAATGGGACAGTACTCAATTTTTATTGCTTTGTTGGTTAAGTTAATTATACTACAACTGCTAGCAATTTTTCATCAAAATAGGAGGCTGTTACCACTGTTACCACATGTTCTTTACTCCACTGGAGTACACTGGGAAGTATCACAGATGTAGACTGTGGAGGATTGTTAAGTGGTGTTATTTGTGCTCATAAATTCAATCTAAAATAAAGTTGTTGTGAACCAACAATAGAATGGACTATAAGGCTGACATTAAGATAAAGGTGTGGAATTTGCCACAAGGAAATGATTCGAAGAGGAATACTTTGGCAGCTTGATCTTCAGGTGTACGTTAAGTGAAAACCAAATCAAAGATTCACATAGAATCACTAGATTGGAAAAGACCCACAGGATCATCATGTCCAACCATTCCTATCAACCACCAAACCGTGCCCCTCAGGACCTCAAATAGTACATAAAGGTTTTTGTATCATTTTTCCTATTGCAATTCTGTTACTTGACAGCACTTTGGGGTTCCAGTTGTAGATAGAAACATGGTTAGATGAGGTACTAAACAAAAACAACAATAAAAAGAGTGGTGGAGACTGCTGATGCCAGTGCTAGTGTACAGGCCTGATTCACCATTGCTTCCCTACTTGAAGATTCCACCAAGTTTTCTACTTCCATCCCACTCAATCTAGTATCCAGAGAGAGAACCCCTTTGTCTTCCAAGGAAAAGATCAGAGTCAAAATGGACTATGTCACACCAATTTGAACAATGAATAGAGTATTTCTTCCTAATGCAGCTGGAGTATGCCCAAAGAGCTCTGTTGCTAAAGATCTAGTCATTTTCATGCTTGTGTTTATGTGCAGGTCTATAATTCTATGAGATATTTTGGTAATCATATCCATCTCTCTGTTATCCTAGAGCTTTGTTGTGAAGCTCAGCTTTCACATCTTCATGCAAATCCATGAATCACCAGCAGTTCTGGTCCTGAAGGCATGGAAGGCACAACTGGCTGTAATCACTAACTGTAAATGTTTAAACTCACGCCTCTCACAATGACAGACTGAATGACTTTCAGTGCTTAAAGGTAGATATCAGTAAACAATTTCAGGACATGATTATAGAGCATTTTCACTCCTCTGACTGGAGGAATCAAGCTGCCATTGACTTAAAGGGGTTTGAGCTTCTGATAATGGTTATCCTCTAACAGTCTGGACCGCTTTTGACCCACAACACCTGAAACACTGACCTATACAGTACCACTATGATCCTAAGAGCTATTTGGTTAAGATGTTCTCCAAGATCAGGCTCAAAGCAGAAAACTGATTTGAGCTTAACTGTAACAAACTCCATGCGACGCTCCAGCAAGGCCAAGCTAAAAGGCCCGACGAGGAAATGCTGCTGGGAAACATATGTGCTTTGTTTCACACAACAGAAGAGTTAAAATTATTTTCATAAATACCGTAATGTATAAAAGCTGTGAACACCCAGCTGTAGTGTCAGACTTCCAAATTGTATAAATCTATTTGTCTCTCATATTAGTAAGTGCTATTTGAACAGAAATAGCACATTGTAACAGCCTAACAAGAAGCAGTCTTTCAGATGACGTTCGAGACTTCTTTGCTCCACTGTATGGAAATATTTAAGACTTAAAAGATTTATATTACAATATAGCATTTTAAATGGCTCAGTGCTGTTCCCAGTAAAGTTGGAGACAGCTTTTACCGTCAGCTTCAATGGAAATAGCTTGAGGGCCAAGACGCATGGTAACATTATTTTAGTTTTTATTCTATGTTGTTCTAAGGGACAAGAAGTTTCTCCAAAGGCTCCTTCTCCTCAAAAAAAAAAAAAAAAAAATCAAGCAAGTTATCAAGTCACTATCATGATCACACATTATTGTCTACTAAGATCTCTGTGCAGGTAACAGTCAGCAGGCTCTGAATATCAGAGCTCCATGGTGCACAGTTGGCATAGAGGAACACAGTGTATTTATAAATTCATTATTGGAAAGTTTCTGTTGCCTTTTAGATCTTTTCTTACAATATCCAACACACTGTCTTCTTTGCTCTAAGACAAAAATTCTCACCTTACACACACACTTCAAAGAAAAAACTCAACATGAACTAGTAAGTGATAAAATCTGACCTTTTCAAGGCATTTGAGTATGAATAAACTCAGGAACTTTTGATCCATTTTCTTTGTTATTATTTTTGGACACAAAATTAAATTAAATAAACTAACAAATAGTCCCATCAATTTCTAGAATCCATGTTTTAGTTTAAATAATGCGAGGACAAACAACACTTCTCTTTAACTGATATTTTCTACCAACCACCAGTGTTAAAATTATTTTTCTTGTGTTGTTTTTTATAGGGTTTTAGCCTTTTGCAAAAGTATTTTTTTTTTCAGATCGTGTATTTTATATTATTATTGGGCCTTAAATTATATGTAAATCATAGAATCATAGAATAGTTTGGGTCAGAAGGGACCTTAAAGCCCATCCAGTTCCAACCCCCCTGCCACTGGCAGGGAACACCTCCCACTGGATCAGGCTGCTGAAGCCATCTAACCTGGCTTTGAACATCTCTAGGGATGGGGCAGCCACAGCTTCCCTGGGCAACCTTTTCCAATGCCTCACCATCCTTATCGTGAAGAATTTCCTCCTCATATCTAGTCTAAATCTGTCCCTCTTCAGTTTATATCCATTGCCCCCAGTCCTATCACTACAAGCCTTTGTAAACAGTCCCTCCCCAGCTTTCTTGTAGGTATATTTAATAAAGGTTACAGGAAACATGGAAATGACACATCTGAATATTTCATTTCTTATTCCTTTTTCTGGGGTTTTTTGGGATGGTTTTTTTTCTTGTGTCTTTTATATATTTCTCTGCTACAAGGCCCTAAATATTAACGCAATTGCAGAAGGTTTTCTCTAAAGCATCCTCCCCCACATTTCTTAGTGGTGTATTTTCCTATAAGCTCATTTGACATCCCTTAAAACATCTACTACATCAGGACATCAGTCCTCATAAAGAGAACAATAACCCAGGCAGCCTGTGTATCTGTCTGTCTTCCTAATTGCATCCACAAGATTTATATAACCAGAGATATTTACCTCAAACAGCTGGTTTTCAGTTCTTTATATATCAGCATATCGGAAAGCTGAAATGAAGAGAGAGAAAAAAATTGAAAATAATGACATTTCTCAGCTAGCTTTAAAGTTTCATGTATTTAAAGAAATAAACTTGCAATGAAGCCACTGAGCTGGGACAAGGGTGATTTTTTTTTTAACTTGTTGGGTTGATTGAAGACCTTTGAATAAATTTCAGCATTGGCTAGTGTGAAATTAATTTTCCTCCAGATATCAGATGGAACTAACAATATTTTTCTTTCTTCTGGTTCTGACCACTTATTTAGAATTATATGCACACTGTGCATATGTCCAGTACCAACACTGAGGGGTTCTTGGTCTAGTTCAGTATTACTAAGAGTAGCACAAATATATTGGTCATGACTGAAGAATGAACATGTTTATGTACCTACTTTTAAAAAGAAATTTGAACTTTTTTTTTAATGTAACAGTACATTTCATATTAAAACAGGAGTCAATGTCAACATTCAGGTCTGCATATTCTTTTCTCTTTAATGTATAAGTAGCAAATAGTTTCTGAAATACTTCTGTTGTAGCTTTCAGCTGAGTATATTTTAAAGAGTAAAGGGGAGGTGTACAGGAGAAGCATCTAATTTCTTTCTAAATATTCAAGTGGGAATGAATACTTGAGGACAATCAACTGTTCATCAGAATCTGGACTATGAAGTTTGAAAACAGGCTGATATAACAAATAGATAAAGTAATAATAAAGATTTGCCCATCTTCTCTTTGTTGTTATTTCTGTCCAATACCTTCATGTATGTATGTACATAAACACACCATATATGAAAAAGCAAGCTACACTAAAAAAAAAAGGCCTAAAAANAAAAAAAAAGGCCTAAAAAAACCACACAAAACCTTCCAAATTGTCTTTCTGGGTTTTTTTTTTCAGGGAATAATCAGCCTACATTGCCATGAAAACTGTGTCTCTGTGGGTGAGCAACAATATTTATATATGAAGTTAAACACAAGAAATGCTCTTGCTGGAGCTTAAGGTTTATAATCCCCTGTTACTGGTAAGTCTTCCATAATTTCCTGAACTATTTGCTGTTTGGACTGAGGTTACTTATTCTTGTACTCCTCTTTGAACTGTGGCAAGCTCCTCTAGTGGGATCCTTCCCTTGCACTGGTTTAAAAGCAGGCAGGTGCTCAGTGCAAGGCACAACACAATTCTATATGTGTGCCGTTCTGTATATGCCAGCCTTTAGGTCCGAAAAATGAGGAGGCAGCAACAGCATCAGACAGAGTCATTGAGGCACAGAAACCCATTTGGCACAAACACCATGTGCTTGCAACGTGCCCCTGTTACAGTTGCCATGGGAAACCTCACTTTGAATTTCTTTATGTCTCAGTTTAAAAAAAACTTTGTCCATGTAGCATTGGGGGGGGGGAAGGGGGGGGACCTTCAAACTCTTTAGGCACAAAGATAAACACTACAGGTGTTAAAGTGAAATCCTTTTGTGCTTTTACACCCTTCTTTCCCCCGATGTTGTTCCCTTCAGTGTTGTTCTGTTTGAAGAGCCCTAAGTGACCCTTTAAGCTTAAACACAGCCAGACAAACTTTTATCCCAGACAATTACGAGGGAAAACACGGTAATGTAACGCAAACGTGATCCAGTGACTTAATTAGAACCAAGTTAGCAGAGACGGAGAGAAGCTGTAAATCTCCTGAGACTCCTGGGGGGCTGGAACGGGAGGGCGAAGCCCTCGCAGGGCTGGGAAAGGGCAACACGAGGGAGGCAAAGGCAAAGGGAAAAAAAAAATCCCCTAAACAAATCCCCCTACTGAAACCAGAACCAAAACAAACAGCTCTCATTTTATAGAAGAAAATATACTGAGGCTGTATATTTTTAAAGAAAAAGTTAAAAAGCCATTAGGGAAGAGGGCCCAAAGAGTTAATTTCTAGCAGCACTTGCAAGCAGCCCCGAGCCTGGGAAGGCTCTCGGCGCCCTCTGGTGCAAGGCAGCACCAGCAGTGGAAATTTCCTCTGGAAACCAGCTTTGTTTCAAAGTTCAGACAGATGAAAATGACTCTTAAAGGTGCCGACGGGACATGCGGTGATTTCCCCCAGCGACAACGCGGGACAAGGGGAACAGCTTCGTTTGGGGGTGATGGGGAGGAAAGGAAAAACATTGCTTTATTTTTTTTTATTATGTCTTGGGTTTTATTTCCACACCCCCCCCAGCCTTATTTCTCCTCCAGAGGCTCAAGCTGAGCCGGCTGCGACATGAAGAGAGGAGCCTTGGAACCCGGGCGGTGAATGAAAACATCGCAGGCTCCTCGGAATAACGGTCGCAACCAGCCCCTTGGGAGCCTGTTTCCCTCCGGTCTGGAGCTTCCAAGGGAGAACGAGCCTAACCGAGCACGGAGAAGAAATGCCTTCTCCCTACATGACTTTAATACCAGAAGGGAAGAGCCTACATAAAAAGAAAGGGGGAAAAAATTATTGAATTTAAGCACCTCTCCCTTAAAATTGAAGGATGCTGCCTAGTTCCAGTCGTCATCCTTATTTTTATTGCTAGGCTACTGAGGAGAGCTGCCTGCTCTCAGGCTGCAAACTGAGCTGGTTTTACACCTTCACGATAAATAACAGTAAGTCAACGTTAGCTACTTGGGAGGAAAAAAAAAACCCCACGTGCACACACCCCAAAGGCTACCTGTAAAGGAAAAAGAGAGCAAACCGCAAGGGTATTCCTTTAGGTACTTGCTGGGAAAATACGCTTTGGTTTTAACCCCTAAAAAAAGAAAGAGGAAGAGATTGGGGGTGGGGAGGGTGGTGCTGGAGGCAGCTTCCCAGCTCGTCTTTACCAGCTGTTCCTCCTTCATTCCTAATACCTCCCCAAATGGCTCTTCTTGCAGCAAATGCAGCCTCCATCACTACAAGAGACCTGAAAAAAAAAAAAAAAAACCTTTTACCGACTTTTTAGCTACAGGTCCCCGCGATCGGAGGTGGGTGCTGGTGCTTTTCGGTACCTGGTGACAGCGACGATGTTAACGGGGCTTTCAACTTGCCTTTACCCGTATCTCTTCATCCTCTCTGCATCTTTTCTGCTGTGGCTGAGGTTAAATTTACCCTTAAAGAAAAATAGAGAAAGAGATGTAGGATTGGGTTGTGGTTTGAATTTTTTTTTCTTAGGGAGATTTATTTTTTTAAAAAAGGGGGGGAAGGAGGTGTGTTTCTTTTTTGTTTTGTTTAAAAAGAGACTTTTAAAATTAAAAACCTCCCGCCCTGACAACGCTCGAGAAAGCGAGAAAGAAAGAAAATAAGCAGCAAGTCCCTGANTTGTGGTTTGAATTTTTTTTTCTTAGGGAGATTTATTTTTTAAAAGGGGGGGGGAAGGAGGTGTGTTTCTTTTTTGTTTTGTTTAAAAAGAGACTTTTAAAATTAAAAACCTCCCGCCCTGACAACGCTCGAGAAAGCGAGAAAGAAAGAAAATAAGCAGCAAGTCCCTGACAGCCACTCTGCTCTGTGCACACCAACCAAAACACATTTCCTTGGGGGGGAAAAAACCGACCAACAATCAAAATTAAACATTATTTAATAAAAGCCAACAGATTCATGTTGTTCAAGCGCCGGCGAGGCTCCCCTAACCCGGTTTTCAGACAGACGCATACAATTCTTACACCCCACGCTCCCCACCGAAGTGCTTTAAAAAGAAAAAAAATATAATTTTTTTTAAATTACAGGATCCATTTTGCAGCGAGAGATAAGTCAAAGCAAATTGTCGCCGAATATATGTAGGAAGGGTCATGTGCAGGAGGATTTGTCCTATTTATAGGACACAGGAGGAGTCAGGAGAGCAAACGCCTGCCCTGAAGACAACGTGGGATGTTATTTGGGGTAATGGATTAAGGACAGACTGGAAAGCGGTGGAAGCTCAACTGCGTCGTTATTTCGCCTTAAATAATATATCCAAAGAACGTATAGAAGTTCCCTCGGCTTTTCGGATGGAAGGAAAAGGGGTTCTTTAGCAGCAGGAGTAAAATGTGAGGGGAAAAATGCCGGAGAGGGAATTGACACAAACTACAGTTTTCTACTGGGGAGCTAATCGATATTGTAGATTATAAACGTTCAGCTTTCGCGGGTGCTTTCCCGCGATTAGTTTGGAATCATAAACATACAAATACAAGAACTAATTATGAGACCACGAATACAAGAACTAGTTATGAGACCACATCGGAGTTTATCTGCAAATGGTTGGAAAGTCGCAGACCATTCCCGAAAACTGCCAGTTATCTTCCAGGGAAGCCTGTTGATGGCGAAGAATTGNGTAGCTATTAATTTTCCTTTATTAGAAATAATTTACTTTTAATAAATTATTTTAATTATTTCTTTTTTACAGCAGAGACATAGCAAAACAATATTTCGCTATTTTTGCTTGTAAGTTGTTGGGGTTTTTTTACTTCTTAAGTCTTTTTCATTATTTTTTTTTTCTGTTGACCACTTTGTGTCCATGTTTATTACCATTAATAAGAATTGGGGGGGGAAGGAGGCTATGAGGAGGGCCTGACAGGACTTCTTTAATGAAATGGAAGGCAAAAACTCCTATTGACCTACATGGGAAGAAAATGAGGCCCTACAAGAATAACTGTTGGGTGTTCCCTGTACAGGGGAGCACGTGTGTTTTCTTTCCTTCCTTCAGCCTTGACAGAATAGATGGACACTGGCCCAAACCCCTATTATTATTTTCACAGGAGGGTGTATTTTCAAAGAAATCACTTTATTAACGACCCGTGAACTGTTTTAATGGCCCGTGTTATTTAATCACTAGTGCGGCGTGGAAGTTGTTATTCATTTGAAACTTCACTGCAATTACCAGTCACTTAACTTACTGTGCACTATTAGGAGAAAGCGAGAGGGCTCTCAAAAAAGAAAAACACAGCATCCCACCTATTGCAAGAGGAACGCTGTGTTTAGACTCCTAGTTCCATATTTTTTTTAATATATACAAAAATAAAAGTATTTTTCCATTTGCTAAGCACTCACTTTTCCTGCTGATTTCCTTAGAAGATGCTGGGTACGGAAGCCTTAGGGGAAAAAAACAGGCGACCTTTCAAGGAAGGCCTAACTATGGATTTAAATAACCTAACTTTAAGCACTTACATACAAAAACAAGAAGCCCCACGACTTAATTTAAGTACTCAATTCACGCTCCAAAAAAAAAAAAAAAAAAAAAGAGAAAAAAAAAAAAAAAAAAAAAGAGAAAAAAAAAAAAAAAAAAAAAGACATAATCAGATGTGAGAACTGTAGAAACAATGTGCAAAACTTCAAGCCAAACCCCAACAACAACAAAACTTAAAAAAAAAAAAAAAGAGGGAGGCTATCATAAAAGAAAAAAAAAAAAATTAGGGGGTGTTAGCACAGTGCTACCCGCACTGCAGAGCACGAGCTGCAAAATCCTCCATTCTCTCTGGAAACAGAACCAGCCCGTTCCTAGTAACACCGGCAGCGTTACCCTCGTCTTTAAGTCTTTCAGAACAAGGGCCACCTGCTAATAATCCCGCAGCGAAAGTGCCGGAGGACGAGAATCAGTGATGCTGCTGTTTCTCTTTTGTCCCGGTTCGGTCTTTGCAACCGAATCAGATTTTTTTGCTCCGAGGTGGGGGAATTAAAAAAAAAATTT
>WAAB01014902.1:0-20896 GCA_013389865.1 Piaya cayana | reverse complement strand
AGGGAGATGCAGACTTTGCTAAACTACAGAACAAAGGAATCCCTGGACATCACTAGTTTCATTTGTAATTTATGGGATAAAAATAAAAAGTGACTCCCTTAATTGGAGTTTTCTGTTGGCGCTGGGAGGGTTAATTAGGTTGTTTTACCCTATATGTAGAAGCTAACGGTTGCTCTATTGCCATCCAGGTCAATGGCAGGGTTTAGAGTAAGTAAATTCCTAATGAAATTCTGCATACTGAAAGATGAAGTTGATGAAGTGCTGGCTTTCAGAGAGTAAGCACTCACTTTCTCCACTGATGGTGGTGAGAGCTATGGAGTCTGGACTGCTGAAATTCAGGCTAATGATATACCGCAGCTGTTTGCTTACCTCATAGCACTTTGTGAAAAGGAAAAAAAAAGAGGTATTAAAGGCTTTGGTTGAAGGTGTACAGTGCAGAAATGCCAGGCTGGATTCCTGGCACCACTCCAAGAGCTCTGCTTTTTGCTTTATGGTTAAAAACTGCTACCCTATGCTGCCCTCCAAGGCCAGAGGTAAGGATGGTCATGCCCAAAGAACATAACGCTTGCTGTACTAGTTACTATTCCGTAAACTGCCATGACTTTTTTGGGAAGAGGATCTCCTGCATGTGGATGTAATAACCTATGAATGGACATGTCTCTGTGTATGGATGGGTCCAAAAGTGGATGTCAGGAGAAAATCCTAACTTTATTGTAAGATGGAAGAAGACAGACCTTGACTGAATAATTTGCCAAGTTATTTTTGGAAGTTCTGTAAACTTCTAGCACACAAAACTTTCGCTGTCAAGAAATTTCACACCTTGCAGGCAAAATCTCTTTTCACTCTTTCCGAAACTGTCTTCTGTCATTTGATCTGTACCTTTCTCAGATGCAGTCATCACTTCCCAGACCTTTAACATCACTCCCCAGTTACCCTTTTTCCCACTTGCAGTTCCCCAGTTGAGGAGTCACTGTCTGGAATTCATGACCTTTTTCCTTCCCCTTCTCTATAACTTCTCCCAGCTCTCTTCCAAGATGAAGTGGAGCAGAACTCAATGACATCCAAGATGCAAACACACCACTGATACACACCGGTGTAATGACAACCTCAGTTTCTGTCCCTGTTCCTTTCTGAAACTTTCCTAGCTTTCCACTTGCTGTTTTGACTACTCTTGAGGGTTGTGCTGACATTCTCATGGATCTATCTGTTATAAATAACCTGAAGATCTCATTTCCTAAGTGGTAACAGCCAGCTCAGAGCTCTGAAGATGCCTGATATGGAAAAGGTTGGGTGTCACTCAGCATTTAATTATTTTTGTCGCAGAAGGTGGGTACTAAATGCTGAGCCAAGAGAGCAGCATCTTCCTCCTACATCTCCTAGCATCCAGTGGTGTTTTCCACATCCTGACTTGCACTATGGACCCAGCTTCTGCATGTGACTTGTAACAGTGAGAGCTCCAGCTGGGTTGGCCATACAACTTGGCACAGTGTTGATCATTCAGCATCCAATGTGAACCTTGTTTAACAAGTTTCCAGGTATCTAAGACAGTGAAGCCACCAGGATGGCTTTAAATGAGGCGCCACACAGGGAATGGGACTGCTGCCCCTCTGTCGGCTGCAGAAGCACCTTCAAAGGAAAGATCCAGTATCTGCCTTGATGTCTCTGTGCTGCCCTTGTCAGCAGCCTCTGGGGTTTGTATCCAAGCAACATCATGAACAGCTCGATGACTGGGATGAGGCTGTCTGAGCTCTGCTCAAACAGACAACTCATCATCTGCTGCCTCGAGTGGTGTCCAATGCAAACAACTTCAACTTTTAGCTGTTTTTTACCAGGAAGGACCACTCAGCATACATCAAAAGAAAGATGTGGGATTGAGAACCATCCTTGTCAAACTGCAGGTAAATTCTGAAGAATATGAAGTGTGCTGGCTTAATGAGTAGAGTTCAAAATGATTTCTGGTTTCACACAGAATGCAAACAGTTAAGGAAATTAAGCAGAACCAATGGGCAACAATTTCAACATCTGCTAAATATTACTGGAGGAAAATTTGTCTGTGTCCCTCTTCAGGAGCCCCTTGACACCTTGGCTAATCTACCAGTTCCATGGGAAATAAAATCGTGGTGGCAGCTAAAGGCACCTGGCTGGGTCCTGAGATCCCTCCCAGTTGACTGCAAGATCCCAACCAAGCCATCAAAACCTTTGCGATGGGCCTGGGGTGTTGGTAGTGTCCAAGCAGCCCTGAAGAGGAAACGTCTGTCAAGACTCACTGCAAAACCAGGAATTAATAGGTAAATTCCCTGATAATCTCTCAGGAGTCTCACTGGTTCACTGCTGTTGACTTCAGAATGATCAAAGAAAGGTCTGTGACAACTACAGAAGAACAGACACCCTCTCTACTGCTCTGTAGATCCTAGACCAGCATTAACCACAGCCCTAAACCATGATGCAGGTATCCACATTGCCTGGGGTCTTACTCCTAAACTCAACCCCTGTACACTACCACAATACAGCAAGCAAAAGTGAGGAAAACAGACATAGTTTCTCACTCCAGAAACCATCCTGGCAACAAGCAAGTGTCTACAGATAAGGAAATCAGCAGGGGAACGAGCCACCATCACCCTAGAGACAATGTGTTCACTAGCTTGCAGCAAACCTGGAGGAAAACACTCTGAGCTGGCATGAAAAGGACTGTAATCCATGTACTAGTCCAACCTATTTTCAGCAGCAGCGTAAATGCTTCTCTGAAACCCCCACCAAAAATGTGCCCCAGCACAGTGTCTAGACATGCAGGTAGTATCCTTCCTCCAACACTTGCTCTTACGACTGGAATTCTAATTCTCCAGGCTCTTAAAGCTGTAAAAACATTGGTGTCCTCTACCCTTTTCTGCCTAAAACAGGCGACTGTTTATTAATACTCAACACATCATCAGCATGATTCACCACTTAAGGAAAAGCTGATGTACCAAATGTATCTAAAGAATCTGTACAGCAGCCAAATGGAAATAGGTACAGCACGAGGAAGCAATTTTAACCATGATGTAACATATGCAATGAATTAAGAGTCAGGATTCCCATCTTCTCTGGTGCATCAGTACAAGGCATCTGTGCCTCCGCAGTGAGCAGAGTAAGCTCTGCTCCAAGATCACTACTGGTTTGAAGAGAATCAGTACTAACCAGCTTCTTGCAAGGCTGACTGATGTCTCAATTTTTGCCTAATTTAATACCTGCTGTACTTGACTTTGCCAAATGTCCTAACCGTCACATTTGGATATAATCTTACCTGTCGGGACTTCAAGAAGACATGTATTAGCTCTAGAGAAGGCAAGTCTAGTCCTGAAAAAGCCACTTTAAGTGTGTAGCTCTTTCATAGAATCAAAGAATCATCAGGTTGGAATAGACCCACTGGATCACTGAGTCCAACCATTTTCATGCAGGCATGTGGCATCCCTGCTCCATCCATCTGGGCATCTGCCACGGGAATGCTACAGAGTCACCCGTCTGCAGAGAAGCCTTCGGGGTCACAGCAGCACAGACGAGCAGGACGCAGCAGAATTAGCAGCCACCCCACTGGATCACCACTCATGCACAGCCGTGCATCATTTTGGGCAGCAATTTTCACATGCATCATAGAATCATAGAACCACCAGGTTGGAAAAGACCCACCGGATCATCGAGTCCAACCATGAAGATGACTTTGATCACAGGACATGCCAGTTAAGAGTAGCGTTACATGTAAAAGAGCTATTTAAGAAACATGCTGCTTGGACAGGCCAAGAATCAAAGCTTTAATTTTGAAAGCACATGTGGATTTCATTGAGATCTTTTTAGTAAACTAAGCTACATTTTAAATTTCACTTGAATCCAAGCACTGTTGAGCCAAGTGTACACTTTGGAGAAATGTGCCCTTTCCTGCTGCGAGGAGTGAAAAGCCTCAACAGTTGGTGGAAATTACTTACGTTGTTGACATCTAACAGGAAAACCTGACACCACCTGCTCCTTTTTGTCTAATTATCCATAGAAATTTGGATCATTTGTCTACCATGAATGGATAATTCAGATCATTGATGTGAACTCCTCACTGGCAATATTGCATTATTCTGGATGAAAACCCAGCCTGAGCCATCGCTTGGGTGAAAACATCTCGAAGTTTACGAGATTTCGTAACAAACCCACTTTGAAAATACGCTATTTAATACTTTTGAATAAACATCAAATTTCCCACTGAAAATGAAAAGAAGAAACAGCTTGTTCGTCAAAGTTTAATTTTGGCAGCGTACATCTTTGGCTAGCCAGGGGCAACCTGTCAATACAAGCTTTCGGTTCTACTTCAAAGTCGGTGCAGTAGGTCTGAAATTCCCTACAAGTACCACATCACTCTGTGATCACACTTTCATCTGAACTGCCAGCTGCTTTGCTGCTGCGTTTGACTGGACTGGACATAGACAAAACCAAATTAGGAGTGGATTGTGAAATGATCTTTTTGTTGGGTGTTGTGAAAGAGGAAAATGGCTATTAAATATATAAAAGCCAAACATTAAATCATGAAATCAGGACTGAATGCCTAGCTAATAAGTTGAGTTTGCATTTTCAGTATGTCTGCAAGAATAAATAACACTCAGGTTTGGGAGGTGGGGTTGTTTTTATGACTTTTATTATTATCTGAGACTGCTTCCGTGCTTGGCAGTCCTTCTGAGACTACTTACTTCATATGAAACCCCACGTAAACACAAGGATAAACCAAAGATAGAGCAAATCTCAGCCAAATTGGTAGGAAAAAGCACCCAAACAGCAAAGTGAAGCAGCTAAATGCTTTTCAGTGAGGACTGGAGGAGGATGGAGCAGCCCTTCTCATGCGGGAGGCTATGGCCAAGGCTAAGGTAGGCATTACAGCAGAAAACAAGCCATGTGTTTGCATTGTTTTATTTATCTGAAATTGTTTTACACACATTGCAGCAACGTGTTGATCACCACAGGGCTGGTTTTAAGCAAAATGCAAGACGCAGCGCAAGAAAAGAGGAGAACAAAGTCAAATCTGCAAAGGTGGAACATCTATTTTTTCCCCAGCAACCAATGTTTGCTGGTAACATGACAGATTGGAAAAAGGAATAAATGCTCCTTGAACAAGATAAAGTGGCAAATCTCTCCTTTTCCTCCTAGAAAATGGACAAATGGTGGCATTGTGATTACTGCAAAGGTTTGGCCCAGAAATTGCTGGAGCATGGAAGTGGCAGAAGCTCCTAGTTTTGGTGTGTGCAATGTCAGTGCTATCTAACAGTTACTCCGTTTTGTTTATCGCTTCTGATGACTTCAAAACAAGGGTTTCTACCATCCTTCACTGTACAAAGTGCTGTTGAGATGTACAGCCAAAGGCTTTACACCGAGGACAATTTACTTTTCAACAGGCAAGACCACAGCATCTACTCACAGCATAAATAACCTGTGATACTCTGTAACACTGCTAGAAGAGGCTATTAATAAAATAAACGTATACACACAGACACATACATGCAAAATTTTCTAATTATCGACTCCACAGGCAACTTGGAATGATACACGGGCAGTGGGTGCCCCAATCCTTTCCATTCCTAGGGACTATTATCTCTAATTTTATTAGGATGAGATTGTTGTTCTGAAGCATTTCAGATGCAATTTAAAAACAGATGGGGAAGGAAGATGCACATGGCCAGCATTACAACCATACTGTCTGTGCTAAAAGCACTTGATGCAAGGAAAGCTGATAAGCACGAGAACACTTCGGGACAGCAGCGGCTCAGTGGGGAGGAATGCAGGCAGGGTAGCAAATGCAGAGAGGGGTGAGGGACTGGGAGAAAAAGAAACAAAACAGAGTTTCCTGGGCTTGACTCAATGCGCTGGTCCAGAGCCTTGGGAAATGGTCCTTTCTGCAGGAAGGAGTTTGCTTGCAATGTTGTCAAAGTGGTGACAGTCTGGGATACGTGCCAGAGACACACCAGCTACATCACTGAGGATCCTCCTCAGGTCAAAACCTGCCTGACTTCCACAAGTCTGAGAGGTGATGAACAAGCGTGAGCAGTCATCCATGTGCGTCTTCCCTCCAATGCACCCCCCCAGCGCTCAGTTGCTCCAGTGCTCCTGAGGCTGATGAGCACACACTTCAAGTCTTTAGCAGGTGGCATTTCAGTGAGGTGGCGACAGGAGTTTTTGAAGGATCACCATGCAGACGACCTTATTCATTAGCCATTTCCATCCTGAGGCCATCGCTTACATTTCCATCACCTGCTGAGGCTGCAGCCTGTCCCTTCTCTGCAATCCTGGCTGCCCTTCAAGGCTGGGGGCAAAAAGACCCACATTCCTCAGCATCTCAAACCTGCTCAGACCTTACGTGGTCTGCTTTCAGGAACTGCAAAATTGAAGCATCTATCGAAACCAGAAATCATCCTAATTTAATTAAAAATTTATCTCACTAATCCGATCATATCCTAAAAACAACCACAAGTTCTGCCTGTATGATAAGATTAGTAACTGGGATTTGAGAAGCCGTTCTCCCTTGATACCTTATTACACTGAGACATTGCTCCAGGAGATGTTAAATTCCTGCTTGCTGCACAGACTTAGAGAAATAAAATGTGCAGCACTTGGACTTATTCCCCCAGTAGCCAAAGGAGAAACAAAATGAGGGAAATAAGAGAAGTTAGTGCAGTTAGAAGAAATATCACGGAATCATAGAACGGTTTGGGTTGGAAGGGACCTTAAAGATCATCCAGTTCCAATCCCCCCTGCCATGGGCAGGGACACCTCCCACTGGATCAGGTTTATTAAAGTCCCAACTGACCTGGCCTTGAACACCTCCAGGGATGGAGCAGTCATCACTGCTCTGGGCAACCTGGGCCAGGGCCTCCCCACCCTATGGACCAGGCAGAAGGTGCATAAAATGGATCTGTAAGTCAATTTGACCAAAGAAAAAAAAAAGGTGCCGCTGTCCATTGTGCAGTGCATCAAAATAAGAGAGAGGAGGATTGAATCCCACTGCCATGGTCGACTGCAAAACCCAGTGCAGTGAAGCACTGCTTGCCTTTGCCATCTGTGCAGAAGGAAGAGCTCTGTCTCCGCAGAGCTCCTCGTGGACAACGAGGGGAAGACATGAAAAGATTGCTAATTAAAACCATTAACTGATTTGCTTTTCCCCTGAGCTTACTTTCCAAAGCAATAGCCAAAGCTTCTGCTTTTGCGCTGCTGTATTTTAGCAATTACAGCAAAGAAGGAGGCAATCTTAGCACGATCCAGCAAGGCCTTTCATCTCACAGTAGAGCCGATTCCTTATTCTGGCTTCACAAATGTGGTCCCACCGTCTCCTAAAATTGTGCTTATCTTTGAGCACCACTACATAATGAAAACCAGATTTTCTAGGTAAGAACACAGGAAATACTTTCCCGTATTCCAAAGCGAAGAGAGACTAATGAATCACTGCGCTGATCATATTGAAAGAATGCGACCTGTTTATTGTCAGTGATATTTTAAGTTGGATCTGAAAGTCTGAAAATGTCTTGTTGATACTAAAAGTGAATGAGACTTCATCATCCAGCCACCCACGATGACCTGCAGACTGATATGTAATATCACTGCCTCTTCAAATTCAATTGAATTGTCATTATGCCCAAAAGATCCTCCAATTTAGTTAAGATAGTGCAATTGGCTTAAACCACCTTGACAGCAAATGCCCTCGTTCTCTGGAATCGTGAAGTATTTTCAATCAACATCTAAATTAATGTCTGTCACTGTCATCTGGCAATTCAAGAGATCCTGGAATTCGATTCCAGACATTAAGGCATGAGCCCATCTCCAATATTAAGGCTTTCCACTTCCGAATTCCATTTTAGTAATAGTCTGCTTCAAATTTATGGACCTATTTGTTATATATTCTTTCTGCTCTTTACTTCAGCATGATTAACAAGAAACGTTTCCGTCCCTATAGCATTCAGAAGCTTTGACCTCTGGCTGTAAGTTTTCAGATGCAAACATCAAGGATCGAAACCCTCATAAACAACTATTTAATTTATCCTTTGCTAAGGAAACTCTTCTCAGTTGACTTCCATCTCTCATTTTCTTTGCAATTCATTATTTTAGATGTGATTACTACACTTGCTTGGGTTTTGTATCTAAGTATAGCATCAAGTTATTTTAAATGAGCTCTCTGTGCATCCAATGCGACCACAGCAGGACCTGCTGACCAAGAGGGACCCTCTGGAGCTGTGTCCTGCTTCCTCTATGTGTTATCAAGCAGCATCACTTACCGCTCCACTGCTGAGCTGGTTATGAATCACATCACTCCATAATGCAGCCCTTGGCGTTAAGGGATGCAGCTCCTGACTGTGGCTGACCCAGAGTGAATGAGGCCAGAGACGCAGCCGTGAATGGAATCAGGAGACCCCAAAGTGGCTCCCATGCATCCACGTACCCCGCAAGACCTGAGGAAATGTTTGCACACAGCATGCAACAAGTAAAATCACCCCTGGTGTTTTCCAGTTTGTTGACTGAAATTCACACCATAATTTCAAGCTGAGAATATAAAACCTGAGCTGTTAGGTCTGCACCTTAGCAGCATTTCGTGAGGGCTGGAGCTGTCTACCTACAGCCCAGCTGTACCTGCTACCGGACACACTGCAGCATCTGCAAACAAAAACCAATTGCTGCATCCCAGCTGAGGGGAACTGGTCGTGTGCAAAATGAGAACAAAAGAAAAAGCCTGCAAGGCTTTTGACTGCCACGTACCAGCAGTATTTACTGCACTGTTACAGCCAGACCCGACTCCTGGTGAGATTTGCCGCAAATCACCACTTTATATTTGCTGTAACCACAGAGAGCCAGGAAAGCTCTAATTTACTTCTGAACAAGACTCAGCAAAATTGTGAAAGAGAACAGGGAGGACAGGCTTTGGGGGTCTGGGTATGCCGAGCACCGCAGGAGTTTCAGCATGGGTAGGTGACACCAATGCAAATGGCAGCTACTTCGGATTGCCCCACTGCCTCTGCAGTGCTAGAAAGCTTTGCAGAAATGAGGGAGCAGAAACATAGGAGCCTGCAGGGTCTTCTGGGAACCTGTGCTCAATCCTGGCCTCGGATGGTACCTCTCATTCTGCTTTCCTGGGGATCCCTGCCACTGCACTTCCACCCCCCAGCTCAATGTTTGAGCAGGTTGCTGAGGGCAATTTCCACTTGGGTTTTGAGTATCTCCAAGGACAGAGACTCCAACAACACAATAATTTGTAAAAATCACCCTACAAAGCCAGGAGCAGGAGCAGAAGCAGTGCTTACAGATCTTGCTGAAGGCAGCAGGAATGCCATAGAAACTAGCTATGTTTTGTAGGACTGACCCATGGACACTAACCTTCACATTAATCACCTACAGATCAGTAATGGGAAAAATAAAAGCACTCATGCGCTCAGGGTATGATCAGAGAAGCCAGGAGCCACTGGCAAAAGCCACCTGCAACTAAATGCTTTAAGAGTAAATCATGCTATTAGCACACACAAATGCTAAATTGTCGTCTCCGTGGGGCTGAACGGCACTAATTCCCTTTTCTCATCTCTTTCAGGTGAGTGGCTTTTCAATGTTAATACAGTTTTTTATCACAGAGCTACTCTACACACATGTGCACTGCCATACAGCTGTGATATATGTGCAGGGGTATTTGTACCCCGCCTCCTGACTCCCCATTTTTATTGAAGGAAGTGAAATAATTAAGCATCCAAAACCTGACCTGATGAAAACCGTACCAGTCTCTGCTCCAAAAGCATCATCAGCATAACCAGCACAGAAAAAACACAAACCACTGCCCTGATGGGATAAAGGCAAAGGGCATGTTAGGTAGGAGCTGTGCTGCACACTGGGATGGAGCGAGGGGATCAGCTGGGCACGGCAGCATCCCAACCTCATTGTGTGACCGGAGGTACCGTGGCAGGGAATGCAAAACGAGTGAGGTGACAGTGGCAGGGGAATGGTGTGCAGCACCAAGCCACCAACCTGGGAGGGGAGATCATGCACAGAAATCTCAGAGCCACGAAGGACACGGGACTCCTTTACCCATTCAGCTATTTAACAACCGCTCTGGGGTGCATTGAAGCAGCGGAGAGCATCTGCTGCCAGACAAGGTAGTGATGCTCCTTGCCTTCGGCTGACTCAGGGTCCTTGGCGTGGTGGCGTCTCTGAGACATCAGAGCCTGAGGGTCGACTCGAAGGCAGAGCCTAACAATCGTGACCCAATTTTATCCAAAGAGTCTGAGGACAGGATTTAATTTTGCAAGTGCTGAATTAAATGGATGGAGATTGCATTCTAGGAACAATTTAGATTCCTATCAAATGGCACAAGCAAGACAGGCTTGGAGTTTTTGAAACCAGCCAGTCAGGCAGTAATAATGCAAACAATCCCCTGGAGGTTTAGTCACAGGCACTGTCACATAATAAGGTCCATAACGACCTTGTACAAAACAACGACCAGGATGTTTCTGCACTTTGTGGAAGAGACACACTCAGAGAAGGAAAGTAAGAGGAGGTCTCCTCAGGGAGACTACACTTGCTTCACATTCAGAGAGGGAGTACATATAAAAGGAAGATACAATATTCACCAGCAATTTCTGAGATGCAATAAACCACACACCACAGGATTTCTGAAATCATCCGTTCCCACTGCAATTAAAATTTTAACATCATCTGTATTTCTTCTCTGTCCTCAGATACATGAGCACGACAGGCCACTTTCAGCATGTGTCTTACTGCAGATCACATATTTCATCCACTGCAAATCAAATTATTCCTATCTTTGCTGCCCATCTCCTTCTGTGTGCATGTGTAGCAAATACTCAGGTTTTCGTAACGCCAGCAGTAACAGGTCCAATCCTGGGGCACTTTGTCAGGGATGATAAGTGAAGTCAGCAGTGATTATCAAACACACGGAAAAGAGCCAGGGTGGAAGTGGAGAGAGGATTAGAGGGTTGGTTTTTTTTTCCAAGTGAATTTTAATGGACTTTAATCAGCCACTCCACGTTGATTACCATAAACCTTTTGAGTCTACGTTTCATATGCAAGTATGCATGACGATGATTGATACGGGTTTTTAACTCACCTAATTTAATTCCTGTACAGTAATCAACAGTCAGCTGCCTCCAAAGCAAACAGAACGGCCCATGCAGGGAGATGAGAAGAGCTCAGCAGGGCTTGAGGATCTCTCAGCCTTCCCCTGTCCCTGCTCCTGGGGCCAGCACTGCTGATTCCCTGGACATTGGCATGGCCGAGACCTGCTTGTTCTTGGCCATGGCTGAGACCTGCTTGCCCTTGGCCATGGCAGAGACCTGCTTGTCCTTGACCATGGCAGAAACCTTTTTGTCCTTGGCCATGGCAGAGACCTGATTGCCCTTGGCCATGGTAGAGACCTCCTTGCCCTTGGCCATGGCTGAGACCTCTTAGCCCTTGACCATGGCTGAGACCAGCTTGTCCTCAGCCATGGCAGAGACCTGCTTCTCCTTGGCCATGGCCAGAAACTTTAGTGACAACTGCCACAGAGTGGGAGGCTGTAAGAAAAGCTGCCAGAGGGCGATTATTCTTTGACATATGGATCATGATCATCTTTACCCCATGGGACCCCAGAGAGATCTGTAGGAGGTCTGTAGTGTGAACAATTCACCTCTGCGACAGAAAAACACACTCAAAATAATAACAGTGCTGCTAAACTTGCACGTGTCCGTCACCAGTTGTAGTGGTATCTGCCCTAAATCAAATGCACTTTTACTAGCTTGGTAGCCAGTCGGACTATATATAGCAAACAAAAAGCGATGCCTGGCAGTCACACATGACAAATTATTACAACTTTAAAAACCAGAAAAACACACATAAAGTATGTTTAAGTCATTTTCATGTTGCCAGGTCCTAAATGGATCCATTTTCTGCTACAAATGATATAACAGAAACCCCATTTGATTTGTTTGCTGAAAAATGTGCTCCAGATAAATAAGAATGCTGTGTCACTTGTGAATAAAAAGCATTTAAAACCATGTTGATAGAAAATAGACCCATACTCAGTGAAAACAAAGCAGAAACTCTGAGAATAATGGCAATTTCAAAGAGGCTTTGATGGAAGTTTCTCTTGGGAAAAAAACAAAGGGTAATTTTTCAATAAAACTGGACTCTTAAAAACATTTTGATTATCTCTAATCATCAGTGTAACTATTCTCCAAGATATTATCCAGCTATCCTAAATAAAAACACCACTTCAACAAGGAAGGAAGGAGCACAGCATAAATAGGCAAGACTCAGCCCTTCCCTTAGTTCCTAAGATCCTGATCTTGAAAGAATTATGCCAGCATTTCTCTGCCTGTACCTTGATACAGGTCTAGCCTGAATAAAGAAGGTGCAAACCTAAGCACAAATTCAAACGATCGCAGCAAGCTGAGAAGCAGCCCCAAAAGGCTGGCTCAGTATAGCTGGCACACAACAACTTCCAGCCCATAACGCTGCTTGGGGCTGATCTTTTGGACCACTCGAGCCCTGTCCCGCATGAGGTTGCTGTTCCTTGTTCACCTCAATTCTGAGGCATGTGCAGCACTGAACTGGTGCTTTTTTTCCCCTAAATCAATCGCTTTAATGGGACTAAACTGACTCTTGTCCTACACAGGAGGAAACATGAAGCTGAGCAAACCTACAGATGGGGCAGAAGGCGGCAAAGCACAGGTGGCTTCAGACACCCCAGAAACAGAGTTGAGGATCATAGAATCATAGAATCATCAGGTTGGAAGAGGCCCACCGGATCATTGAATCCAACCATTCCCACCAATCTCTACCAGTCTCTATCAGTCTGGACACACCATCATCGTAGTGGTTTCTTCATTTAAACACTTTCCAAAGTTAACAAAACAACAAAAATACTAGAGAAGAGGTGTTCTCGTTCAGTATAGCCCAAATACATGCCTTCCCTGAGCCAAACCAGCTATTCCCAAAGGGTTTCATCATCATTTGATTCTACAATTATAATATATTCCACTGTTGCTCTGAAACTGCCCTAGGGATTCAAGCCCTTTTGAATGTCAGTAGGAACAAGAGATGCAGTCTACTGAAGTCTATTTGAATAACTACAAGAGTGTTTCTGATCTGGGAGTTCAACGGAGTTTTCACATCAGTCAGTAATAAATCGCAGCATTAGAGAAACATAAGGATGATGCTGACACTTAGCAAGGAGAAGCTAGAATAGGGGAAAGGATTTTAACCTAACATACAGGCTAACTTTGTGCCCGCATACCAACTAGCCACAAAATAACTACGATTAGCCCAGTTGTGTCTTAATAGAAATTACACAAGTGCTGGAAGGTGAGATTCATGGATTTATCTTCGCAGGGGATTGCTGTTCCTGAAAGCCCTGAAACGTGGCACCTATGCACAGCCTGTCTGCCTTTGTGACAGCTCTTTTCAGACTCTCCTCCCCTAAAAAGCACTGATTTATTTCATTTGTCTTTTCATCGCTTTGTCACTTCCAAAGGTTTGGAGGAAATGGAGCTTCATGCGCACAGGGGGAGCTGATGGATTGACAGCGACGTCTTGTATTAATAATCCCCTGAGCAAGCCAGCCTCAGGGGGAAAAACATCTCAACTAACACACTCAGCAAGAGTAGAAAGAGATTAAAAACATGCAAAATATTGTTATATGGTTACATTTTTTGCCCTGATCTCTCCTCCGGGGTAAGGCAACCGTCTCCTATGCTCTGCTCCAAAACCAAGGCACTTCCATATGCTCCATCTGTGGAACTTGCTGGGTGACCCTGCTCAGCATAGGAGAGTTGGACATTACAATACACCTTCAGAGGGAAATTTGACATTATCCTGGCTTATTTTGAACAGAGATCTTTCCCTTACACACTAGATCTGCTTGTTTCAATGAGAAAAGGGGATCCAAATCAGTTTTGAACACTTCCCACAACGCTCACACACATACTGAATGCTTGCACCGACTTTCTCAGGTTGCTCTGGACTTGTGCCATATGCGTCTACAGGGCACTACACAGATTCCATCCCAAAGCAGGCATTCGTCAGAAAAGAAAGAAAAAGACCACCATCATCAGATCTGTTTTAAACAATTCCCAAGCTCTGTTCTCCATGAAAATCAGACTTTACTTTCCTTGTAGTCAATTCCTTCAACAAAATGACAGCAACACTGTGAAAGAGATGCTTTTATTCCAAGAACACGAGGTATCCAGGCAAGCCAAAGGTGACACCTGAGTTTCAGATCCTTACAGGCTCTTTCCACTTTGTAGAGGTAGGATGGATGCTAAGATCCGGTGCTGCCTTAGGATATGAGCACTGGTGAAGCCTCTGCTGTGAAAGAAATTCCTTCCTGATGTTGGGAGTGCAGAGGATATGGGATCTGAGGCCAGAACTGTTGCCCCTGAAACTCCCCTGCATGAAACATGCCATCTTCACTCCACCACCCAGTGGAGCCTTTCAAAACCATCAAAGAAAAAAGACACCAACTCCAACAAATCCAGAGTACCAGACGTGCTCTGGTACTCAGAGGTGCTGAGGAGTCCGATGCCTCTCAGCAAGGAGCCTACAACAAACAAGAAACATCCCATGTTCCAGGTACCCACGTACACATCGGACAGCGATCATACACCTTTCAGTTTCCTACACACTGCTCCTTAAATTTCTAAGAAATTTCTGAGAAAACCATAGTGCGGTTCCTATTTCACTCATCACGCAGGGGAAAAAAATCCCAGCGACACACAGAGATGCAGACTGAGTTGACATGTAAGCTGGTAGAGTTAAAAATAACCTCTGTACCTTAAGAGTACATGTACATGCATGCGCCAGAGTGTGCACAAAGCCAAATCACCACCTGCCAGCACAGTCGTACGCTGTCATCCAGCAGGCAGGATGCCTCTGAGTATAAACCGCCTCCTTTAAATAGACTTTGAACCAGAGCTGTATTGTGTTTCTGAAGCCTAAATGTATAAGTAACCTCACTGAAGCTACAAAACACAGACGGACAGTGAAACTTTGATTTTCTCCTACATACGGGTCCTGCTTTGGTTCACAAGTGTTTTCAAGTGTTTTCACTGTCTCCAGTTTTGAGGTCTAACTTTGATCCTGATGACTTGGGAGAACGGATTTGGCTACAGGTAAAGATGTGTACTGGTAAAACCTACATCGCTGCACAGTAACAGATGAAAACAAGGCCACTCAGCAGTACGACAGCACTTCAGTACCCGCTTTAAACTACGTGTGGCTCAGCCCAGCTGTGAAACCTTGCCCTGCTAGGAACCACCACCAACCCCAAAATCACCCAGTACCCCAAATTGCAAAACTAAGTCTCTGTCTCCATTGAGCAGCACCTGAAATCCAGAAATCAGGGGGTTTTGCAGCAGTGCAGGTCACTACCAGCAAGCAACTGTGGTGTGAGACATCAAACAGCCCCTCCTGTGGTTTAGCAATATCCCACGCCAGTAGAGAAAGGTTGTACCAGTCCAGGAGGAGGAGGGCAAGGAGCAGAGGCCACATACACCCCATGCCCAGCCAGCCCCACTGTGAGAAGCAAGCTATTATTCCAGCAACACCATGGTCTGCGGCAGTGGGAGAGTGGTTGGATCTGTTACCACATAAACTGCACACAGAGATACAAACACTTTCTCCACAACACCAGCAAGGCTAGTTTGCCATCATCCAATTAACTCCTCTTCGGGGATAAGAGGAGAAACTCACATACAGAAATTAATTGCATTAGGTTTATGTATTGAGCTTCATAAAGAAAAAATCCTAAGCAAAATCATCTTTGTAGAGAACCAAGTGCTACTGAAGGTGGCAGAGTTACAGCCCCCCTGTCCCCTGCCTTCCCTCCCACACCATCACCTGCTGCGGCTTCACCATACCCTGCCCTGCACCATCAAGGTTCCCACACATTTTCTCCTTCATTTCACTCTATTAAAGCACTAATTGATTGACCAGATCACTAGAGCCCAGATCTCTCCCCCGGGAAACTGTTGCATTTGCAGTAACAACTGCAAACAAGACTACGGATGGGCAGTTTTGCACAGCAAATCGTTAAAACATCAGCAGCCGTGCCAGGAGGACAAAACTGCCATGTCCATCGTAGGCACCTCCCTCTGCCCTTCCACATTCACAGCCAGCTCTCAGCCCCACTTCACCTCCTTGAGCCCCATCCCCAGTCAGTGTCAGATGTGATACCACACAGCTGGGTCATAGAATCATGGAATAGTTCAGGTTGGAAGGGACCTTAAAGATAGGCAGGGACTGGATCAAGCTGCCCAAGGCCACATCCAACCTGGCCTTGAACACCTCCAGGGATGGGGCAGCCACAACGTCCCTGAGCAACCAGTCCCAGTGTCTCACCTCTTTCACCATGAAGAAATTCCTCCTAAATCTGCCCCTCTCCAATTTACAGCCATTACCCCTCTCTTATTTATAGTCCCTCCTCTGTTTTTCCTGCGTCTAGGGTACACAATGCCCTTCAGAGCACACTGCCAAACTTGTTTGCTCAGAAGCACAGGGGATTCTGCTGCCTCTGGTCCACCCCTGGCTATGCCTGCTTCCTTGCATAGGCTGCTGCAGGACTTTGGCTGCACCCACCCATCCACCAAAGATCATAAAACCCAATGTATTCCTCCCCCTAGCAAATGTATGAGGAAGCCTGGAGACATGAAAACGTTTTCCCAAGCCCAGGAGTCACGAGTAGCTGATGAGCTGCTCTGTTTGCAGGACCTGTCTCTCTGATGCTCCAACTGTCCCCTCCCAAAACTGCAGAGATATCGCTGTTGTGGAAAAAAATGAGATCTCTGAGCAGCATCTCCCAGCCCAAAGCACCGTGTTGGTATTCTGGTCTGCCCGTTCCTGCAAAGCAGCCTTATTTATCCCAAATCAACCAGCCTCCTCCTGAACACCAGTGAATTACATCGGGTGATATTTAATGCGACCAACAGGCCCGATGTCTGAGCAGATGATACAGTGCTGTCCCCTCATGCAAGACAAAGCTTCCAGATACCCTTGCACAGGCGATGCATTAGCGCTGGCTTGAAATGATGTTCCCTGCAGCTTCACGTGCATACAGTAAAGAGACAGAGGAAAAAAAAAAAACAACCCAGCAGGCAGCGTTTTGCCTCTCAACTGATCACCATACAAAGTATTGACTTTTCTAAATAATCTCATCAGTGCTGCCGGGTAGAGAATTTATTCCGCATCTGATGCAGATGCAGCCTTGTTGTTTAACCACTAAAACTTGTCCTGACTTCAAAAAGCATTTTAGCCAAGACAGAGAGGTTTATTTTAATTAAAAGCCTATAATCCAAGGTTATTATTCCTTCTGCTCCTGTTGTTCACCTCCAGGGACTAGAGATCCACTACACAACGTCCTGTGCAAACTCTTCAACACTTGTGCCAGAAGGTCTCTGCACTTAGAAACAATCTGGGCAGAAACTGTAAATGAATACAAAATCCCAGTTTCTCCCCCCATCTTTTCATCCCTTTCTCTGGCTCAGAATAGCAGGGCAGAGTGGACAGATTTGCAGTCTGTTTGCCAAAAAAAAATGGAGCTAAAATTTACTGGTAGCAATGTTTGTCTTTTCTGTACTGCTCTTGATCTAAATCGCTTTACAGACCTGAATGGCCACACATTGGAAATGCTTCAAAACTCCCTTGTATCAAACACAGCCCTCAGCGTGTAACTGGAACCAGACTCCCATACCCTGAGCTCTGGAAAAAACAAATTCTCATGGCTGAAAATTGATCAAATAGCATCTCCCTGACCATGCAACAGCTACCAAACCACTGCAAAACCACTGCTGGGTGCACTGAAGGAAACAGCCTTTGGGACAGTAAGTGTGAGCCCCTACCAGAGCAGCTCAGAGAAGGCAGGTAGAGGAAGGAAAGCAATGGGCAGCTGCTTTTTAAAAAATACAGAAGGAGAAAGATGGAGAGGGAAGGGGGCAGACACCCTGCGAGAGACTGTGGAAGGTCCAACATCCCTCCCTGCACAGGGCCAGGCTCGCCCTCTCCCACTGGCTTCCGAAACAGAGCTCAACAGGGACTCTCAAAATCTCATCTATGGTCTTTTTTTTTTCTTTACATTTTGTTTTGAATAAATGAAGGCCCCGTGGAAGCAGTCAAACCCATTCTGAAACAGAGCAGGAGGCACCAAGGGAGGTTCTCCAGAAAACAGCGCTTGGTGTGGCTGCATCTCACTCGGCAAAGACAGGCTGAGAGTTTGTGTTTCCTCGGCACTCCTGATATCATCAGTCTATATTGGCTCAGTCTGAAATAGTATTTGCAAGGATGATTTTTTTCCTCCCCCTAAATACCTCTTGGCCCAGCTGAGGGACCGTGGAGAGCCATTCTAACTGGAGCAGAACTGATCACCTCTACCTGAGAAAGCAAGAGTCAGCCACCCTAAACACAAACTGATATGACTCAATTTAAAGCCCACATGGGAAATCAAGGAGAGAAAATACATTCTGAGAGACCCTACGTGTCTCCACCACCTGCCAAGTCTCAGGTCTCGGTCAAACCCTGTTTCTTCTGGGTTGATCATCATTCTTCAGGCAACACCTGCAAAGAGAGGGATGCACCTTTCCCTATTATTTCAAACCTGCCTCTTCCAAGCACAATCCCTCACTATTCTTGCTCCATTTCTACCCCCTCCCCACCTCCTGCAGCCCCCACTGCTCTTGTTGTAAGATCCTTCCCCTCTGCAGCTTCTGCCATCTGGAACAGCCTTTCTGTATCCCCACCAACTCACACTCAACTTCATCTGCAAGTGCATCTCCAGGCCCTCGCCTGTTCCCTTGAATTCCTATCTCCTTCTGCTGTTGTTTATTACTTAACCCCATCATTGCATTATTTAAAGCATTATTAAGGCAAACTTGGAACAGAGACTCCACAGAAGCGCTGTGGTACAGACAGCTGGACCCTTGGCAAAAATACCCTGAGAGGCAAAATCGTGACTGTTGGATGGAAGCTGCTTGGATTAGAAGAGGGGAAGGTACTTTCTGGATACCAACATGGATTTTCTGTCCCCTTAGGACTGATAAAAGAGACTCTTCAAAATACCTTTTGCTGCCTGAAGCTTTGGGCTGAGATAGCACTGCCCAGCCAGCTGACACCAAGGCAGACTTGTCCCTTCTTGTCCCACCCTCATCCACCTTGTCACCAAGCACTGTTCACAAACACAGGCTTGTGGGCACCCCCCCCTCTTTAAAATTACTCTCTGGGGATGACTGCAGGGGTGAAGTGCTCCATACTCCACCCAAATTCATCCCCTCTCCCTGTCGTTCCTTTCCAGCAAAGGTGACAAATGCATATCAAGGGGATATGGGAAACATAGTCAGGCTCTGATTCTCAAAAGGGCTTTATTTCAAATCTGATGTAATTCTGCAGGAGGCAAAGCAGATGCATAAAGGCTTTCCCTAAAGACAAGGTGACTTATGACCATGCAAACAGCTTGGATAGAGCCAAGTAGGAATGGGCAAACGGAACCTGTTCCCTGAATGGTACTTCTCTATGTGGGTTTTTTTCCCTTGTTTCTTCTTCAGGAATAAGCAGTAAAATTACTGTATTCTTCATGAGCTCTCCTGCCCCAGGAGAAATGGAATGTGAGATGAAGTCTTCTCTTCAAGGTCTTTGAAATCCAGCAAAGTGCTATGTATAGAGATGTATTCTTATCCTTACAAGTAAAAGACCATAAACATTTTTTTCAGAGGCCCTGGAGCACTTGTGCAATTCAGTCAAAGCTTCGCTGCCTGCAGACAACCCTCAGGGCTGTCCCTTCCCACCATGAGGCTGGTTACCTCAAGTCTCTCCACTCTTTTAACTTGTAGCACCACAGCCTAAGGGGGCACAGGGGCCATGGTCCCTGCTGCATGAAAGAGCGAGGCAAAAGCTGAGTCCAGGAGTCCTGCTGCTCTAAAACCAGAGTGCACGTCCTCCCTTCCTTGCACACCTCTGAGCAAAGCCACTGCAGCCATTTATACAGGCAGAAGGGTCACTAAATGGCAGTGTGTTAACCTGTGAGTTGAATTTGCAGGAGGGTTCAAGACTCCTTTGCTTCCCCATCAAAGAGTTCAGCTCATGAACTTTATTTTCCCGAAGGGGATTTTAGCTTCTCGAATGGCTCTGTTGAGCTCAGTCTTGCTGAGTGGTTTGGAAGGCACTGGTGGCTCAGTAGGATGGGGTGGTGCTTCCTCCACTCCCTGTTGCTCAGGCGCTGAGATGAGGCTTGCGAGGTGCAATGCAGACAACAAAACATTTGACTGCACCCTCTGTGGTGTGAGTTCAGCTCTCAAATCCCCCCAGACCCACTACAAACCACTGCAGCATCACCACTGCCAAACTCTTGCTTTGGCAACTGAATACTGGAATCCAGACCAGGATTTCCAGGATTATTTCTATCTCACGCCAGGAGACCAGGAACAATTTTTAAAAGACTTTAACAAAGGTCCATCCAATTCAGTCTGGACAGTGCTGGAGGGCAGTAAAACAGGACAGAAATCCTTATATCCAGGTTTGAGTCCTTTGTTTCACATAAACTTGGTAAGATGTAAAGTTTATTAGCAAGCAAAGGCTGTTGGATCAATGAAATGAGCAATAATCTCACAGGAAGCCACAGACTTAACGCATTGGCAAGAAATGTGCAGCATTGTGTTTTGGGAGGTTTTTAATCCCCACCATAATATCCTGGACTGTCCTTGGTTTTTTTCCAGAAAGATCTAATGCTGTTTAAAATCACACTGCATGACGGACGTAAGGCAGCTCCTGCCTCTTCTTCAGTGCCTGAAACAGGCAGGACCAGCTACCACAGAGCAACGCTAAAATTTGCACTGGCACACGTAGTTATTCTCCACTTCAGACACGGATTAACCACAGAAGCACCCAT